>ML806041.1:199955-220689 GCA_009831015.1 Picea engelmannii | reverse complement strand
AAACAAAATTCTAAAGAATCACAAGTAATCACTTACCCTCTTAAGGTCCGATAGACCAATTAGGTCTTAGTGGACGTTAATCATCATCATCATCATCATCATCACAATTAAATAAATCAAATATTTGATTCCATGTATAACTTGAAGATGATCTGGTCTCAATTTATATGTCCACTCATACAGCCTATTCATTTCCATTCCCATGTCAATATAACTTGAAGATGATCTAGTGTCAATTTATATGTTCACTCATACAACCTATTCATTTCCATTCCCATGTTAATATTTTAATAACTTTGAAGTTTGAACACAAGTTTATGATTTATGATAAGCCAAGAAAAATAGTATTTAAATTCTTCCTACCCTTGGATTTAAATGGACATGGACCAACTAATTCTAATTTCTATGTACTCACTCATATTTATTTAAATTCTTCCTATCCTTGGATTTGAAATGGACATGGACCAATTGATTCTAATTTCTATGTACTCTTGAAATGGACATGGACCAACTGATTCTAATTTCTTTGTACTCACTCATATTTATTTAAATTCTTCCTACCCTTGGATTTGAAATGGACATGCACCAACTGATTCTAATTTCTATGTACTCACTCATATTTAAGAAATTGGATTAACGAATTATATACTTTGCACATAATCAATGTATTATTATTGCATAACTTTTTTGGGTTCAAATCTAAGTCTCATTAATGTATTATTATTATTATTTTTAAAGAAAATTGGAGAAGAAATTTTATTAAAAACTTTGCAATAAATCTTGGGTTTGCAAGAACTTGGGTTTGCAGATCTTGAATGGAGTGAACTATATCTGCATGCTATTCCTTCGGTGATTTCTGTCTCCAACTCATGGCTCCTGCACTTCACCTCACCATGTCTCGGTGCTTTGCTGCAACTATTGCACCATTCAATTCGAGTTCGTTTTCCTTTGGAACCAATTTCAAATACTTCGATCATGTTATGTACTCCAATGCAGTTACCTAGGGTGGTGCATTTAACATTATCTCCCAACTTACAGGAAGAGAGAAAACGACCTAATATTTTGGCAACATTAACGTAACACCTGCATCTTTCCACATGGCAGCGACTGCGAGAGGGAGATTTTCTCCCTCCTACAGTGAGGCCTTGACAGATAGACCATGTCAAGGCACTTCTCGTAACTCACATGTTCCTCACAAATACATTATGTCAGAAATGATTGAAGGCTCCACTCACAATGTATCAAAGTCTTGCAAGTAGAGCACTATTTCTATAACAGAGGGAGTGTTAGGAGCAGGGAAAGAAATGACATAAACATCATTACCTCCTTGGATGAAAAAAGAGTAGAACTTCACCGATTAGATCAAGCCTCCCTCAAAATAAAATACATAATCTCCAATATGAAATTATTTGAGTTTCTCTCTAATGGGATCCATACCTGGAATAACCATAACAATGGAATCAATTAGATTGCGTCAATCCTTGATAGGTTCCTTGTCTCTGACTCTCTCCCTCTCATTGGGCTCTACCTTGAGTCCTTCATCCTTCACTGTTCCAGATCCAACGACTGGCCAATCAAACTGGACCTGATCCTCTCGGATAAACCTCCTCTTAGAGCATTCAGATTTAATCTTTCTGGATAGAACATCCCTCCTTTCTGGAGAATATCGACCACTAGTGGAAAGAAACCAAGAACATCTTAGGCATCCTTATGTATCTCTTTCAACAACGACTAGAATATATTAAATCTCAACTAAAAAACTTGATCAAATAAGTTTTTGGAAACATGTTCGAGGAGAAGGAAGAATTGGAAATAAAGATGCTGAAGTTGCAACAACTTATAGAAACTGGGTGCACAGAAAAATATTGACATAGAGGAAGCTAAGCTGTAATGTAAACTAGATAATCAAGAAGAAACCTTTGGGTGACAAAAATATAGAGTCAAGTGGCTACAATACAAAGATCGTAATGCCAAATTATTCCACAGATCTGCTATTTATAGAAGGCAACAAAATCACATTACTTCTATCAAGATATAGGAGGGAAATCAACTTATTGAGCATGTTGAAATTGAGAAAGAATTGGTCCATTACTTCTCCAAATTGCTTACAAAAACTCAACAAGATCGAAGTGAAGCCATTAACAAAATAACTAGCAATATTCCGACCTTAGTTTCACAAGGTCAGAATGATGCTCTCTTAAGGTTGACTACTCTCGAAGAAATAGAACAAGCCATTTTAGAAATTCCCAAAGGAAAATCCCTAGGACCGGATGGTTTTACAACCGACTTCTTCCAAGCTTGTTGCCCTATAATCAAGCATGATTTTATGGATATAGCGTAATATTCTCGACGATTCTCTAAGGTCCTTCCAACCCTTAATGCCACTTTCCTAGTTCTCATCTCAAAGGAAGATAAAGTGGAGGATCCCAACAAATTCACACCCATTTCCCTTTGCAATGTTGTCTACAAAATCATTACCAGTCATAGCCAACATACTTAAACCCATCCTCTCGCACCTCATTTCTCAGGAGAAAACTGGATATCTAGAAGGCTGACAAATTTTAGATGGAATCATTCTAGCCCATGAAATGATCCACTCTATGAAAACCACAAAAAAGTTGAGCATGCTAATCGAGCTGGATATGTCTAAATCCTTTGATGAACTAAGCTGACAATACATCCACCATATTCATCTAGCCTTTGGATTCTCATCCACCTGGGTCAGTTGGATTATGTCACTCAAATCTTCTTCTTTCTTTTCAATCCTTGTCAATGGCTTACCTTCATACACTTTCTCTCAATCTCGAGGAATTCAACAAGGAGATATGCTCTCCCCTTTTCTTTTCATTTTAACAGAAAAATGTTTAGGCAGATCAATAAAACATGCACTCTCTTAGAACAAGATATTAGGTCTTCATCTCCATGGGGAGGATCTTCTTATTTCACACCAACAAATCGTATATGATACAATGCTTATGGGAATTCCAACGGTTCAGGAAGCAACGGAAATAAAACAGGTTCTGGAAGACTTCACAGAGGCATCCAAAACAACCATTAATCAAGGTAAATCACAAATATTCTCCTTTAATATACATCGATTCAAAACCACATCTCCAAATTTCTAGGCTTTCAATGAAGTTCTCTACCATATAAATATCTTGGGGATCCCTTAACAAAAAATGACTTAATAAATGCAATTTGGGAATAAATTTTAGTCAAAATGAAAAGGAAATTATCTAACAGGACATACTGTTCCTTGACTCTCCCTAGCCCTGTAGTCCTATTAAAATCAGTTCTGCAGGAAATGCCTCTCTGCATTTTCTCATTGTTGGCTTCCCCCAAATCAATCATAAAAGCGATTAGGAATCTACAAAGGTCCTTCCTCTGGGGGGGAGATAAAAAAGAAAATAAATGGGCCCTTGTTAGCAGGGATAAAGTGTGTCATGCCAAGAGAGAAGGAGGACTCATTTTGAGAGACCCAAACACTCTAAGAACAATTCTAGGAGCAAAGACATGGTGGATATGGCTTCAAATAAAAAATGACTTGTGGGGAAGAATCTGGCAGCGAAAGTATAACCCACAAATGGAGGATCATAATCGCATTCAAATGGAAGGAAAAAAAATGGATCCACCATTTTGAACACTACTTTGTAGAACAAAGGCCTCATACAAGATCATTGTTTTTGGGAGGTGTGCAATGACCAACACAGTCTATTTTGGGATGATTCCTGGCAACAACAATCAATGTGGGGGAAAAAGGATAATCTTTTCCATCTAAGAGAGATTTAGACAAACTAGGGATCTATCTGGATCAGTAAATATTGGGAAGAGAAGACATCATAAAACCATTGGAGAGCTTGGCTTCCAATGTTGCTTGAACAACATAATGAATTCTAAACCCAATGACAAGCTCTTTTAGAAGAAGTCAACAACTAGAAAATTATGAAACATGAGGGACCAAACAAAATGCATTGGGGGCACACCACCAAAGGCACCTTCACCATAAAAAAGGCTTACAATATTCTCTTAACTCAACATAACCCACCTCCTAGTCCTAAATGGAAAATGATATGGAATCAACACCTATGGCCCAAAGTCTCACTCTTCCTTTGGCTCCTAGTTCAAAATAAAATCGTAGCATGGGAAAACTTGCAGAAAAGAGGCTTCACTATCCTAACTATATGCTCCCTCTTCAAACAACATGGAGAATCATCAGGGCATCTTCTCAACACTTTCAGATTCTCCTCATCTCTATGGGACATAAGTAAAGCAATTTTCAGAAAATCAGCTGATATCATACGAACATATCCTCGACCATAGAATAATTGAATAAGCTGGAATTTTCCAATTCCGTCTTATCTCGAGGATGGCACCTGCTTCCAGGATTTCTCATTTGGGAAATATGGAAATAATGGAATTGTAGAATATTCAAAGATACTATATAGGTCCCAGACTACATATGGCTTCAAATACTAAATCGTATAAGGGAAACTGTACTCACCAAATCATGGAAAAACAATGATTCGAAATGCTCCCCAGCTGAAGCTATCGTCTTGAATTTCTTTGGCTAACAACAAAGCTCTTAGATATCTATAAGAAAAATCCCTATTCAAGGCCCTTATTCTCCCACTATTTGGTATCCGCCACCAATGGGCTTTGTTAAACTAAATTTTGATGGGGCTTCCAAAGGGAAGCCAAACATAGTTGGTCTACGAGGAGTCTTTAAGGATTATATAGGTAAAATAATCAGAGTCTATGTAGAAAGAACTTGACATGCCACAAATAATGAAGCAAAACTTAGAGCATTGACCATCGAGCTCTCCATTACCATAAGAGAAAGATTCAACAAATTGATTATGGAAGGGGACTCCATGATCATCATCCGAACCTTGGCAAAGCTACTACATGGCTTAGCCATCGGTAAAATTTCCTTTGGATAGCGCATGGAAGGGGAATTGGAGCACCTCCAATCTCAAATTTTCTTGATCAATGTTATCATCCCCTCTCACGTCAGACTCTTAACCAACAAACTTGTTGACAAACTTTCTAATGAAGGGACATCCAATCAAAGAGAAAGAATAGATCAACACCGGGATGACAGGGATGAGGCGAGCCTGTTTTATGACTCCTTCACCATCTCCCAAGAAGACAAATAGCCCCCAATTTAGGTGCCATTAGCCAGCTCTATGGAATATTCAGAACAACTTGACACCATGTGGATGAGCCTAGATCCCTAGGCCACAACTAGCCACAATACTCCATGACCTCATGTATGGTCTTAAGTAGAGATGGAGGGTCTTAACTTCGAATAACCTGGACTCAAGTCTAATGGAAACATACAAGAAAATCCACCCATGGGAGAAGCCACATAAGAACCAAGATGCGATTAAGAGACTAATTGGCTTTAATGGTGAATAATATTGTACCAGTATGCTACTGGGAATGGCGTACCTCCAACATGTTTCCAAGTTGGGGGAGTTAAAGAACCATCCAAAGTCGAGGCATGAGTATTAAATGCATCATGGAAATTGGGGACAGTTGGAACCCTTTAATTGACGTGCCATTGCATAATTTCGTTCAACTAGTTCTGGACAACCAAACTGAATTCTTCGGAACTGTGAGCACTCAATGATGAGGAAATCGACTGAATCGAGGGGGAATTTACCCATCTGTTATCTGCTCGATCAAAAGTTGTTGCAATATAAAAATGGTTTTTGGGAGCTTGTCGGGTTGAGGGAATCAAGAGCATCTGAACCTCCCTCTCCCTCAAGCCCAACAAGATGCCATTCAAGCTGCAGAGAATTACTTTAGCTAGACGCCTAAGGAAACTAGGGATGTTCTCGACGCCTAGGAAGAGGAAGCCATAAAAAGCCAGGATGAGAGTTCAAGACAACGAGGTCAATGCATAAATGTTGGAATGGATACTAGATGTCGGTTCAACCAAGGCAAGGTACATGAAGTATTACCACATCATCGACCTTTACTAACATAAAAAAAATGCTTCTAGGTTGTGCCATGACAGAAAAACAAGCAGTCTTCAATGCATTCTCTATGCAACTAGAATATATTCAGCTTCAAATAAAGGCACTAGACAAGAAAATGAATATTTTTGTTGAATGAATAATGGGTGTAAGCTTTGAGGAGATTAATGAAGACCAACTTGAGGTGCATGGGGACAATGTCCCTCCTAATTAAATTTCTCATGCGTTGTTTCTTAAAGGATTTTTGGTTATCTATGTACAATAGACCGTATGATAAACCTATGCCATCAAAAAAACTATGAAAAATAACACATTATTTGATTAGTAGAGGGATCCAAGCCCAAGGAAGACTCTATTTTGTTGCTCGTATGGTTTCCTAAGTGACAAGCCAACATCAAAACCTATGTATTTTTTTTCCATTTTTATTTTTAATATAATATAGTATAGATAGCTTAAAAAAAGAACCATTATATCCTATCTCGTGTGAAACAACAACCATGACGAGTAAGGTTTTGTTCCCTTCAAATCCATTAAACTTGAAGTGATCTCACACATAATAATCATGTGACGAGGAAGCAAAATATAATCATTGACATGAATGAGTGATGTCTAAGTGAACCATGATGACGTGAACCCCCTTTGTGAGAGTACGAAGGCCACAAAGCTAGAAATATATAACACTAGAGGAGATGGCAGGTTCTTCACAGAGGTAGGTCGAGCACATGTACAACAAGCTAGGGAGATTTGGGCACTTATGTCCCAATAGGGAGCGGAAGGAGTACCACGGGGGGCACCCGTGTGTGGGGGATGGGAGCCATGTTGGCCCTTGACCAAGTTTTGAGAGAACATTGGTCATGTTTGACCATTTTTGAGACTTCGATAGGCTAGTCGAAGATGGAGCACCCAAGCGAAGCAGAGATCGCGTGATCTCACTTGTTTTGTGGGATTTTTGGGCTTTTAGGGTTGATGTAACATGTATGGGATGTCGGTCCATGGGTTTACCCATGTTCAGGTCTTTTTTTAATGTATAAATAAGTATATAGGACTTAGAGTGAAGTTGGTCCAAGTTGGCTTTGTGCAAGAATATGTAAAGTTCTAGCTAAGTGCTAGTGATTGTAAGAGGCTTTGTGCTAATAAGGAGTTGGCTCTGTGCCTTAACCTAATTCTGGGAAGGAAGATATGGCGGGCTGCGCGTAGATCTCCTGTCCTCTATGGAATTGGGCTCTGTAGCTATGTGCACAGTAGCAGATGGTTGTAAAAGGTTGAGGAAGAATAATAAATAAGAAGAAGAAGTTGGTGGACGTAGCCCCACATTGGGTGAACCACGTATATCTTGTGTTGATGTGCTTTGTTTATGTTGTTTATGTGTTTATTGTCTTAGTGCACTGATCTTTATATATGTTAGATAGATGTATGGATTATTAGTATGGTAAATGAATGCTAGATCTGAGTTAATGCTATGTGCTAAACGATTGGAAGTGTGTGATATGCTCATTACTGCGTTGTTATGTAATTAGGGTTTAGTCTGCGATGTGAATGTGAGTTAAGAAGTAATGCATATTGATTAGCCAAGTGCTTTGTTAAGTGTTGTAATCACAAATATGTGTCCCAGCTAGGTTGTAGACACCTGAGTCCTACAACTCCCCCTGCCTCTACCTCGGGTGAGACTTCATCTGCTTCGTAGGTGTTGTCAAAAGGGTCGGTAGTTAGGGTTTTGTTGGTGCGTTGTTGAAGCATTGAACCTTGGGTCTGCCCCTGTGCCAACAAATGGTTCTGTTGCCGAGACCTGAAACTCTGATTATTGGGAACTAAAGAAAAAAGAAATCTCTGTGTGTAGATATGTTGTTGTAGTGCACAGTATTCTACGTGACTTGTGAAACTCTGTGCTAAGAAAGGAACTGGATATGAAGAAAAGAGGTAATATCTTAAGGCTTTGTGCTCTGATAAAGGTAAGATAAGTGGAAATTTTTTCTTCGAAAGAATGAATCTAGGTATGTTTGATAGATTTTGTCTTAGTCTGAAAACAAGGGCACAACTAGAAGAAAGAATTGATCCGAATAAATTTGTAGAAAGAAAGAAAGATATGTTAATCCTATGCATAGAAAGAATTTTTGGACTAACAAGTGGATGCATGAACCTAGAAAGAATTTTTGCAGATTGCAGGTCCATCATTGTGATCCCAGTGCGCAGTACAAGAAAGGTTGGGGACCATTTAAAAGAAAGAGAGGATTGACATTGTGTTATAATTGCAGAAGACTGGGACATCTTGCTAAGGAATGCCCTGGTATAGGTCCTATTTGTCTTTGTTGTAAAGATATTGGTCACAAAGTTGAGGATTTCCCTAGAATTATTGCCAAAGTTGAAAAGATGAACATGAGACAAGAAAACTATGAAGAAGGTCAAGGAAATAAGGATATGTTAGAAAACCAGAAAGAATCTGAGACTATGTTATTACAGCTGAAAGAAACATTGAATGATCACAGAGACATCAGTTTACCAGAGATCTTAAAGGAGAAGTCGTGCATAGAAACAAGAATAGGAGACTTCAACATAGACTGTGTATTGGATGAAGAAACACATGTGAACATTATGCCAGAAAGAACTTGTGAAATTTTGGGAAAACCTGCTATCATACCTTCATTGGGAAGGATAGGTCTGTTTAAAGGAAATATGATAACCCTATGTGGCAGAGTTACTGATGTACCTATGATTTCTCATGAAACATCGACCGAAGAAGAATTTGAAGTCATTAAGTTTGTTGAGAAAAGTTCTCCTTTTGCACTTTTGTTAGGAAAGACTTGGATTGAGAAGGACCAGACCAAAAGGAAAGTAGAGGAGGAAGCTACAACACAGAAAAAACAAGAATTAAGGGACTTCATAGCCAGAAAAATAGCGCGACTAATAGAAGAACATGAAGACAAGTCGAAGAAACAGAGGGCCATAGAATTAGCTGTCGAAGTTGAAAGAACACAAGAAGGCTTAAAACACCTGTCCATGTAGGAAAGAAGTGGATTCACCTTAGAAATAGTAAGAGAAGAGGTATTACCTTTGAAACCTTTGGAAGACCCTCAACAGTGCGAAGTTACTATGCTAAGAGAAGATAAGAATAAGAATGGAAAGAGGAATCTAGAGACTCAAATCACAGGAAAGAAGGCCATAAAGCTCAATAAGAAGAAAACAAAATTAGAAAAACTGCAGGAAGTTCCATAGAAGACTTCGCAGAAGGCAAACTTACAGAACCTAAACCTCACCAGAATAGCAGAACCACGCAGAATGGGACTTCTCCAAGACGAAGCTATATGACCGTTGGAGGCGTCTCGACCATTAGAATGACGCTCTAGAACGGATAGAAACACATTTATTGACGAAAAGATCGCCATTGGACTGTTGAGATCACGCCATAATGGATGGATTTGTATTGATTGACACATTCATACCTATTGGAGGAATCTGTTTCGATGCTTGCCTATTTAACTCGTCGGACGCTGCGCCGGGACCACTTTTTGCAAACCAAGATATCCAAGCTAATAGAGAATAGATTGCATATCGTGTTGTGCCTTCTAGACATCGCCATTCAATTGATTATCTTGCTTGTTCGTTTGCCTACCCGATTTGTTTTATTACAAAGTGTGAATGTTGGGCGAACGTAGTGCAGTAGAGAATTTTGTGGAGGAGATTCTTATAGACCTCATGACTGAGAAAGGCATGTCTATAGGAATACAGGCATCGTCGACTAGCAGATTGCAAGCATCCCCATCAATTGGATGACATTATGGTTGCGCTGCTGAGAAAAAAAGAAAACACCGCTGTGATCTGGCTAACATGAAGCATATCTCATTGGTCTTGCCAAACTACAACCCGCCTTTGACTTGCACAGTTAACTGTGACAGGGTCCAGCGTGACTTTGAGTACACGCTCATCACTGCGTACCTCCCGAAGGGGATACATGCAGTTGGACCCCAGTTGTGACTGATCCCAGCTCTCAAGATCAACGACTTCAACCTTGGAGACTGAAAGAACTATACGATTCTCACACTTCATAGGTACTTGATGAAGATGATTGGGAAGAAGCCCAAGATAGTTTCGCAGCCGTGGATTAAGGATCTCGCACGCTTCACGATCTTGAATGTGATGAAGATTCCCCACTTCGTTTGACATCAGGAGGTTAACTCTTGCGTTAAAATCCTCTTGTCGTGCTATCATGGAGGGTATCTATGGCTTGACAGGCGTGTGACTGTGGATTCAACGTTGATCCACTTGATCACTGGATTAAGCATGCAGGGATCAGACCCTCACCAGTTCTACCCAGGGAAGGCGTCAGATCACTCCTTGGCACAACGTATAAACAAAGCCTATGGAAATATAGAGAAGGGAAAGTGAGGCTACAAGGTAGCCTCCATCTAGGATGGTGTAGTGCGCCTGGCTTGTTAGCTTATCGCTGACAAGCTCGTCTGAAAGAACTGTTTGACACAGGTCACAGGGTTCGTAGTCGACCTCACAGGGAAGTGTGTCGAAGGAATGCAGATGAACTGGGCGAGTTACCTCATCAACGAGTTGGAGAAGGACTGTTGTGAAGCGCAAGACCAAGGATATGAATTTAATTTCAGTTAGTTATTGATTTTAAATGCATTTGTCGCCTAGAAAATGCCGGAAGGAGTAGCCTTCCCTGAAGTTCAGCGATCAGAACTATTGGCCACGAGGTTCGCTACCTTGTGGTATACAAATGATATGGTGAAGCAGTGGTAGTTGAACGTTGTCTTCCATGCTTACTACCTACAACTGAAGCGCGCCATTGAATGATTCCCCCGAATGACACCGAATACACTCCATCAGTACATGCCACTAGAAAAGTTTTGCGCAAACCGACACTTCATCTACATCACCGTGCATAGGGATGAAAGTAAGGAGGAGTTACAGTCCTACTATAAATTGACCGATGAAGACATGGCAGAGATCACTAAGGAATGACCAACATAATTCCTTGTACCGGTCGAAGATGCAGAACTCTCCGACCTAGACATCATCGAAAGTCCTTTGGTCACCCAGACTGAGTATGACAGATAGAGCAGTGCAAAGAAAAAAAATAAAAAGGACGAAGTCCAAGACAAATAAACTGATGAGGAGGACAACACATTAGATGAAAGTAGGCCTGACTCACCGGCAGGAGGAGGAGGAGACGAAGTGAACGAAGAGGAAGGAAGCGAAGACGAAGAAAATCAAGAAAAAGGAGAAGCCACATCGCCAAAGGATCCCCTCAACATAGCAGAAGCATCGTAGAAGAGGAAGGTTTCCCCAGAGAAACCTTCGGCCAAAAAGAAGGTCCGCGCTAACAAGCCTCAGTCGAAGAATGTGCTCACAGTGGATGATATTGATCTCATCATCACAGCCATAGAGGATGCTTTAGAAGAAATATTGTAGAGATAGGGATAAAAGCAAGAGTCAATGTATGACAGAATAGAGAAGGAGCTCAAGGACATCCAACAAGCTATCCATTCAAGCCGCGTAGTGCCTACTACGCCATCTTCAACAGAAAGTGTAGAATTGGGGGATGAGCCCACCCAATTGTGAAGGTTAGAAGATGCGACAAAGACTCGACTTCGTCGAGCTCAAGAATAAAAGGAACAGGCTACAGAATCCATGAAGCAAGAAAAGGAAGAGGCCTTAGAGAAACTTCGAGTTGCGCAGCAGGAGAAAGATGAAATTAGGGCAATGTTCGAGGAGGACAAATAAAAGATGCATAAATAAAAAGACCAGTTTCTTGCAAAGTAGACTGTGGTCAAAGAGGCTGTAACTAGAGCATTTTTATTTATGTCGGGCTTGGCAGAGGAGGAACCAGAGTCAACTGAGATGCAAGTGGGGGAGATCGCCGAAGCCATTCAACAGCTTCAAGCAACAGTAATGGAGCTAGAAATCCAAGCAGTATCGAGCACTCCGCAAGAAGTCTTCGATCAGAGGGAAGAAGCTTCCAGGAATGCAATAGAATAAATCAGGTCATTGGCCTCAGAGTGTAAACAATTAAGTGATCGAACTCTGTAGACCTATGAGCACCTTGCAGAAGATCCAAAGCTGAGGAAATTGGAATCACAGCTCCAGGAGGTGAAGCAACAGGCATCCACCGTGCAAGCACATATGAAGCTGCTTACTGCAGTTGAGAAAATGAAGAGGTCACAGGGACAACACACAATCCAACAACAGATCATTGCCATCGAGAGCAGAGTTATGGAGGTTACACAGAGACTCCAGCAAGTGTAGGATGAAGCTTGCATGCTTTTTGAAGAGATCGAAGGGAAAGGCTCACAGCTGGAACATGTGGTCACAATAGTGGAACAATGCCTGGAGGGGCCTACCACCGAGCAAGTAATTTAGGAGTTCACCGAGCAGGAGGCTCCGACGAAGTAGCAAGTCGAGGCATCTCGAGCTAAGATCGAGGCCTTCGAAGTAGTGTTTCCCAGATCGAAGTGACTCAGGACGAGTCAGAGGTGATTTTTGGGGGCTTGTTGGCCCTCAAACAAGTTTTGAGATAACATTGTTCATGTTTGACTATTTTTGGGACTTCGACAGGCTAGTCGAAGATGGAGCGCCCAAGCAAAGCATAGATCACGGGATCTCACTTGTTTTGCGTGATTTTTGGTCTTTTAGGGTTGATGTAATGGGTATGGGATGTCGACGCATGGGTTTACCCATATTTAGGTCTTTTTGTAATGTATAAATAAGTAGATAGGACTTAGAGTGAATTAGGTCCAAGTTGTCTTCGTGCAAGAATATGTAAATTTCTAGCTAAGTGCAAGTGATTGTAAGAGGATTTGTGCTAATAAGGAGTTGGCTTTGTGCCTTGACCTAATTCTGGGAAGGAGGATCTGGTGGTCTGCACACAAATCTCCTGTCCTCTGTAGAATTGGGATCTATAGCTCTGTGCATGGTAGCAGATGGTTGTAAAAGGTTGAGGAAGACTAATAAAGAAGAAGAAGAAGTTGGTGGTCGTAGCCCCACATTAGGGTGAACCATGTATATCCTGTGTTGATGTGCTTTGTGCAATGTTGGTTATGTTGTTTATGTGTTTATTTGCTTAGTGCACTGATCTTTATATATGTTAGATAGATGTATGGATGCTTAGTATGGTAAATGAATTCTATATCTAAGTTAATGCTATGTGCTAAACGATTGGAAGTGTGTGATCTGATCATTACTGCGTTGTTATGTAATTAGGGTTTATTCTGCGATGTGAATGTGAGTTAAGAAATAATGCATATTGATTAGCCAAGTGCTCTATTAAGTTTTGTAATCACAGATCTGTGTCCGAGCTAGGTTGTAGACACCTGAGTCCTACAACCCCCCTTGCCTCTACCTTAGGTGAGACTTCATCTTCTTCACAGGTGTTGCCGAAAGGGCCGATAGTTAAGGTTTTGTTGGTGCATTGTTGAAGTGTTGAACCTTGGGTCTGCCCCTGTGCCAACAAGCCCCTACATGGAAAAATGCCTCATGTTGGTTTTTACTTCTCTCTTGCTACCTTTCTTGGGTTGAACCAAGTTCAGGTATATTATGGTTTCCAACAAAACCCCTTTAAAACTATCAGCCCCTCTGGTAAACCAAAAGGCAATGCAGTACATCGAGTGCAGTACATCGAGTGCACTGCGCAATCTCACTTGAGATAGTCATATTGGTGGCTACAACACTCAAGTTCTTGCAACATGGAAATGAGTGGGGATCTGGGATTAAAATATGTGATCTTCATTTGTTACTTTAACATTCAACTTATATTGAACACCTTGTCATTCTTACTCATGCATGTAAAATAATAGCTCTAACTAATCACCCACACACTTGTCTAACATCTAATCATTGACACTAAGAGAAATACAAAATATTCGATCACATAAAACATGATCTACCATGGTTCACCCCTCCTCGGATACGTCCAAAAAGACTTGATTGCGTTTCTATTTTATTATGGTGTTTCCAAAACTATAGCGCCGCACACATTACAATTCTCCATCAAATAGGTCGAGATCTACAATGAGGTGGACTAGATCACACCAAGCTCCTCAGCCTGTGATATAACCCTCAAGATCTACCCTAGTCCCTCTCCTCAACTCAACAACTTACAAAACAGATCAGATTTATAGTCATTATGTCTTCGAACAACACAGTAACAATAATCAACCAAAAAGGAACCATATTCCAATGAAGAACCCCCACCTAGACCTCCTAGGTACCTACTTATACATATTTTTGTCTTACCATTTGTTTTTCATGAGATTACACTTAAGGCTCGAAAGGGTAATGTCAAGGCATCATAAATATAAAGGAAAGTTTTGAAAGGTGTTTTTTCTTCCGTTAGTTATATAAGAATTAAACCTCAAATGAAAATAATGACAGAACAAGACAGAGGTCGTAATTTTTCGTCTGAGTCGATTTATAAAATCAAATGATGTGAGGGAAACTTACAAAAATGTTAAACAAAATGAGGCATCAATGCAAGATGAATCTTACCTTGTTCACAATAGAAGAAATTAAAGAACACACCCTTGAAAGGATATGAGATATAGTAATCCAAGTAGCTCACATGTCTTGTATTTACTTATAGTAAATACATAGGAAAAATGGCTTGCTTATCAAACAACCGATAAAATGTGACTACAGTAGTAGTAGTACTAAATTGAAACCACTCACTTATCAAGGAATAACATAAGGAAAACTAGAAATATGGAAAATGAGAGGAAAACATAACTTAAACTGCACAAAAATTGGAATCCCTGTTTGCACTTGTATTAATTCTCACAAAAGGAGAGTTCTCTCGATTACATTCAGCAAGAAGAAGCTTGTGTTAAGTCTTCAAACTATGTATTTATACAAAAATGATCATCAACCCTAAGTGGTTGGAATTATCCTAAGTCAAAAACATTAAATATTACAATATGTAAATTTTGTAGAGTTTCATTTTCATTTTTTTATGTCTCTTCGCCTGCTAGCAAAGACGTTTCTTCTTCCTGTCCTCCAGCTCAGAAACAATTTGCCTCTAATCATGACATGTGTGAATGGTGCACAGACATTGTCTCATTTGTTCCCAGATGTACTGGATTTTCCTTACTTGATACATTAAACACATCTGCCTACGAACTGCACCACCAACCCGAAAGGCTCTATTATGTCATTCGCCTCAAAAGTATATAACTTCTTTTCTATGTGAGACAACCTATCTTCCATTCTCCTGGATTCTAAATATATATACTTTAGCCACATACTAGGATTGAATATCCACTTATTAATTTGGATAATGTCAATTTGTTTCAATTGCAGGATTGTGGCCCGAGCTTCTTCCATGCTTGTATTGGAATGAAGTTGTTTCTTTGCAATATCAATTTGCCCCAAGGATTTACATATACTGTCTATTTCGATGTCCAGTGACTCTTTGTCGAGTGAGGAACATGCCTCTTCACAAGATTTCTTCACTTCCCAGGATAACCTTTTACTTTCAACTAAATTGGCCTCCCAGGTCTTCAATATTATATCGCCTTGAGTTTGCTTTGAAAGAGAAAATCTAGTGGCCCTTGCTACTTCATATTTTGTTGTTGATAAAATGGCCTCCTGGAATGTAACTCGAGTTGCAGTGGCCTCTCTCTCCTTTATGAAAATGTTATTTAAATAATGGTTTTCCATCCGATAATACTTTTGAACAATTTCTACTTTAATAAAAAGGCTTTGTTGGACTGATTCCAGCTTCTCATGCACCTCCAAGGCCTGGGCTTGGAAAACCTCCATATCCATTGCCGTGTTCTTATTCAATTTTATTTTAGCCTGCATTTGTTTGACCAACTCTTCCTGTTGAATGGCCAATTCTCTGCTTGACTGTGAATTTTTATGCATTTCATCAAGACTGATTTTAAGTTGTTGGATTTCCTGCCCGTCGCAGGCTTTGATCTGCTCAAAACCATTATTCATATATTTTCTCACACTCTGTTCCACAATCTTTATTTGGATTTGCAATTGTTTCACCAATAGATCCTTCTGCTTCAGTTGTTATGCTAGACTCCCAACTGAACATTGATTTGTTGTGGCAAAATATCCCAATGTGCCTGCCACTTCCATAGCAAATTTTGCCTCCTCTAAGGCCTGACCATCATATAACACTTTGTGTCTCTTGATATTTGAACCCTCCTTTTGGTACGTTTCTCTTTTTACTACAACCCTCCTCTTCTTGTTGTAAAAGAAGTCAGAAGGGGGCATTTCTTCAACCGAAATAGGAGTGAGATCCTCTATGAAAATGACTTCGGTATTCGGGTTCCCCCTACTAGACTGTAAAGGAGTGACCCATTTGATAGGACTACCTATTTCTATGGATGGTTGTTACTCTGTTGTGTTTGTAGCTAATTTGTCTGGTGTATACAGTGATTTCTCTTCACCCTTTTTTATCAAATCTTTGACTTGAGCTTTAGTTTGATTATCTGGCGGATTTGATGATGCAGTATTTTATTTCTATGTCACAACCTCTTTTTTCTCCAATTTTTCTTGAATGTCTTGTCCACTAGAACTTCCTGCTTCTAATTTCTGGGTCGCAACTTCCTGTGTGGTGGGAGACGTCGGGAATCCTCCTTGTAAGACTTTAGGCAGGCTATTTCTTCGATGCCTTTGAAAATTATAGAACTCACACAATTCTTCTGGAGCCAGAGTTCGGACTCGGCTCAACACTTCCTAATAAGATATTGCTCCTCAAAATATCTCATCCTTTGGGGAATCTTCATGCTCGTATATTTTTAGATTGTAAAGATCCATGTGATTTCCCACAATCTTCTGGGGATCATGTTTCTTGAATTCAATATTAACAAGCTTAATGTCTCCCAGGGCCGCGACCTCTAATTTTGAGTGGCTAAAATCTAATAGTGAGAACATACCAATCTACAAAGGAAAGGTGCGCCATACTTTTTTCTGCAATGCCTTTAGATCCTTACTGATTCCTCCTAGCACAGTTTGATGTGCTACCTCTCTGCACACCAATCGATTTGGAAAAAAATTTGGTAAGGCATGAGGAGGAATGGAACATCCAAAAACCCTAATATAAGAGAAATGTTCTTCAATGTACCAATATGCTATTTTCCCCAGGTTCGTCACACTCTTGTCTAAAATATTGGGAGGTGGGCACCCGTATATAGTAATATGCATCGACACCACCACATAGTCGCAGATTTTGTAGAATAAATATTTTTCTTTATCCTCCCACAACTTGGAGTTATGGAAGTGTATTGGTTCAACGTTGGTCGGAGTCCAACTCCATCCCATCAAAGGAAATGGTGTCATGAAACAAAATGCATTCATAATATATGTAGACATGTAAAATGGGGCAGGTTTCCCTTTGGCTTTCAATGACCGATATTCTGTGATTTCCCTGACCAAATTGTCCGATAATATTTTGGCCCAATTGAAGGAATACCCCTCTGCTACATATGCATGATTGGAACCCATGGTAATAAGAAATGGGCATAGTTTTCCTTCCCGAAAATATGACATAGCATAATGGCTACATACATCATGTGAGGCTCTAATGAGGCAACAACATACACGCCATGGGTGTCTGCTCTAAATTTCTCAGGACGTGAACACCAATCCTTGATAAAGTCAGGTAAGTTCTTTCCATATTGCATGCATTCTTTTTTGTCGAAGTCCATTAGGAAAGCGACATTATAAATGTAATTAGGAACTGGGGATAATTTGCACATTACCTGGAAATGCTCTGGTCGGAAAGACCCAACTGCGATTTTTTGCGAATTCCAGATACTCCCGGTCGAGAGGTCGACATTCTCCAATGCCCAAACAATCATATCATTATAAGGCATGAGCCTAGGCCTCATTGCCATTTTATGCAGCTCTGATTAAGCAACATATTTGTATTTTGTAGCCTGGGTTTCAGTCGCCTCGTCGCCCGAATCATCTCGGCAGTTGGTCAATTCATATTGCAAAATATCGAATACCTGCGTCCAGGCTTTCACGATATTTATGGTTCTGAGCGATGTGTATGAGAAGATGTCTATGTTTAGGTTTGAGATTTCACCAGATTCTTTAGCTATTTTCCGTGGAGCCATGATATCGTGAGCTCAGAACTCTGTTACTTGTTACAGAAAATGCGCAAACTTCTTATCTTGCTCAAACTTTCTTTTCTGTGAAAAACACAAATGAAATTCAAACTTCAATATCCTTTTCCCCTAAATGAGTTGAGTTACAAATACTTTACTGACGGTGCATTCACTTTCCCTAATGAAAATATTTAGGTGGTGGTCGGAGATCTTATTTGAAATGATTGTCGTAGATCAATCATTAATGTCATTAATGTCTGGTGGTTCGCGATTAGAAGTTTTGACAAATAACATTTGAATTTACTTGAGCTACGATTCAGCGGAAAATTAATCACAAGATAATCCTTATTAACTCATTAGTTAATCGCATTTATCGTTAAGTGTTTTTTCGGATTTTCAGATCTCGGAATTTTGGTAGGTGCTCGAGACAAGATCCCTGAGATGTGAAATCGCGAAGTGATTAACTAATTTTAATCATGCTTTATCCAGTAAATAACTGCTCTTAACTTCAAGTATTTTGGGGTTTCGTGCTTCGTGATATTTGAGTGCAATGGATGACAAATATATGAACTTTGAAAATGCCAAGTTATTTAATTATGTATTAATTGAGATTAACTTGTTTAAAACAGGTTTAGCTTTTTGTTATCTATATGCTTCGGGTGTCGGAAAAACAACTTTATGGATGTTTCGACAGGTCACTAGTCGTAATGATGTGTCAAAACTTAGGAAGGTATACCTGTATGATGACTAAGACCCTTTGAACACTTTTTGGACATCGAGATTTTAGAGTTTCTATATGGTGAAATGTCCAAAGCGCGAAACTCCGAAACCCGAAACTACGAAGAAAGTCTCTAGAGGTATTGACCTTTTTTATCATTCAGGCGGCTCCAAAATGTTCAGTAAAGAGGGATCATTCGATCGATGAGAGAGTTGGATCGACAATGGACCTTGTGTACTCGTTAAGGATAGAAGACAAAACTGATTTATTATTGAAGTTCGATGTTGAGATGAAGTAAAAAGAAACAGGGTAATGTTTCAGACTTATAAATTTTTAAAGTGTTCCAACACCAACCATTACATCCTCTTCCCAAAACCTTAACCCTAACATGGCTAGTTCTTCTTGCATGTGTCCCTCCCATACTTTACTCTTCTGCATGCATGTTTGTCTTGCACGTGCTACTTTTCCTACATGCGTGCATGTCTTACACGTGCTGCTTTTCCTGCATGTGCATGTGCCTTACATGTGCTATTTTTCCTGCATGCACGTCTGCCTTACACATGTTGTGTTTCCTCAAAACTGGGCTTGCACCCAACATGACCCCAACACTGACATCATTACTCATCCTGAGTCACTGCCTCACTCCACTATCTATCAATGCTTGTGCCAATGCTTCGTACATATCTGCTAGCGCCTAATGGGCCTTCTCCCCGACTGTCCAGGTAGATTTGTGCTCCCAAATTTGGGATTTTTATGGCATTAGAGACATCATGGTCGGAGTATTTAAGGCTATTGACTCCTCCTACCATGTTATGATCGGTATTCACTCCCTTGGGAATTTTCTACATCACTATACCTAGTTCTTCCTGTGTGTGTTGTACGCCCTACACATTACTTGCTTCTCTCACTTTTTTTTTCCCTTGTGGGGAAGATACCCCACCCTCTGGTACAACATATTGCTCCATTTAATGCTCTAGTTCCGAATCTAGGCCCTCCTGTGTGAAACCCGTGGCCAATTATTCTTGTTGCGGCCCTTTTCCCTTGGACATGTCGGATTTCGTCTGTTCGGCGTCCTCTTCTGGTTGCTCGGGTTCCTTCTCCTATTCCACATTCAATGTGGTCTTCTCATACTCCAGTGTGTGGATTTCTTCCACATCCACCATTGTGGGCATCTCGTTTGTTCTGGTTTGTGGCACCCAAGTGCTACTCTGTGTGTTTCATTTGGTTCTACTCGATGCTCCAACCCTTGGTGGTGACATGGCGGGGAAATCCGAACCACAGGCTTCCAAATTCACAGATGGTAGTGCAAATTCACACTCTATCGCTCTTCCACTTGGCTCTAAGTTTTTCTCCTTATAAAATAACACAATGGGTCGCTTCCCCCCCTTTTTCCGACTTTATAGCGGGGCAGAGAAGTGACAATTGTGCCACACTGAAAGTTGCCACTTTTTCACTTTTTGCAGTGTTTCCTGCGTGTTGTACCTTTCTACATGTTAACTTCTCTTTTGCGTGCAATGTTTTTGAACCCTGGTTTTCTTGCAACGCATTGTTCTGTTCTCCTAGTTCTATTCTATCAAGAACCTCCATGTGCATCGATCTATTTTTATTTTTATCCCCTTTTTAATTTTTATGGCTTTCCTTATTTTTATTTGTTTTTCTCATTTTCTCTCCCTTACTTCTACTATAATACACTATATACATATCTTCTTACTGCGTGGTAAATTTCTAAGTACTAGGAGGTTGATTGTCCCTATATAGTTTCAGTCGACTCCCATTGATCATTTCTCTGAGTTTTCTACCTCCTAAATATTTTAGCTGTAAAACTCCCCCCTCTATGACAATCTTCACTTCATATGGTCCCAACCAATGCATTTTGAATTTTCCTGGATGCTGAAGAAATTTACTGTCATATACCAAGACTAGGTCTCCCTTCTTGAAACTCTTCCTTTTCATATGTCTGTCATGCCAAT
>ML806041.1:149729-199199 GCA_009831015.1 Picea engelmannii | reverse complement strand
ACCTTCTGCGTGGTATATTTTCCTACATAATGTCTTCCATTTATTCCCTCATGAGCCTCTGCTAAAATCCTAGGCCTTTCATGTTCTAGTACATCTTCTCAAGATATTGTCTGTGCCCATCTTGTATAAGTGTCCTGCAATAAATTTATAGTCTGCAGCTTTGACTACCAGATTTTTCTTCTGCACAGTGTTGAGTTCTTGTGGCGTAGTCCCTATACTCAAGTATTCAATGATGTCAGTAAAATATTCATCAGCTACTTGGACTAAAAATAATTGTGCATCAATGAAGTTGTCCTCTAAAATTGTAGGTTCCTCTCCATTGGTGACCCTCGACAGGTGATTGGGTCCTTTATTCAACTTCCCTGGTTTGATTATCACTTCAAAGTCAAATTACTGGAACAACAATAGCCATCTACAGATTCTTCCCCCCAACACTGGCTTATTGAATAGGTACTTGAGGGAAAAATTATCTATGAAAATTTTAAAGTGTTTCCCAAGTAGACAGTGTCTGAATTTTTGCAGTGAATATACCATTGCTAGGCCTTCTCTCTATGTAGTATTGTAGTTCTGATCCAACTCTGATAGTTTTGTTATTGCAAATGTTATAGGATGGTATAACTCTCCTACTCCTGGTTGCTCCATAATAGCTCCAAGTTCTATGGTTGATGCATCTACATGCACATGAAATGTCTTTTCCCAGTCTGGGAATACTAGTATAGGTACTGTGACCATTTTTTCTTTTAGAGTATCCAAGCCTCACTAACAGTCCTCATTCCACTAGAATTTACTATCCTTCTTAAACAACTTCTCCATCGACATAGTGATCTGCGCATACCCTTTTATGAATTTCCTGTAGTAGCCTATGTGTCCCAGCATTTCTCTCAACTGGTGTACTAATTTGGGTGGTGGTAAGTTAACAATGACTAAAACCTTTAGAATATCCACCAATAGCCCTTGTTTACAGACTATATGTCCCAATATTATTCCAAAGGTGTCCCAAATATGCACTTCTTGATAATTAATGGTATCTGGCACTGCCTGCATCTTTCCAGCATCATTCTTAACACCTTACATGATATTTCAACAAACTGTAGACTGTCCAATCATCCAGATATACTTCTAAAAACCGATGGATGAATTATTTGAAGGCAGCTATGACTACCCTTGACAATATAGCTGGTGCATTCTTCATCCCAAAAGGCATGATTGTGTACTGGTAGGATCCCCATTCTGTGGAAAAAGAGGTCTTGTACCTGTCTTCTGGAGTTATCTTGATCTGATGGTATCCTGAGAATCCATCTGTGAATGAGTATGCTTCATGGCCTCCCACGTTCTCTAATACCTCATCTGTGAAAGGGGTGGGAAAAGGGTCATGCAGGAAAGCGTCATTCAACTTTATGAGATCAAAACATATCCTTATGCCTCCTTTTTTCTTCTCCTGAACTACCATAGGGATTATCCATTCTGATTCTTCTATTGGTTCTATGATTCCAGCGTCCAACATTCTATCAATTTCTGTTTTTACTTTCTGATTATATATTGCATCCAGTCTATATGGTCGTTGTCTGACTGATCTAGCCTCAAGTTTGAGAGGTATCTTCATATCTCCTATCTCTCATGCTATTCCTTTCATCTCTGTAAAGGTTGTTGGGAACATGTCATTGTACTTGTGCAACAACTCTGTTATTCTTTCTACTGTCTGTTCATCCCAGTAATCTCCAATACTGGCCATTTTGGGATTATCAGTTGTCCCAATATTTACTTTCTTCACCTTGATTGGCACAAAAAATATTTTTGATGCCAAAGATGGACCTTCCACCTCTCTTTCTCCTTCAATTTATGTAATTTGAATGTTGTGTGGGTCATCTTCATCTGGTATTTCTTCCTACACATGATAGCATGACAATAGTTCTTTCACTGTCTATCTATTCTGTTGTTGATACTCTGTTATAAGTTCAACCTCTAGTTCCTTAATAAATATGACCCCTCTGATTTGTTTGAGTGTTGAATTGATGTTGGGGTTCTCACGTTCAAATGAGAAAGTGACTATAAAATTATGTTATAATGTTGTCCATTTTGCAGTGTCTCTGCATAGTTCCTGGTCTACATACTAGTTTGTTGGAATTCCTTCCAATGTCTGAATAAAGTGATGAGGCCATTATTATGGTGGTGTAATTATCCATAGTGTTCTACACTTCTCCAAGTGTTCTGTCAGTGTCCCTTGTCCATCATATATCTGTAGTTCATTGCTTCCTTGTTCTATGTCAAATCTAATGCACAGTAATTTCTTACATTTGTACTAGTCCTTGACTGTCTCTTTGTGCACACCCCACCATCTTGCAGGTGTTTCCTTGAGTGCTATGTATAGAGATAAGAGCCTCTTATTTTCTAACACTTCATCTTCGTATCTTTTTAAGAATTCTTCTAAGTCGTTCACCCCATGAAAAATAGGAGGTTCTCTTATCTATGTACCTACCCATCTTACTGCATGGTCTATTCTTGCGCACCTTCTTATGGATACTTCATGTAATCTCTATTGCCAATTCTCCAACCCTGTATCTGATTCTGAAGAACATGATGTGATAATTCTTTGGTTGGATTTACGTAATTTGCTTCTCGCATGGTGGTTCTATATAACTGGTTGATTTCCTCCAAGTCTAAGCAAGTGAGTTCTACAAACCTTTCTCCTTCTGATGGGTCTAGTGGCGCAATAACTCTGTATTCTCCTGAATCAACTGCCATCTTCCTTGTCTTCAAATTGATTATGGCCTGGTTGTCAAATGCCCAATCAAAGCCAAGCAATGTTGGATAAGGTGTTGTGCCATCCACTATTTCTATCACTTCAAAATCGGCTTTAGTGCACACTCCATCCAGATCTACGGTCACACCTTTTAGCCTTCCAATTGGAAAAACCATGTGCTGATTTGATAGTTTCAACTAAACAAGTGAATATCCTAATGTGGGATCTCCCATAAATTGCCATGTCTTCTTGGGTAAAACATTTACTTCAGATCTTAAATCCAGTATAATATCCCCCATGTTGAAATCTCCAATGTTGGCATTCAGTCTGAACTCTCTACTTGTCCTCCTCCTTGTATGCAAGTGATTAATTGTCTTCTTCTCTAGCTTTCCCTCTACGTCTGTGTTACATATTTCTAACATATTTTGTAATACTTTGACAAATGATGGATCATTTTGTAATTTAACACAGGATTGAAAAAAAGCCTTTATGGTACTTACTTGTCCTAAGGGTTGTTCTTCATTAGTGTGATCCAATGATGAAGGCATCTTGTACATTGGTACGTCCTGAGTATGCTACACAGTTGATGTAGATGCAATGTATGGCTTCAATAATTCCTGTCTGGCTTGCTTGAATATCTCCCTTTCATTCTATGCATCAAACTACTTATGTGGTTCAACATTCTTCTTCACCCATTAGTGTTGTGTTGGATCTGGTCTTACTATGTCATCTCTTGTTTTAGCTCCTCTGCATGTAAATATGTTGATATTTCTTCCATCATCCCTTACTTTAGAAAAAATCCATTGAACATTCTGACTGTTCTGATTCCTCTTTTCCTGGATCTTCCCCAATAGTGTCAGACAATCTTCTGTGTCATGATCTGATGCACGACAATACATGCATGTCGCAGGTGGAGGTGGACATTCTCTTGCATAGTGTCCTAGTTTTTTACAGTTAATGAATATCACCGGTCTTTTTCCTCTTCCAAATCCTCCTCTACCTTGTCCTCTACCTCGTCATCCACCTTTATAACCAGCTCGATCTCCTCGTAGTGCATTGTACTAAGGAACCTGATTATACTATGCAATATTATATTGTGGATGTGCGATATTGTATTGTGGCTGCGTAGTGCTATATGGGGCTGGTACTTGGTTAAAAATGTGGTGTAGCTTGCCCTTTCATCATTTCTTCCTACACTCTATAGGTGTCTGATGTTCTTTCCCTCATCAGCTCCATTGTCCTGCAATCTTTTTCATCATGGCCTACTGACTTGCAAAAGTTGAAATATGAACTCTTAGGCACTGTCTGGTATTTTTGCATCATTGAACAATGATATGGATCATGCCCCTGTGTCTTACATATCTCACACCATATTACTCCTATCAACAAAGAGTTTGGAAGTCCTGTTTCCATGTACTGTGTGAATATTGGGCACTCATTTTTGTGATGTCCTTCTGTCCTACATGTGGTACACCAAAAAACTTATCTTTTGTCCTTACTCCTATTCTAGTTCAGTTGAAATGTTAAATTCTTCAGATCCTCCTTTATCTCCTCTATTGTTGGATCTGTCTTTTGATATCGGTTCTCTTCCATTTGTAAGGTTGTCTGTAGAGCCTCTGCCTGAGTTTGAAACTTTTGTTGTCTCAAAGGGTATTTTAAGTGTGGTAGCAGGGAATTCACAAATAGATTTCTATGTTGCATATATGTCATGACATACTTCATCTTTCCTTTCAATCATTTGAATCTATGGTCAATCTCCCAAACATATTCTCTTGGTTTATGTCTGATCTCTATCATCTCATTCATGTACTAATCCTTTGAACTAGGCTTTTGGAATTCATTTATCAGTAGCTTCTTGATATCCACAATCGTTCTGGTTGTTCCTGGTGGATTGTTTGCAGCTAAGCTCATGTACCAATCCAGTGCATGTCTCTTAGTGTGATAACTAAATGCACAAGTTTTTTGTCCTCATCGGTGATTTTCTTTACTTCCCAGATCTTTTCACAAATGAACAAGTACTTCTCAGGGTCCTCTGATGCCTCTACTTTGAATTCTGGTAACCTAATGGTGGGATCATGTCTTTCCATCCTGAATGATGAACTACTACCTCTAGGCGATGTAGATCATTGACTAATGATTCCTGAACTAGCTCCTCCAGTTGTTTCTCCATGTGTAGATGTACTTCTTGCTGCATTTCTTCCACTGAAATTTGGTTGTCTAAATGACGGTTTTCTTTCTGGTGTATTGGTTTCACATTGGTTTATGGGTTCTACACTGACACTGATATGGATAGGATTTCTTCCTTTGGTTCCTTCCCTTAGACCTCTTGTCTTCCTTTCATATGTTTCACGCAGGATCTCCTCAATATGCTCCACAACCTGGAGATCCTCTACATGTTCTTCATCACTTGTCAATCCTTCCCGCACAACTATGGCTCTCTTCTTATTGTTCATCTTGTATTGGTAGGGTGCGCCAATGTGTGTTCTTCCAACTGTTTCTATGATCTGCTTGATCTGGTATTCCTCCATCATGATTGGATCCAAGGTCTTCTCCTTCTTTCCTTTATCCATCTCTTTATCCATTTCTCTGTCTCTTGTCAGTGCTTCCCCACTTCCCCCATGCACGCAGGGAAGTTTAGTTGCCTGATGCCATTGTCATTACACCTTTGTTATATAGTAAAATATTGATGGAAGTATAAAACGATATGATATATCTACCTCTAGGTCCCTTCATAAACTCTTTCTCGGTTGCACTGTAAGACTTCACAGTATCTACTGCAAATTCTATGATAAATCATGTAACAATGTTGTCTAACCAGAAATCTACCGCGCGTGTAAATTTGTTGTCAACTTGTTGTAACTGCACGATTTCCATAGAATTCCACTCTAGTTGTCTGATCTGATTTGTAGGGTGGTTGTATTTCAACCTCAATATCCACTCCTGCAACACATGTGGGAAATCAAAAAAAAATACTTCATGGAAGTCGCTAAATACATACTTGTCCAAATATTTGTGTGGTGTTAACTTCGGGTTTATTTTATCTTTCTGCGCAAATTCCAGCTCCTTTGTTTTCAACTAGCTCTTGATCTCGGCCTTCTTTGGGTTCCATGGATTAAACATCTCCTTTTATAATCTCATTATTTTTAACATTTGCTCACTAGATCCGACATTCTTTTCACAATTCTTCTGCAAATCTCATTCACTCAATCCCATTATGTTCTAGTTGACAACGAAACCATTTGTTGGTTTTTACTTCTCTCTTGCTACCTTTCTTGGGCTGACCCAGGTTCAGGTCTACTATGGTTTCCAACAAAACCCATTTAAAACTATCGACCCCTATGGTAAACCAGAAGGCAACACAATACACTGAGTGAACTGCGCAGTCTCACCCGAGATAGTTCTATTGGTGGCTACAATACTTAAGTGCTTGTAGCCTGGGAATGAGTGGGGATATGGGATTAAACTCTGTGATCTTAATTTTTTAATTTAACATTCAACTTATATTGAACACTCTGACATTCTTACTCATGCATGTAAAATAACATATCTAACTATTCATCCACGAACTTGTCTAACATCTAATCATTGATAGTAAAGGAAATACAAAATATTCAATCACATAACACATGATCTATCGTGGTTCACCCCTCCTGGGCTATGTCCACAAGGATTTGGCTACTCTACTCTTTTATTATGGTGTTTCCAAAACTATAGTGCCACGCATATTACAATTCTCCATCAAACAGGTCGAGATCTACAAGGAGGCAAACTAGATCACACTAGGCAACTCAGCCTGTGATCTAACCCTCAAGATCTACCCTACTCCCTCTCCTCAACTCAACAACTTACAAAACAGACCGGATTTACAGTCGTTCTATCTTCGAGCAACACAATAACAATAATTAACCAAAAAGGAACCATATTCCAATAAAGAACCCCCATCTAGACCTCCTAGGTACCTACTTATACATGTTTTTAGTTTACCAACCATTACATCCTCTTCCCAAAACCCTAACCCTAACATGGCTAGGTCTTCTTGCATGTGTGCCTCACATTTATTCCTCTTTTGCATGCACGTTTGTCTTGCACGTGCTACTTTTCCTGCATGCGCATCTACCTTACACATGTTTCTTTTCCTGCATGCACATCTTCCTTACACGTGTTGTTTTTCCTGCATGCATGTCTACCTTACACATGCTTCTTTTCCTCAAAACTAGGCTTGTTCCCAACACCTCTAATACATGTCATGACCAAATGAGGTAATGTTGAAGTGACGGAATGGTCACATGCCTTCAAACAATCACCTCGAAGAACTCATATAGAGTCTACCATGGTTCTTCCTTTACGATGTAAGCTAGGAACCTTGAGCATGTTCATGGGATGGATTTAGCGAGAGGTTCTCATTGACCCTAAGTGTTTCAATAGGGTCTCTTAATGCCAAGTTTTCTTGTATATCAACAATTGAATTATTGTGATGGAAGATATGCTTAGGAAAAAAGGTGTGGAATGCTTCAAGCTCAAGATGGATTCTACAAAATATTGTCTCTAGCTTCATGTCTTTGGGAAATGTCTTCTTTCTCAATTAATTAATGTCAACCTTAGAATCTTCGATGATTGAAAGAGAGTTTGTCTTTTTGACATGCCAATTGTAGTCCTTGTATAAGAGCATATGCCACCCCTCTCATTAATGTACTATTAAAAACATTACTTGATGTATTTTCGTAACTTTGTAATATAAGACTCAATTTTTTGAAAGAAAAAAACATGGGGAATAATGACCAATTCTTTTGGAGATAGTGATGGAAGTATTTCCTAAAAGAGATAGTGATGGGATTATTTCCTAAATAACATTCTAGAAACATTTATGGCATCCCAAAAATTACAAATTCATTTCCAAACAAACTATACCCCTAATGGTAGATATGACTTAAGTATTTCTTTTATTTGTGTAGCATAATAAACGTGTTATTCCCACAAGTTGTCTTCTTGTGAAAATATTTAGTATCTTATGGTCATAAGATAAGATAAGTTCCATATTTCAATAATTTTTATTTTTTTTTGTAAAAATTAACAAGGTGTTGTGCCCATACTTGTGGATAAAACATAAAAAAACAAAAGTTAAAAAATCAAGCTATTACATATCTAAATAAACAAAAACAATAATTAAACTATAGTATATTGATATTAAATTTTATATTTTACAATCATATATATTTATACACAATAAATAAAGTGACATACATTCATATTAAATTCAGATCTAAACATACATCATCACTAGACTTTTTTTGGTAAGCTAGTTGGTGGAATTTCTTACTAACCGAGAAAAAACATTACATGGTCTATGCTCATGGCCTGCCTCTAGGGAAACTAGACAAGAAACAAAAGAGTAATTTATTGGTCCAAATTGTTTGTGATAGAGAATGTGACCATGAAATACATAGAGAGTGAAATCATGAACTACATCCAAAATGTCTAAAGCAGGAAGACCATTGTCCTATTCCCTAACACCTATGCCGAGGAGAGGCTGGAGCATTTATGCCTCTATAGTAAAAAAACCAAAAAACCAATAACCATAACATTAAGGAAATCAAACATGAGGATTATTTGCAACATCTCCAGGAACCTGTTGTTGGGCCTCTTGAATTCCCATGAAAACTGCACAACTCCACTAATTATGTACCTATCACCCCATCGAGGTGAGTATGGTCAACATTTGCAAGTGCCAGATAATCCTTGTTGAGGTTTCCTTCATATGATGGATCTCAACAATTATTTAGAATATGTTGTCTATGAGTGATTCCTTTATTAGCAAGTCGATTAGCAACTTTGTTTGTTGATCGCTTGATGTGGGATGGGATGATGACCTCTATCTAGGGAAGACGAGATTACATAAGTTCCATACCTCCCTCTAGGCATCAACTAATGGATAATTTTCTTATTCTGGAGCCCTGTTGCATTCTTTTAAGAATCTGAATGATAACTTGAGAGTCCTCTTCTGCAATTAATTTGTGAAATCCTTCTCTTGCTGCAATGAGAAGGCCCCTCTTAATGGATTGAAATTATGATGCATTATTACTATCTATGCCAAGGTTATCTGCAAAAATACTTAGAACGTTACCCTTGTTTTTTCTAAAATCACCTCCAAGACTTGTTGGCCTTGGGTTTCCCTTTGAGGTACCATCAAATTTTATCTTAATGAAGTCGGAAAGAAGAGGTTCCCATTTGTCTAGAGGAGTGGTCTAGGGAGCTTTCCTTCGTAGCATATGAATAGTGGTGTTGTGACAAAGGTCAAGGGTTTTTAAGATGTCTTCTTCCAGTTCAATACATTTCCAATCTTGTTCAGCCCATGGGGAGATCATAATTGTTTCTCGTATGCATTTATTTATCCTTTCCAAATGATTTCCTGCATCCGTGTATTCGTTTTTGAAAATTTGACAGTTTCTTTCCTTCCAGAGCTCTCATAGCATAAAACCTAGGAAGAGTTACCAAGATCGGTTCAAAATTGGATTGAAATAGAAAAAAAATATACAGTGTCCAATTGTCTCAACTAAGCTTTTCCTGTTGTGGTCCGATGTCTTGAAGGTGATGACACCTCGATCCCATAGAGTAGTTGGAAATGAGAAAGTTTTGAGGAGATGCGTGATTGATCCCCCTTCTTGGTGACATAATGGATAGAATGCAGACCCATGGAACCCTCACTAGATTAGATTATCCCAAGTTAAGATTGTACCTCTTGCCAACAACCAGAGGAAAAAAGGTATTTTTGGCCATAAATTTTGTTTCGATATTTTTACCCATTTACCTTGTTGAAGTTTCTATAGTTGTCTTGTTGTCAAGTGATAAGATTCTTTGAGATTAAAGAATCCTCCTAGTTTGTATCCCCAACAAATATTATCATTCCTTTCATGAACCTTAATCCTCCAATCCGATAATTTCTACTATAATATTTTCCAATCTATATTAGGTAGGAGGGGAAGCCAATGATCTTTGGGTATCCATGATCTCCATTGGCCATCTCTGTTCAATGGGGTCCAATACTGTTCCAACCACATTTTTTCATGATTTATCATGGTGTCCCTTAATAGGTGTAAGTCTTCTCAAGATTTCCATGCAGGTAACTTTTGCCATGCATCATTCCAGAACAAGGTGTTGCACCCATTTTTTTAATTATTCCAGGCCATATTCCAAACCAAGGAGTCTACAATGTTTCCCTCAAAGCGGATTAAGTCATGGTTGTCTATGTTCAAGCTATACTTCCTACACCACACCTTTCCGCATAATTCGTCCTTTCTATGAAGCCAACACCACAACATTTTGGCCCTAGAGCCAAGATTAGGATGTCAGGGTCTCTCAGCCCCAAGCCTCTTGCCAGTTTGGAAAGATAGAGTTTTTCCCATGCAACAAAGGCCCACTTTCTTTCATTTTTAGCTACACCCCAGAGAAAGGATCATTGAATATTGCATACAAATTTTAAGATAAATTTGGGTGCGACCAAGGTTGAAAACAAATATAAAGGCATATCCTATAGAATTGATTTGAGAAAGACTAGATGGCTTGGAAAATTTTGAGAGAAAAAAGTCTAATTGGCTACTTTGTTTTCCATCTTTGAGAGGAGTTCCTCCCAAGATGAATTGCAGAGTGCATTATCCACTAGCGGCACACCCAAATATTTGGATGGAAGGGAGATTTTTTGGAAGACAAGGATACTGGAAATGTTAATTTTAATAGTAGGAGAAGTGTTAAATAAATTCTTTTGTGACATACCCTCGTTGATGGAATTACTTGAAGCATCCATGAAGTTTAAAAGTACCTACTTGATGGCTTGTTCTTTGCAAACTATTGGAATTCCCATAAACATTGTGTCATCAACAAATTAATGATGCACAACTATGAGGTCATCCCTAAAGAATCTCAATCCTTTGATTCCATTGTTGTCCACTACTTCCTTAATTACTCTCCCCAAACCCTTATCCATCAAAATAAAAACGAATGGGGATAAAGGGTCCCCTTTTCGAATTCCAAGAGAGGGGGAGAAGGTCACTAAAGGTGATCCATTTACAAGAATAAAGAAAAAAGTAGAAGAGTTAAGAGACATAATCCATTTGATCTAGGTTTTCGAAAAACAAAGGTCGGGAGGATTGCTTGATGTATTCCCAACTTATATTGTCGAAGGCTTTAGACATAGCCAATTTTATTAGAATTCTTGTTGATTTGGTGGTTTTTAGTGAATGAATCATTTCACGAGCTAGAATTATACCATCTAAGATTTGATGGCCTTCCACGTATCTGGTTTTCTCAAAATAAATTAAATTAGAACGAACATGCTTGAGACAATTTGAAATGACTTTGGTGATGCTTTTATAAACCACAATGCAAAGGGAAACCAATATGAAGTTACTAGGGTCTTTTGCCTTATCTTATTTTGGTATCAGAGCTAGAAAGGTGTCTCCAAGAGCCGGTAGCACATTGGAAAATTTGCGAGAGTCTTCCACAAGATCCCATACATTCTGCTTAATTGTTGGCCAAACATATTGCAAAAAGTCAATGGTGATATCGTTCGTTCTCAGATATTTTCCCTTGGGATTTCCATGAATTCATGTTCTACTTACTCTAGAGAAATTTCTTTGATAAGGACATCGTTTTGTTCCTGTGAAACAAGTTTGGGTATGTTTCTCATTATTTTTCGAATGGCAACGGTTCTATTTGGTTGAGGATATGAGAGGAGAATTTTGTAGTAGTGGACCAACTCTCTCTTTTTTTTTGCATGATCTTTGAGTTCATTTCATTGGCTATCTTTTATGGCAGAAATTATATTGTGGTGATGACGTTGGATCATGGATTTGTGGAAGAATTTGGAGTTTTTTTATCCCTCTTTGAGCCATTGAAATATTCATTTATGTTTCCATGGAATTTCTTCTTGCTTGGATCAATCCTCCAAATGTGCCTAGAGAAAATATTTTGTTGTGATTAACTACTTTGTTTGACCCTCCAATATCATTGATTGTTGGATTTTGTCCATTTGACCTTCAATGTCTCTCTTGGCCTTGAAGATGCCACCAAATTCCTCTTTATTCCATTTTTTGAGATGAAGTTTGATGTATCTGTGTCTCTATTGGAATCTATACATTAGGGTACCAATATCAACATCTACTTCATTCCACCATTGTAGAATGATATCCTGGAAGGATGGGTGATCTAACCAGAAACATTTGAATAAGAAGGGGTGGCTTTTTGGGTTTCCTTGTAAGTCAAGCTCCAATTTGATGGGCTAGTGATCCAATCCCTTGCATAATGGAAACTTCCAAATTAATACATATCAACATAAGGGATTATGAGGTGAGAGATAGATCTAGCATGGATGCTACCTGATTATCTTTGCCCTGCTGGTTTTTCAATGTGTGCAACCCATTTCTAGTTTCTAGATCTATCCATTTTAATTGCCTTATAATGTCTGTAAAATATTGTGAGTCTTGATCCAATGTTCAAACTCTTCCTCACTTTTTTTCTAGGTAGGTAATGATGTTGAAGTCTCCCCCCACTAACCAGTGATTTTCCCCAATAATGGTTCTAAGTGCTTGGAGGGAGCTTAGAAAGAGGAGCTCATCCGAGATTACTTAAGGGCCATAAACACATGTTGAAAATTTTGTTTCTGCCGAGATGATTAGCTGCAATTGAGTTGATACAATTCTTTTGTAGAAAAGAAATATGTCATTGATACTTCAACGTGATTCCAAAAAATTTCTCACCCCCCTACCACACCTTGTGCATCTATCGCAATCACTTGGGATCCCTTCCAAATCCTGTAGGATATTTTTGAAATCAGGTCACTATGAAATTTAGTTTCTTGAAGCATTACAACAGTGGGTTGTTCTTTGAGAATTTTGTTTTGAAGAATTCTATTCTTACTTTTTCCATTCAGGCCTTTGATATTCCAAGAGACGATATTCATTTATGTCTAAGGGGGTTTGGTGGGAATTTATCTATCATAAGGGATATCTACCTTAAGTTTACCATCATTTTTACTAACTCCTGAAGGATTTGTTTATTTCTTCTTCATCCTCTTTTTTTTTCCCTCTTTTCATATTTTGGAAATATCTTTGGAAGCATTGGTTTTAACCCTTAAGGAGGAGGATGCAATGGACTTACCTTTGTGTGATGTACCCTGACATTATCTACTTCTGAGTAGGGTCTCTTTTAAGAGATTTTTTTATTTTATTTGGGATAGATTTTAGATCTTTCCGTTCCTAAGTTGCTACTAAGGATTGCAGATTAAGATAGCCAAGTTCCATGTCCTCTCCATCCTATGATTCATCATGGTCCTCGCCCTTATACATCATGTCTTCCTCTCATTCATCCTAATCTATAATATTCTTTTCCATTCCTTTTTTGTGTTTTACTCGCTCCTCTAGATAATTGTATGTGCCCTATTCAATCTATGTTGGCTTATGATTATGGTTTTCCTCTTGTAAATTTCTATTAAGATCTTAGGGTTTTGTGATACAATATCAAAGTTGTTGTTGGTTTTGACTTCTTTGTGAGATTGGGGTGCTATTTTCCTTTTGGTGGGTCATCTTCTTGTTGTAAATTTCTCAAAAACCTCTGAATATTTTTGTGTGGGATTCCTTTCTTGAGGTGGTGGGAAATTTAATAGGAAATCTTGAAAGAGATGGTCGTGTTCATGGAATTTCCAACATCAAAAGTGTATGTGCTCATAGTCGATGGTTTGCAATAATATGTATCATAATAGATCAGACATATTTATTCTGGCAGGGCCTTGGAAACATTCATATAGATGCAAATTCAAGTCTATGAGGTATATTGACCTTGCTTGGTTACTTCTGAGATTTTAACAAAATATCCAAGGGAATTATTGATTCCTTTCAAAATCTTATCCTCCTACAATTCCCGCGGTAGTGAATATAATCAAATCCAAACCAATTCAGTTATGAATTCCTCCTTATTTGGATTTGATTTTTCCATCTGAGGGTGGATGTATAACCTTGATGATTTGAACAAACAAGGGCCATTTTCAAGAACATGATCCCAATCCTCTAGGTTAGTGAATATTGTTGTAAATAACCCTTTGGAGCCTAGGTTCAGACACACATGGCCCTTTGGATTCCAGTGCATATTGATCCACCATATCAAATCTCTTTCTATGGGCTAGATGACCATGGATTTTTCGATTAATGCATGGTTCTGCATATACTAGATGTATTCCCTTATTTTTGTCAATGTTGTCTCATATGTGGGGGTTTCTATTTCCTTCAGAATATAATTTCTTGAACCTTTTGGAAGAGGATACTCTTTACTGTGTTTCACTTTATTAGTGTTCAATGCGCCCTCATCATTGTTTCTTGCCCCTCCCACTCCTGTTACATGATCCATGACCTTGTATTGATCTAGGTGTACTAGTGTGTGCCTTGTGGGAATGTGCCTCTCTCCAGCTAATGCATTATTGTAGGAGGGAGCAACGTCCCTTCCTCCAACCATCGCCATAGTACCCTGAATCAAAACCTAAACAAAATCATGCTGCAAATCCTATCTCTCAACCTATTGTTTGTTATATTGTGAATTACATCACCGTAAGAGTTTCTGGCACAATGTAAGATGATTTGAGAAGTCCAGATTTTGGTTTTTAGAATACTATGATTAGTTATGTTTCCATTAACTATTTTTTGTTTTCTTTTTTTGCATAAAAGGAAACAAGGTTTTGTGCAAATCCCTAGGGATAAAAATGAAAAAAACAAATGTTAAAAAATCAAGTTATTATATATATACATATTTTTTTCCAAGAAAAAAATGTACTTCTATTTGAGAGAAATTGAGAGTACAATCCTTAGGCGATGAGCGTTTATCACCATAGAACAATCTCCCACATATAAATTGATTATATCTAACATGGGATTGTCAAAATCCTATATGGACCCTATCAAAATCCAAAAAATAAAGGCATGTAATGGGAAACTACATGTCCAAAAAAATACATTCACTTTTAGAAAGCAACTGTCCATCAAATAATTTTTCTAATACAAACTTGTTGACATCCAATTGCAGAAAATCTTTTTAGAGGGAATAAAAAACATAATTTCATTCATGAAACACACAAGTAGTCCTAGGTTAGTCATTTGGACCCTATCATTCATCCAATTGATGGTCATCTCCAAATCCCCAAATACTTTCAAAAAAACAATATTCCTATCCACTGCACATTTAAGGAGTGAATACAAAGCTTTAAAATCACATTGATTATTGGAACTTGGCCCCAAATTTGCTTTGCTAGCTATGAAATGGGTTTTTGAAAAGTGTAAAACAAAACCCAGCCTGCATGTGTGCGCTAGTCCTTGACGGAAACTATCGAAGAAACCCCAAGGAACCACTTTGTTGATATGAACCTATTTCATCAATCGAGCATTCTTCATAGTCAAAGTGGGCTTATACAAGGAAAATAGTGTTAGATCTTGTTGTGATACCTTGAAGGATGGATAAGTCATATCCTCAAATGGGTTGGCATTTTGAGCCAACCATACTCCCCACATGACCATAATAGGAAGGAATCTAAATTTCTTTAGTGCACTCTCACTGAAGTAACCATGGAAATACTTTACCAATGAATTCCCATCTCATAAATGTTCCAAATGTTACTTATCTTCAATCTCGTGTCGGACCTGTCTTGTGAAAGGGCACTCCAGGAAAATATGGAAATTAGCTTCGTCATTCCACTTTCATAGTGTACAATAACCAAGCCCAAATTTATTCCTATGTTGAATTCTATCCCAATTCAGTTCTAATTTTTTCAATACAAGCCAAAATAAGATAATACCTTTCAATGCTCCTTTAATTTTCCAGAACTTCTTATGCCACCATTAAATAAATATAAGTTATAAGGTCTACATTTCCATGTACCCCAAGTTGGTCGAATAATGACCCCCCTGAGGCATTGTAATACCAAGTTAATTCATCTTCAGACTCTCATAAGTGTATGTGGGCTTTGCATAGTTCTGCAATTTATAGATTCTAGTGTTGGTTCCATCCTGCATCAAGACTGAAAATCTAGGAATTGAGCCACCCCAATCTCTAGATAGTCGATCGATCAACAACACCAACTCTATTAAGTGTGAAATGTCCTATCACTCAAAAATGTGTAACGCATACATCAGGGATAAAAATATTTTTCCCACAACCAACAATTGCATCTGTTCCTATTCTGACTTGGGAGCTCGAGCTAGCCTTCTAAGCTAGATACTATCCAACTATAGGGAAAACAATTTTTAAGGACTTCCACTGATTCGATACATTGTGAATATTTTTTTGGATCCTGCATATCCAATCCAAAACTGAACAAGGATCTATATATTTATCTACTAGGATCCTCCTCCACATGATGTCCTGAGTCAAAAATACCCAAAGTGATCTTTCCACCAATGCCTCCCCCCCCAAAAATATATCTTTTAACCCCCATCCACCTTGTCCCTTAGGTATTGACATTTTTTTCCAACTAACCCAATGTGATCCCATATATTCACCACTTCCCTTCCAGAGTTAGTTTAAGAAAAGATTCCTAATTTTATTGAGAACTCCTTTAATAATATGAGTGAATAGATGAAAATATGCCATGATAGCTTCAATAACATATTTGATAAGTACAATTCCCCACCTCTTTAGATCCACCTATTGCACTAGAAATTTATTTTCTTCTCAACCTTGGTCAACAACCATTTCCAATCAACTATACAACTCATAGTTATTATGTTTTAGTTTATATCCAAGGTACTTAAATCATCATCCAACTCATAAGAGAGAAAACAAAAGAGATCAATCATATTGCGCCCAATTCATGCCTCTACAACTAGAAAGTAAATGGTAGATTTAATTACATTGACAAGCATACTTGTAGCATCACTAAATAAATCCAATATTTCCTCATGCTATATTCCTACTGCCTCCATACTGTGAGGAAAGAGAAAAACATAATCCAAAAACAACAAATGAGTGAGTTGTTCTAATTGACCAATCCTCACACCCTAGATTTTACTTTGTCTCATGGCCTCCAAAATTTCCTTTCTAAGTCCTTCAACAACCAGTAAAAATAAGTATGGAGATAGGGGAAATCCTTGTCTAAGCCCTCAAGATGGTTTGAAAAAATATGAGCCCAAGCCATTGATTAGAATATCGAATGAAGTTGTAGTAATGCAACCCATGATTCACTTGACCTGAGGTAAATCAAATCCAACATGTTGTAATGTTCCCAGCCACCTAGGTTGGGCCACACCACACAAAACTCTCCCAATTACAACTATGATACCACATTGTATCATCCCAAGACTCTTGTTGGGAAATTCCACATGAAATTTTCCTAACTTTGATACCATTTAAGTAACTGATATAATTCTGCAAATGCTCAGATTAATGCAGGATAATACTCTAAGAATGCATAAACTCATGCAAAATAACAACCATGTACACATGCAACTTATATAGGGAAAACCCAAAATACAAAACTAATAATTGACACATAGTAAATTAAACAAGATCATAAATGACACTTATCTTTTATAAAATAACAACAACTGTGTGTAGACCTTCCACGTTCCTCCCAGCCTTAGATCGCGTTGCTCATAAACTTTCAGCAGCGGGTCACCCCCGAGCTAGGGCTAAACTCCACCCAGGTAAGGAAATACTAACTAGGATAAGGTCTCTCAGACAACATAAAACTCAGACTTAGGTGCCAAATCAAACTAACAACCTGCAATCTCTCATTGCCCACATGCATATCCCACCCCAGAAAGTGTTCCCCTTCTCTGCTAAAAAATTGTTTGGCTGCCTCGCTTCCCTTCTGGGGATTCAACAACATGTCATACAGGAAGTCACAGAGCCCTGTAGCTGCATCGTGGCACATTAGGAATCAATTCCCCAACAATTCTCTCCCTTGGAGATATTTCTCATGGGCCTGAAAACCCACTTCTTCAATGTCCTACAGGCCTGACAACTTGCTTATTCAATGTTCTACGAGCCTGAAAACCCACCTCTTCAATCCATTTCTAATGCTCTCCATGTACATGTACATGTATGGTAATGGTAGCATGAAAGTCTCAATGACAACAATGGGGTGAGGTAAAAATAATGATCCCCCCATGGATGAATGAGCTAAAGTCCCAAAAAATTATGTGCATGTTCCCAAATTGACACTTGTCATGTTGGAAACTACATGGGCCACACATGGGTTCCCTCACATGGTGATACATTTCTTCATAGGGACTTAGGATAAAATGCATTATCCCCTACTTTAGACTTTAACTTTAGGAACATTGTTAAAATATTCCTTTTTGGCTTAAGCCCCCTTGTCTTAGCCCCTTTTTTCTAGACTCTTAGCTCCCTTTTCCCATTCTAGTGGAGTTTATCCCCCCCATACTCTTTTACATGGTTGATATGCAACAATGATGTGTTTTCATTAAAAACTGAGTGTGATTACATTTACAAAAATATGCTTGATGGCCTTTTATCTTTTGGCTCACCAACCTAATAACCACATAGGAACTTTGGCCTCAAAATACATATAGACAAAGCCACTCTAACCTCCAAGTATCCTATCTCACCATCCTATATGTACAATTACATTATATTTACAATGGGGTTCAGCCTAGGGGTATAACATTCCCCTCCCCCTTATTTATGCACTGGTCTTAGTGCATTATATACATATGTACAAACAAAACTTCACAAATCTTCAAAAAGATGTGGGTGTTATGCCTGCGTAGTATCCTCACATTCCTAGGTTGCATCCTCGAGACCATAACAGGTCCACTGGAAATTTACCAATCCTATTGCTCAATTCCAGAGTAGCTTGAACTTTCGATCCAATATGCATATTGGTTGAACTCGAAAGTCTCCTTCTTGCTCCACCTGAATCACATTCCAATAAATGGCATGATTAGCATGAGGTAGATATTTTTTTAAGTAAAGACACATGTAATATATTATAAATGTGCATTGATGCGGGTAAGGCAAGCATATATGCGATTGGACCAATTCTCTCTAGGATTTCAAACGACCCACAATAACGCCCTGCCAGCTTGGAACAATTTCCCAACTTTAGGGAACTTTTCTTAGCCTTTACTTTCAAGAACACATGGTCACCCACTTTAAACTCTATGTGAGTTCTACCATTATCTGCATAATTGTTCTGCCTATCTTGGGTAGCCTTTAAATTCTTTTTAATTTTCACCATCTTCTCTTCGATTTCCCTAAGTAATTCTGGTCCAACCACTGCTCTGTTGGTTGGGTTGTCCCAAATCACTAGTGTGTTGCACTTTCTGCCATAAAGTGCCTCAAATGGGATCATCTTTAGAGATGTTTGATACCCATTGTTATAAGCAAACTCCACCAAATGAAAATAATCCTCCCATTTGGATGGTTTATCCATCACATACATCCTTAAGATGTCCTCTATCACCTAATTCACCCTTTTAGTTTTCCCATCTAACTCTGGATGATAAGAAGTACTAAAATTCAGATTTTTTCCAAATACATTGAATAATCCCTTCCAAAAATTTGATGTAAATTTTGGATCTCTGTCAGATACAATTGTCTTAGGAACACCATGTAGCTTAGCAATTTCTCTCATATAAATATCAACAATTTTAGATGCCTTGTGAGTGAGCTTCACTAGAATAAAATGGGCAACTTTAGTAAGCTTATTGATCTAAAACCGAGGTGATATTGATACCAATCTTGTTTTGGTTTTATGCCACTTAATAAAGGCCATATTTACAATTAAGATCTATTGAACTTAATTTCATTAAAGGTGAAAAGATGTATTTGTGAAGGCTTGAATACAAATTGAATATTAACTTGATGAATACGTTGTTAGTCTCATATATCCATTACTTAATGCATTTAATGAACATAATTGCGGAAACAAAACATGCATAAGAAAACATGAGACAAGAGATAACCGAGTTGTTAATCGTGTTTGCCAGGACTTCCTAGATACATCTTCGGATCCACTTGGAATACAAATCGCTTGATTATCCTTCCTTTGACATGGCTGAAATATTCTCACAAAATGTGGCACATGCTCCAAGGATCTCACATAAGTGACATTTCTTTAGACACCAGAAGGACTACATTCTCCCCAATGGAGGGGGATCAACTCTCGCAATGAAGGGGCTTACAAACCACAAGCATGATTGCTTGATTCTCTCCTCAAAGAGATCTCAAAAGTCTCCAAAAAATCCTCCTTAAATATCTCCCAATAAGGATTTTAAATAGTTTCCTTAGTCTCCACATTCATGGAGACAAGATCCAGAAATTTAGGATATAATAACCACTCAAGGACAAAAGTGAGAAAACTAATAACCACTCAAGGACAAAAATGAGAAAGCTTCTCAATCAACCTTAACTTCCCTTGAGACTAGGAAACCACTTGTAATAAAGTGAGGAAGAGTCCAAACACACTCATGAGACCCTTAACTTCCTCCTTGAGATTAGGAAACCGATTTCCTCTTAAAATTAGGAAACTAATTTGTGAGTTGGATTCTCACATAAAACTAATTTTCCATCTTTACAAATAATCCGTGAGATTTCCACTCAATAGAAGTATTCCTCTTTTTTCCAATTTGGATGACTAATACATGAGTTTCTCATACTCATTCCAAGTATTAATCATTTTTACAATTTAATTAAATCATTCATGAGCATTAATTATTTATTTTAAACTTTGTCACCTATCATCAAATGTTTGATTTATCCCATGGTGTGCAACGTAGGAATTTTCCATGTGGAGATCCTCCTGGATCACTTATCCACCACTACCATGATAGAATCATGTTGCTTATTTGTTCTGGGAAGCTTAGTAATGAAATCCATCGTTACGACTTCCCATTTACACTCATGAATGATTAATGGTTGTAGTAACCTAGTTAGGTGTCTATGCTCAGTCTTGACCTTTTGGAATTCCAAACACCTAGCAATAAAATTAACCACTTCTTTCGTCATACCTGGCCAATAATATTGGCTCTTGACAACTATAATAGTCTTCTGGTAACCCAGGTTTCTAACATAAGGAACACTATGCATTTATTTAAATATCAGATTTTTCAATTCTCGAGAATTTGGCACATAAATTATGCCCCTGTATATGTGAATTTCATCATTTTCCAACTTATTGTTTTCCATTTTCTGTTGCAAATTACCTTGCTGAAAATTTTCCTTTATGTCCATGTATTGTTGATTTGATTTTGCAGCCTCTAGAATTCTTCCTTTCAAATCTATTTGGTACATTCTAATGGTTGTATCATGCATCTCATGCACTCTCATACTGAGTGCATCATCCACCTTGTTCTCCTTACCCTTGATATGCTTTATATCAAAATAATATTCATTGAGGAATTCCAACCATCTTCTCTGCCTAACATTTAAAGTTGGTTGTCCAAATAAATATTTCAGACCACTATGGTCTATCCTCAACTCGAATATTTTCCCCATGAGGTAGTGTCTCCACATGTTTAAGGCATGCACTATGACTTCCAATTCCAAATCATGAGTAGAATAGTGTCTTTCATGCTCCTTTAATTTTCTTTATTCGTAGCACACCACATGTCCATTCTGACTAAGAACTCCACCAAGTCCTTCTTTACATGCATCTGTGCATACAATGGTATTCATTTAGAACAACAATACTAAATATTGGATAACTAGTCAACAAATACTTCAAGTGTTGGAAACTTCTTTCGTAATATGATGTCCACTCAAACTTCACACCCTTCTTTTGCAAGGAAGTGATTTACTGTGCAATCTTTGAGAATCCTTCAATAAATATTCTGTAGTAACCTGAAAGTCCCATGAATGATCTCACCTCATATACATTCCTTGGTGTTGGCCACCCTTCAATGGATTTTATCTTCTTCTAGTTCACTGCTATCCCTTCCTTTAAAATAATATGCCCCAAGTAACGTATATGTCGCTGGTGTTAGCACTAATATTTTCATTGATCAAATTTTGGTCTTAAAAATTCATATTTTTCTTATATAAATATAATAAGGTCGTCTTAGCATATTTTTATCCATATTAAGTTCATATGAGGGGTTTTAAAATCTAAAACTAAGATTTTGAAAAGAGCGCTATAGGAAGTTCCTGTAGCACACCTAATTTTTAGCAAGAAGTTGCCAGAAATTCAAGAATTTTACTATTTTAGTCATTATGTTTGAGAACAGATCCTGGACAGCTGGAAGGTTAGTTTTGAAAAGTGAAAGAGGTTTTTTTCAATAATGGACTCATATACAAAAACCTCTTTCCATTTTTACACATGTGTCATGTTTTGGGATATTCGAATGAATCTTTACAACTCATTTTTCATATTCAAAAATTCAAGAATTTTTCTGTTTTAGTCATTATTTTGGGGAACGGATCCCAGATAGATGTAAGGTTATTTTGAAAAGTGAAAGAGGAGTTTCTAAATAAAAGACTCATATACAAAAATTTCTTTCATTTTTTACACAGGTGTCATGGTTTTGGATATTCGAATGGATCTATGAGCATCATTTTTCCAGAATTTCGACATTTTATTTTTCCTAAAAATGGACTAGCCACCTCATCATTTCGAATTTGGGATGGAGGTTTTTGGATCCATTTTTCTTGGATCTTGAGAAGAATGTAATATATTTATAAAAGAGATGAATTAAAATAAGGGAGGGGGAAAGATCCATGTTTTGGGATTTCATTGTAAAACTTTCAAAAGTTATTTTTGCTTATATTTTCCTATGTAAAGATATCAGTTGCTTATGAATCCAATGGTTAGTGTGTGTTTCTATTCTCTATTTATCATCTCTTTTACTTCATCTTGAACATATTTTTCCGTTGTATGATATATGACCACAAATATATGCTGAGAAGGTTTCTTTATAGGATATATTGCAATATTTTCCACATAAATGTTTAATCCCTTTGAATCTTATTTGGAAAGGGTTTCTGAGTAATGATGCATTCTTCTACTGAGTAAAGACAATATAGCACATGTTTCTCTTTGGTGAATTTATCTGTGTTTGTTCCAAAATTATTCCATACCATATCACTTATCTTATTTCACTGATTAGAGGTTTTATTTACCTAGTTTGATGCACATAAGAAAGTGGTTTAAATAGCTCAAATCATAAGCCTCATTGAAACTAAATGTGTGATATTTACACATTCATAAACTTATTGAGCATTTTGAAATAAGATGTGCTAGGATTGACTCAATAACAATCTTGAGTTGACTTCTATAGATAACATATTTTGGCGCCATTACCGAGGAGCAAAGAACGAAGTGATCTTCCCTGGGAAAACGACATTGAACAGATCCAACTCTTGATGGTAAATAGGAGCAAGACACTAGTTAGACTGCAATTTTCTACATGGCGACTCCAGTTTAATGATATATGAATTTATTGGTGACTTCATTGGTTTGAAATGAATKTTATTCTTACTCAGAGGTATGCATTTTGTAATTTCTCAAACATAATTGGTTTTCCACATCTAGTGCCTACTATAGCTCAATGGGATGGCTATCTTCCCAGATTCAAAGGATGAAGGCATGATAATCCTGGTGAGCACTTATTAAGTTTTCATAAATGCATGTTTGAACGTGCTCTTGTTCACAAGGATGTCTTAATCAATATGTTTAGATTCTCTTTTGAAGAACATGCTCATGAATGGTGTCAGTCCCTTCCTTCTGCTAGTATGCATTCGTTGAAGGAATTTCATGCTACATTTAAGAAAAGATATTATGTTGACCTTCCTTATGAAAGATGTTGTCATGAGTTTGATTTTTTATGTAAATGATCTGACAGTCATGAAGAATATATTGGTGTTGGAGATCTTTGGAAAGATATTAGTTCAAATCATATTCTTGAAGATATAGTTTTTCCTTCTTTACCTATTGCTCATAATGAAGAATCTGATGAGTATGATGTTTTTCCTCCTCAAAATACAATGACGCCTTATTATTTTCGTGAAATTCCTGTTATTTTAAACACTGCAAATGCATCTCTTGTTCAAGGAATTAATCAACAGTTTAAAGAGTGTTTTGTTGCCCTTACTGGTTGTGAAACATATGATTTTCATAAGCTATTGAAAGGAGAGAAAGTGCAGCCCAATCTTATTCATGTAGTGGGTTTCAAGCAACAACATTTTGATCTTTTAAATCAGTTAAAATCTTTCCATGTTCTCCAGGATCCATTAACAACCTAGATGGATTTGGCATTTCCATGGATCCCAAATGCTCCAAGTTTTGGCATCTCATATATTTGTAGCTGTGAGTATATTCTTTTTGTGGAATTTTTGTTGTTCATGACATACTCTCTTCATGTCCTCTTAATTAGTTGCAAACAAGGATTACATTTCATCATTCATATGCTTTTATGGCTTCATTGGAAATCTAATTACACTTGATCAAGAAACAATTTAGTTGATTGGAGTAGGAGTGTGCATAAATAAGTTTGCAATGCAAGTATTTAATTTTTAGTTTGAGTACAACATTCAGTTTATATTTGGTTTGAAACGGTATGTTTTGGTTTTAGAATAAGTTGCAAAAGTTTGGAATAAGATGAATGATTCCAAAGCCCAATGGATGAAGGCACATGCCTTCTTATTCTTGGCAGCTCACAGGGAACATACCATCCCCCGTGGAGCCCATGTTAGCACTAATATTTTCATTGATCAAATTTTGGTCTTAAAAATTCATATTTTGCTTATATAAAGATAATAAGGTCTTCTTAGCATTTTTTTTGTCCATATTAAGGTCATATGAGGGATTTTAAAGTCTAAAACTAAGATTTTGAAAAGGGCGCTACATGAAGTTCTTGTAGCACACCTAATTTTTAGCAAGAAGTTACCAGAAATTCAGGAATTTTAATGTTTTAGTCATTATGTTTGAGAACAGATCTTGGGCAGCTGGAAGGTTATTTTTTAAAAGTGAAAGAGGTTTTTCTCAATAACAGACTCATCTACAAAACCTATTTATATTTTTACACAGGTGTCATGGTTTGGGAGATTCAAATGAATCTTTACAACTCATTTTTCAGATTCAGAAATTCAATAATTTTTCTCTTTTAATCATTATTTTTGGGAACAGATACCGGGTAGCTAGAAGGTTATTTTTGAAAAGTAAAAGACATTTTTCTCAATAACGGACTCATCTAAAAAAACCTCTTTCCTTTTTTACACAAGTGTCATAGTTTGGGATATTCAAATGGATCTCTAAGCATCATTTTTCTAGAATTTTGATATTTTATTTTTCCTAAAAATTGCCTAGCCATCTCATCATTTCAAATTTGGGATGGAGGTTTTTGGATCCATTTTTCTTGGATATTGAGAAGAATGTAATATATTTATAAAAGAGAGGAATGAAAATGGGGGAGGGGGAGAGATCCATGTTTTTGTCTTTCATTGTAAAACTTTCAAAAGTTATTTTTGCTTATATTTTACTATGTAAAGATATTCGTTGCTTATGAAGTCAATGGTTAGTGTGTGTTTCTATTCTTTGTTTATCATCTCTTTTACTTCATATTGAACATATTTTGTTCTTGTATGATATATGACTGCAAATCTATGCTGAGAAGGTTTCTTTATAGGATATATTGCAATATTTTCCACATAAATGTTTAAGCCCTTTGAATCTTATTTGGAAAGAGTTTCTGAGTAATGATTCATTCTTCTACTAAGTAAAGACATTAAAACACAGGTTTCTTTTTGGTGAATTTATTAGTTTTTGTTCCACAATTATTCCATACCATATCAATTATCTTATTTCATTGATCATAGGTTTTATTTACCTGGTTTGTTGCACATAAGAAAGTGGTTTAAATAGCTCAAATCATAAGCCTCATTGAAACTAAATGTGTGATCTTTCCACCTTCATAAATTTATTGAGCATTTTGAAACAAGATGTGCTAGGATTGATTCAATAACAGACTTGAGTTGACTTCTAGTGCTAATAGATGGTAGAATGAGCACTTGCTCAACTTTGAAAATAGATGATGTTCTCTGAATACTTCTAGCACCATCCTCAAGTGTCCAACTACATTTGCAACTCCTTCAACTCTATTGTTCTCATCATATAAGGAGTCTTGGATACTGGGGTCATTCCAAGCATTAGATTTATGGAGAAATCAATAGCTCTCTTGGGTGGAAGCCCCGATATTTCTTTAAATACATCTTAAAACTCTTTTATGACTGCATAATCTTCAATACTTGGTACTTTATCCTTAGGTTCAGTTAAAAAATTAAGTGTTCTCATTTAACCATAGACAATATAGCAATATTGTCACCCAACCATAGGTCGAAGCCACCCCAGAGCACCTTAACCTTGACAAAGAAAAATTCTGGAAGTAAACCCTAGGCTTAATAGCCAATCGATGTAGTGTACCTCTCTCCAGAGCTAGTGCACAAGGAAAAAAGTCCAAACCATAACCAAGAGAAATTCCAAGCCTAAAACCAAAAATACAAGTTGCAGTAGTTGCAGCCGCAGCTACTCTCTAGACTTGTGCACTTACTAAATTTCTGCAATGCACACTAGATTTTTGCAGTTATGAGTTGTGTGTGTATAAATGAGCTCTGGCATCTTGTATTTATACTGCTCTTTCTTAGCTGTCTGGGCCGACTTCTCTTTCTGGAGGCTAAAGAATCAATATTAAATTATTTTCTTTAGTCGACTTGTTTTCTAGGGTTATATCCAATGCTTAGGGTTTCTTCTTGCTTCCTAGAGTATTCTATTATTGTCAGGGTTACACGTGGAGGTTAATACCTCCTGTAACTACCATAATATCAACACTCCCTCCTAGATAGGGAGGTATTGAAGACAATGGTCTTGAGCATAAACATACCATTCAACTGGTAGCATCATCATAGCCACTCAGCCTATCTCATGATTAAATCGTGAGCACCATCATCACTATCAGTATCATCTGACATCAACAACTGCATCATTTCTTTAAGACATACTCCATATGAGTAATGATGTTGAATAAGTCACTCACTCCACAGAGTGATACAAGAACTATTCTTCTAATCTAGACATATGTCTTAGAAGAATAATTGTTCCAACAGATGTTGGAAGCCATGCCATGCGATACAAGGACTATTCTTCTAATCCGCAGATATGTCCTAGAAGAATAACTTTCCTGGACCATACAATGAATATACATCTAGCTGGTAATCATTTTCAAACACTACTGATAGTCGTCATGGAAATCAGAACAATGTCATTCAATATAACACACCTGTGTCTATCCATAGTAGTACACAACTACTATACATTGGTACACAACCACACCAAGTAGCACACGACTACTTGATACGTGAAACATAGTCACAAACAATGGAACACATCCAACACAGTGGAATACAACTATTGTCTAGAGACATACAGTCTCTACAGTGATTATATCATTCGATATCAGCCTGTATAACAATATCATGATACAAACTGAGTCATCTGGGCCATTCTTCCACTCACATATGTCAGATTTGGAAGAGCATATTCCCTCATAAGGTAAAACATTAGCCATGGGATATCTGGAATATTCTTCTCAATCATAGAAGAACAACTATCCCTGATTTATGAGCATGGACCATTCACCTAACTAGGCCATTCCTCTGACACTAATCATAGTGCAACCTGGAGAGAATGAGTCTGCCCTAGGGAATGCATGTCCTTTATTGTTGAACCTAGAACATTCACCTAACTGGGCCATTCTTCCATCACTAATCATAGTGCAACCTGGAGAGAATGAGTCTGCCCTAGGGAGTGACTGTCCGGACCATTTCCTGAGGAAACGATTTCCCTGCACCAACCTCCAAAATGGACCATTCTTTAAAACTACTCAAAATTGTGAACTTCGAAAGAATGACTGCCTGGTGAGGAAGACCATTCTACTTGACCACTATTCAAAGTGACTGCCAAGAATAATGATTGTCCTATACCATTCTCCCACACTGGACACAAGGTGAATGAATGTCTATGGTACATCAACAATCTATCGAACCATTTTCATTACGAAAATGATTGTCCGATCTGGACCATTTTCTGAACTAGAAAATGCATGTTTGTCAGAAATATCAAACCACTTTCCAAACTCGAAAGGAACTACTCATCCTGGACCATTTTTTGAACTGAAAAATGGTTGTCCATAAATCAGTAACACATCAGTTCTCCCTCCCAACCTGGGTGCAATCTCTTCCTTTTTCAATAAGGAAGTCATCTCCATGAGCCCCAGCTTGTTTCTTAAGTACATAAACTTTTCATATTGGACAAAGGCTTTACCAAAATATCTTCTATCTTCTCATCTGTGGAGATATATTGGAGAACCACTTCTCTTTTCTAAACTTCATCACGAAGAATATAATGCTTGATCTCAATGTACTTTGGTATGTCATGGAACACTGGTTTTCTCTGAAGGATTCATATAGCTTTGATCATTACAATATATCATGGTCGAGTTCAGCACTTACGTTTCCTGATATCTTATGACATCGTGGAAAAGCTCAAACTGAACAATATCCAAGTAGCACTTCTTCTGTCATCATGAGAGTTTTCCATGGATTAGCAATCCATCATCTCAGACTTGTGAGTAACTATTCGGATACACTATCTCTTCTATAGAAAGTTTTCACCATGATTTTGTTGTATATGAGATACTTTGCATCAGGTTGTATGAATCCATACAAGGTCTTCTTATATCTACATACATGGGTCTCTTTCTGGTATAAGATTCTTTCTCACTTGCTTTATTTGGGAAGAATAGTCTTTTACATGTAAATTCAAATCCATGGATATTGGTGAGTTGTCGTTATAGTTTTTCTCCCTCCTTCTAGAAGAACCTATGAATCTCGCAATGCTTCCATTCACAATTATTTTTCACATTTTCTTACATACATTGTTCTTTATCATAACTTCCATTTCTTCTGCTTGATTGCTTCTAGTGGGTTTAAACCAAGCTGGTAGTCTTGTGATTCTCAGTATAATAATTGGTTGTTCTGGATTTTCTTTCTTTCTTGGAACCTTCATGTTCTTCCTCATGTTTCTCTTTAGCTCTTGGTTCCATGGAGTCTTCTATAGATTCCATTCCCTGAAGATTCCAACTTCTTCATTTCATCATAGGATCATGGATGTAAATGGACAACTAAGGATACTTTAAGGCTTGTTTTCAAAGAAGACTTCTTCTGAACACGTGTTGCTTATCATGGTTGCTACTTTCAATGGGAACATGGACATATACTTCATAATCCTCAATGGATAATATAATTTAGAATTATCTCCCTCCTAATCCTTATTTCATGTATGAATGCATGCTCTTATTTTTGGAATTCTATAATCAACTCTCTCTATCTAAGGGAGTCCATGCTTCCGTCTGCATCCTTATTGCCTTCTGCAAAGTGTCACAAGTCTTTTTCTAATTTCCTCTTGATTGTTGACTTCTTTCTGTTTTGACTTCTTCTGGGTCTCTTCAAGTTTGATTATGATTTCAGTTTATCTCGCAATTGTTACTTATATAATAGCTTCCACAAGAATTGTTACCAAGTATTGTCAGCGTACTTCATCTTTTCAGATACATTACTTGACTAGTAATCATCGTAATAGTAATACTTATCTTCTTATTCTTCATTAGGTGTTGTTTCACTGACCATATTATCTTCTAAGAAAAAGATATACATGAACTATGTAAACATGGTATGTACAAGGACTATGTTACAAAAGAATATTGTTACCTTGACTAGAAGAAGAAATCTACTTCAGCTTGTTTGACTTTCTTTGAGGGTTCCTTTTCTTCGACAATTGTTGCTTCGTGTGTTTCCTTCCTTTTCTTTAACTCAGGACAATGATTCTTGTAGTGACCATATTTTTGACAGTTGAAGCATTGCATTTTTGACATATCATTCTCTTGATTTGGTTTCTTCCTTGAGTCAAACTTCTTCTTATTTCTGAATTTCTTGAACTTTGTTGTGTAGGCTTGATCATCATATTTCCTTTGGAATTTCTCTTTTGCGCTAATCCTTGATTCTTCTTGTTCACAACAAGTCCAAATTTCTTCAAATGTGGGATACTCCTTTCTTGTGTTCATTCTTGCGGAAAATGCATCCCATGTCTTGGGAAGGCCACTGAGTACTATATTTACCAGTTCCTTCTCTAAAATGATTTATTCAATAGCTTGTAGATGATCTCTTAATTGAGAGATTCTCACAAGGTATGATGTTATGTTGTCATCATAATTCATTTTCATGTCACAGAGCTCATTCTTCAGACTCATTACTTGTTCAATGTTTCTGACTGAGAAGAGGTTAGTTAGGGCATCACACATCTTCTTAGATGAGTCAAGATGAGGGATGTATGGTATCAAGTGGTATTTTACAGAGTTCACTATGATACTCATGGAATTGATGTCATTGTCCTTGAACTTCTCCATAATTGCAATGATCTGAGGTTCCTTCTCTTTTCTTTCTTCAAACTGTGGTTCCACGATCTTTCCTTTCACGATATCCAACACTTTATTTTTGGCAAGGATGAAGTCAATCCTTTTCTTCCATGCTTTGAAGTTAGAAGCCCCTTCTAACTTGTTTTTTGACTTCATAGAGTAAGTCATCACTATTTTTACTTGGTCAACCTTTGACTTTGACGAAAAAATTAAAATTGGCGTCTTATCTTGCTGAGAGTACCAGGAGTTGCGCTAGGTTAGGGCACACTAGGCTATCTAGAAATTAGGTCAATATATTCACTTAAGGTGCCTCAACAAGAGGGTTAGGGTTTTGTTGCTACAACAAAAACTTTGACTGCAACTGCAACTGTAACTAAGAAATTCCTCCCATTCTATCTTCCAACGGTTAGACTGTCTGAAGATAGTGTGGGCCCATAACCTATTATAAAAGTAGGTGTGGTCATTTAACCATAGACAATATAGAAATATTGTCACCCAACCATAGGCTGAAGCCACCCCCAAGCACCTTAACATTGACATAGAATAATTCTAGAAGAAAACCCTAGGCCTAATAGCCAATCAATGTAGCGTACCTCTCTCCATAGATAGAATACAAGGAAGAAATTCCAAGCCTAAAACCGAAAATACAAGTTGCAGTAGCTGCAACTGCAACTACTCTCCAAACTTGCACACTTACTAAATTTCCTCAGTGTGCACTAGATTTCTACAGTTGTGAGTTGTGTGTGTACAAATGAGCTCTGGCATCCTGTATTTATAGTACTATTTCTTAGTTGTCTGGGCTGACTTCTCTTTCTGGAGGTTAAAGAATCAATATTAAATTAATTTATTTAGTCGACTTGTCTTTTAGGGTTATATCCAATGCTTTAGGGTTTCTTCTTGCTTCCCGAAATAATCTATTCTTGTTATGGTTACATGTGGAGGTCAGTACCTCACGCAATTACCATAATATCAACATGTTCCTCCTCCATATGTGTTGCAAATACTTGACATCCTTTCCTGAAGTTTTTCTTCAGGATCAAGGTTGGAACTTCTTTGATGGTTACTGCTCTTGGAATACCCTGAACTGTCCTTGGGTTCCCTTCTTCATCCAAGTATGTAAAATCCTTATTATAATAGTCTAAAATAACATGATGTTGGTCCAACCAATCCATACCGTATAGGAAGTCATATGAGCCCAAAGGTATGATATTCAAATATTCCCTTGTGCTTAATCCATTCATGTCCATTGGGCATGCCTTAACCATCTCATTAATCTTCCTTTTAGCTCATGTAGATAGCTACACCATCCAAGGTTTACCAATATTTCTTCTTGGAAAATTAAATCTATCCACCATCTTAGGATCTAGATAATTATGACTAGCTCCTAAATCAATCAAAATAGTAATGGGTTGGTTGTTGATCTTACCTTCCACTTCAATAATATGTGAATGAAACTCAACTTGCTTATTATCCAGAGATGTGTAGATCCTATGTACATTTCTACCCATGTCTTCCATTGTTTCAGCTTGTTGTACATTGTGAACAATCCTCACTTTTTCACCTTTGTGAGGGAAATCTCTATACATATGATATCCCCCACAACCCCAACATTGAATAGGTGGTTGCCTTGGTATTTTCCCCATTGTCTCAGTCATCTTGGGTTCCTTAGGAGTTGGTTGTCCTTGAGAATTATTTCGGAAGAATGGTGGCTTTATCCCCTTCCTCCTCTGTTCCATATTGCTCTTCTTCTTGTCTTCCCATGCCTTTTGGAAATTTGGTCTTCCTCTATGATGATCATAAAGGAATTTAGCTCTGCTTGTGGTTTCCTCTAGTGTCTTGGGATCATCATACTATATATTGTCGCAGATAAATGATGGCATCCCACTCAGGTGCCTATGAATATTAACTTGTTCATCTTTGATGAAAGAAACATATTTTAGCAGCTATAAGAACCTCCTTTCATACTCATCTATGGTCATACTCCCAAGCTTGAGTTCAAAGAACTACTTCATCTTCTTATCATAGTATCATTTGGTTAAGTAATTTGTTTTAAAATACTTTTTGAATTCTCTCCAAGTAACCTTTTTCTCATCAATGTGTTGCACTTGCACAAACTGATCCACCACATTGATGCTTTGCCTTTGAGTTGATATATTGAAATTATTTCTTTTGACTGTGAAGTCTAATTATGCAACTGAAAATATTTTCTCATGCCTAACAACCAGGTCTCAACATCCTCATCCTTCTTGTGTTCACTTTCAAATGTAGGTGGTTTGATTTTATTCATTTCTCCTTGTAGCTCATCCACCCCAGACTTATTTGTATGCTTCTTGATAAGGGATGGACTTGAACTACTATGTGTTCTCCTAGTTGAACTCCTTTGGGAGTGATGGTGATGCCTACCAACACTTTTGGTTATTCTGTTCTCATCATGAGATTGATGACTCCCTTATTTGCTTGACTTAGTCACCTTATCCATCTTATTCTATATTCTTTCCAAGCTCTGCATTAACTTGATGTTAAATCCTTCTTGTTGCTTCTTAGATTTCATAAACTTCTCGTTATCATCTTTATAACTTTGTACATCTTATTGTAAACTTTTTATGGTCTCTACCAAGTTCATGCTCTCTTCCTTTTCGTCTTCTCAATGCCCATTGGATTATGTTACTTCAACATCCACACCCATACCAAATATTATGCCTTCGTCTTCATAATTGTAAGTTCCTTGGGCATCATCCATGTCTTGGTTTACTGATACTCCTACTAAATTCTTCTTACGTCGAATTATGTTCTTGGTTATGAAAAGTGTGTATGCAACAGGATTTGTAAGGCTATAAGAATTTAATAAATCCATTATTTTATACAACATTATGTTCTTCATAATTTCATCAGAAATAATTTATTTCTAATTTCTTGTGAATTCTTAATATCTTTTTTTTTAATATATTCTTGAGTGAATACATGGAATTTGCTTTCCAAGAATCCTCATGAATAATTCTCGTGTCCCCCTTCAACATATTTGAGTAGGAAGACTATTAATGGCATGACAGGGAATATAATGTCATTAGCTTGAGCATCCTAGCTTCGATGCTCAACCACCATCTGATTATCTTCAAATTAGATCTTGAATGTTAAAATATTTCACCATGAGTCTAAGGTCTTCATTTCTTCCCTCAAACTTCCATGGTCTTCAAAATACACTCTCGCATTCTACCACCCTTAACTTGCTCCCATACTTAGAATATTTTCTCAAGTTTATCGTGGTTTCATGAGTCCATTTCATTCATGTTATAACTTATTCCTCCTCCAAAAGGCACCATGGTGTTCCACCGTATCCATTATACACCTTTAATTAGTCATTTTATTTGACATATCACTGCGAGTTCATGGTCATTTTCTTATGCTTCATCAGCTCTACAATATCCTTCACACCTGCGAAGTCTTGACACTTAGTCAAATTTCAAAATTTCACTACGGGTTTGGGTGATCCCATATTTCTTTTACTCTTAGAACTACATCCACATGTTCGCCCGACTAATCCTTAGGACTTAGCCAATTTTCCACTTCTTACTGTGAGTTCACGGGTTTGCGAGGATACCATACCTCTTTCCATACCCCCTATTCTCTTTGTGCTCCACGATAGTCTTAACACTTAGACAAATTCCAAGGTCTTACCGCGGTTTCATGGGAATGACAGTTGGCCTGCCACATGACTCCATATCACCTTCCAAATGTCATCCCATCGAACATGTACCTGCCATCGTGGAAGTACATAAATTTCTTCTACCACATCAACTGACACATGGCCTCCACATCATGATGATGTCATCGTATGGGAAAATACCCCAAATTTTTTTCTTCAAAATTTGTCGAATTTCACTTGATTTCAAAATTTCCAAAAATTTCCAAAAATTCCCAATATTACTTAATTTAGAAAATATTTCAATGGATTCCATTGAAACTGTATATCAGCTTCATATGACCGAATTTGGCCCTGTGAAATTCATCATCTTTCTCATTGAATCTCCATAATTTATCGGTTGATATTTTGGGGCTTTTTCCCAATTCTGCTTATTATTTTTTTTAACGACCACCATTGAAGCTCTGCGTATAGTTATATACGATCAATTTCGGCCTTGTGTACACCAATTTAATATTGACACACAAAATTTGACCCCTCCTTCCTGTCGAATTTCTCCATAATTCCACTACCGAAACTGAAAATTTACTCAATTTCATCCAATTTCACGCAGGCGCACTGTGAACATAAAATTCTTCCAATTGAAGGCTCGAATTCACCCTATTAAAGATTTAAATTGGAGTTTCTTAGTTTTATGGGCTTGATTCTTTCAAATTACCCATGAAATTTCTCAAATTTCATCGCAGTAATTCAATCAAACAAGTTGCAGACACACTCTTTCCAACATTTAATCTATGATTTCACTTCTGCATTATGATAAATGACCCATACTGGCTCAGTGTTGAAAAATGGGCTCTGATACCACATTGTAATGTTCCCATCCACCTAGGCTGGGCCATGCCACAAAACTCTCCCAATTACAGCTCTGATACCACATTGTAGCATCCCTGGACTCCTACTGAGCAATGTCACACACAATTTTCTGAACTATGATACCATTTAAGTAACTGATATACTTATGAAAATGCTCATATTAATGCAAGATAATACTCTAAAAATACACAAACTCATGCGAAATAATAACCATGTACACATGCAACTTATATAGAAAAAATCTAAAACAAAAAACTGATAATTAATACGTAGTAAATTAAGCAAGATCATAAATGACACTTATATTTTATAACAAAACCCCAACTATGTGTAGACCTTCCACGTTCCTCCCATCCTTAGGCCGCCCTGCTCATAAACTTTCAGCATCGGGTCACCCCTGAGCTAGAGCTAAACTCCACTCGGGTAAGGAAATCCTAACTAGGTTAAGGTCTCTTAGACAACATAAAACTCAGACTCATGCACCAACTCAAACTAACAACCTATAGTCTCTCATTCCCCACATGCCTATCTCACATCAGGAAGTGTTCCCCTTCTCCTCTCAACATTCCATCAACTTCCCCACTTCTCTTTTGTGGCTTCAACAACATGCCATATAAGAAGTCCCAGAGCTTTGTATGTGTATCTTGGCACCTTGGGAATCAATTCCCCAACAATTATCTCCCTTGGAGAGATTTCTCACAGGCATGAAAACCCACTTCTTCAATGTCCTACAGGCATGACAACCCACTTATTCAGTGTCCTACGAGTTTTACAACCTGCCTCTTCAATCTAGTTCTAACACTCTATGTGGTACAGGTACATGTACGGTAATGGAAGCGTCAAAGTACTGATAACAACAATGAGGTGAGGTCAGAATAATGATCCCATCGTGGATGAATGAGCTAAAGTCCCAAAAAATTATGTGCATGTTCCCAACTTGAAACTTGTCATGTTGGAAACTACATGTGCCACACATGGGTTCTCTCACATGGTGATACATTTCTTCATAAGGACTTAGGATAAAATGCATTATCCCCTACTTTAGACGTTAACTTTAGGAATATTGTTAAAATATTCCTTTTTGGCTTAAGCCCCATCAACTTATCCCCTTTTTCTAGAATATTAGCCCCCTTTTCCCATTCTAGTGGAGTTTATCCCCCCCACACTCTTTTACATGGTTGGTCTGCAACAGTGATGTGTTTTCATTAAAAACTGAGTGTGATTACATTTACAAAAATAGGCTCACCAACCTTTCATCTTTTGGCTCACTAGCCTAATAACCACATAGGCACTTTGGCCTCAAAATACATATATACAAAGGCACTCTAACCTCCAAGTATCCTAGCTCATCAACCTATATGTACAATTACATTATATTTACAATGGGGTTCGGCCTAGGGGTATTACAAATGTAGTAAAATCAATCTAAGATAAATCCATGAAACTTGATCATAAGATTTTGATAAGTGAAGTTTAATCATCGTTGTTGGGAACCTAGAAATTTTGATGGAGTGAAGTCCCTCCTATTTCATGCCTATAGCTTCAGGAATAAGGCTTCCCTTGAGGAAGCCAAACTATTATTTTGAAATGACCTTAGATAAAACTGGCTTGAGTCTTACTGCAGTTGGGTAGTCCACTTTGTGAATTAATGCAATGAAGTTTGAGTTGAAACTTCCCAGCATTTTACCAAAGCAATGAACCTCCTCCACCACCCTAAGCAAGTGATTTCCCGAGACATCAAAAAAATACTCAAAGAACTCAACTATCCATCCAGTAGAGTTCGCAACTGATAGTGTATAGTTCAGTGTTCAATTTAATTTGATTCAGTTTGAAGATTGTAGCTACAGTGACTTTGTGGCCCAATGGATAAGTCATTTCTCTACGTGTGCAGAGTTCTATGGTTCTTGTCACCTCTCGAAAGAGCTTCCATCCCCAGGTGGAGCCTATGTTGGGGTCCTATAATCATAGGTGACTTGATTCTTCAGCTATCTATTAGGCATTGCTCCCGTGATGAATACATTTGGCTTGTTGGGATCGGTTGATTTCACTTTCTCCCTCCATCCATTTCACCCGATGCTTCCTCACCCTGTCACACCCTTCGTGCCCTCGACCTCCATTTTTTCACACCTCCACCGTTTTTGTCCCTACATGCATAAACAAGCTTAGGATTAAAAAACATTAGGTTAGTAATAAATGGTTAGTGGCATTTTTTAACACTAATTAGCATAATAATGTTAATTTAATTAAACGAGTGTAGTTAGATTAATAAAACTAGGTTAGACTTGTTAATAATAAATTAATTAATAATTAGTAATTAGGTTAGTTTGATTAAGTTAGCAATTAGGTTAGTGTATTATAGTTAAATATTAATTAAAAATTAAATTAAACATATAAATATAAACAATTTAAAAAAATAAATTAAATAAAACAAAAAACAAAAAATACAAAATATAATTAAAACAAAACATAAAATAAAAACAAATAAAAATAAACATATAAATAAAACAAAAAACAAAAAACAAATAATAAAAACAAAAACGAATTAATAATAATAATAAAACTAAAAACTATCTTAAGTTTAAAACCCACACATATTTCCCCATATATCGGACCCCCCCCAATTACGTCACTCAACCAAAGGGGGCTCCGATAAGCAAAACCACCATGGTACACTTGTCACCACCATGTGAACTCAGNNNATACTACTTACCACCCTAGGGGGTGTCCGAAATACCAGCTTCCTCCTCAAAACCGCCTTCCCCAAAATAAAATAAAAATTGTTTTTTGCACAGTTTTGACCACCTGTTTTCCGAGAGTGATTCCGAAAAAACTAGAAGGAATTTTAAAAAACTGAGAGACTTTTTTATCTGCAACGGGCTGAATAAAAATAACCTCTCTCAATTTTTGCACAGGTATCAGGAATTGGGAGAATCAAAGCCATCTCTGAGCACCATTTTTCAGGTTTCCAGATTTTCCTGATTTTGTCATGTTTTTGCAGTAAATGTTTTGGAAAGCTGGAGATGAATTTGGAAAAACCGAGAGAGGATTTTATTCAGAACAGGCTCATCTACAAAATCCTCCCCCAGTGTTTACACAAACATCTCATATTGGGATAAATGAAGACTTCACGGGACCCTATTTTTCAGAAATTCAAGAGGCATAAAGTCAAAGGACAGATGTCAAAGAGATTGGATTCAAAGGCACAAATCACCCACAAATCCCATCAAAACAGTGTCGGATCTCTGAATGAATCTCAATGATCTCTAGATGTTTTTAATCCAAAATCGAATTGGTTTAGATTTTCCTAAATTCAATCCTGCTCATTAATGACAGGATCATTGTAAATAATTTATAAATACTTCTAATTTCGAAGTATCAAGGGTTGATGAGTCAGGACCTATTTGAAGGATGAAACTAATTTTATAAAGAGCTCACAGAGCCTCCATGGATCAAATTTTAGTAACACAGTTGCAGAATCACAGGATTCTTGTGTCAATTTCATTGGTGAAGTAATCTCCATGTTAATTGTTTTCTTTTGTTTACCATATTGTTTTCTACTTTCTTAATTATTTTAAGGATACAAAAGGACAAAACTGGTTTAAATGTACCCTCCGTCACTTGCTTGGAATATTTTTTGTGTTTTTCCACATAATATTAAACTCATAATTCTCAGTGCATTAAATATTGAAGATCCATTGGATTTTCCTACCTTTCCTTGCCATATTAGCCTGTTATGGCCTAGCTTTGATCCATTCTAAGTTGTGACTCCATTGCCCAGTGATTTTTCCCTTGTTGTTCCAAGCAAACCATTTAAAAAACCAAACCTCTGTATAGTAATAACTAGCCTAAAATCTATCATAAACAAAGATAGATCAGATAGAGAGAGCCCTCTCTAAGTCTTGGAGGGCTAGATCCATGACTCCAAGTGGTTTAATGTTACCTTCATGATTGCCTCCACATCCTTGGGAAAATTACAGAGTGATAACAGACTGTTGTTGTTCTATTTTGGTTCTCTAGGAGGAACTATCATTCTGCAATGTTTGGCCATATGTCCAAAGTTGTTACACTTGTAGAATTCCACTCTAGTGCTCAATGATTCAAACCTGTTGTAACTTCTTCTATGTGTTTTGTTATCACATAAAGTTTTCAAGGGTAGCAAGTTGTCCAAGTTCGCAGCTTGCACAAGAAACATCAAAGCACAACGTTCAGAGCAGTCCATTTCGGGCTCGAAATGCAAGAAATAGGCGAGATCGACTTTAGCGACGGACATTTTTTAGAATATCAGATCGACGGTTCGCAAGAATAGGGGGTTCGAAATATTGTTAAAGTTGTTTGTCAAAGGTCTAAAGTTCCGAAACTCGAAGTGAGCATGAGCCATCCGATCTGAAGAGACACATGGCACCAGATCCGGGCTGCGAAGAAAGTTGTTGCAGGATTTTCCAAGTAAGAAGTGTCGAAGAGCCGAGGTGTCGAAGTTGTGAAGTCCCAAAGTTTGCAAGCTCCCCGAGTGCTGAAATCCAAAGTAAATATGGACCGTGGATCTTAGGGGACAGGTGGCAGTCGATCCGATGGTTCATGAAAGCGACTCTCGGGATTTTTGGAAGGAAGCAAAAGTAAAATTCGTGAAGCACGAAGTGGATTTGGACTGTACGATCCAGAGGGGCACGTGGAAACAGATCAACAGATTTGTTGTTTCGTGGATCAGAGGTTTTGTATGGAGCAAGGCACAGGTTTTGCAAAGTGCGAAGTCATGAAGCACCCAGGAACTGGGCCCAGGTCATGGCTCGAGTTTACATGCAGGATGGAGCGATGGAGAGGAGTTGTGCCAAGGGCCGAAAGCGCTCGTATTGGTCACAGAAGAAGATATGCATGGCCTCGAGGCACCAGGATTGACTCAGAGAAGTCATGGGCACTGCCTGGAACATTCATGGGTGTTAGGCCTCGTCCCGATCCCGATGAAGGTAGTTAATAGAAATGGGGGCAGTGGTTGAGACCTCGTCTCACCCCATAAATGGAAAACAGGCTGAGGACGGCTGTGAGTGTAGATTGGCAATCTGAATTTTCCTTCTGGACAGATTTTCCAGCAAAACACATAACTGATGCGAGCTCACGTCTGACCTGACAAGGCCTGCACAGTCGACTGACAGAGAAGGCACCAACTGAAAACTTTAAATGTAGTGGTCGGATCATGCTCCCGGTGGTTGCAATATTTGTGAGTATATATAGGAAGTTTTAGTATTTTGTTAAGGTCGAATGGTTGAGCTAGGCTCCCTGCTATTGTAATATTTTGATGAAGAACATTGGTTCTCTGGTTATGTACTTGATTTGAGACTTCTTGATTAATCTAATTCAACTTTCTTACCTCGTCTTATTTTCCTCTGATACTAAGAGAGTTCATGAATGATTGATTCACATGAATTGGTGTAACTGTATTATGATGAATGTTTGATTATACTGTTGTTATAATTTCTTTCAGTTTCTTTGAGATTTGAATTCAAGAGGATCTTGTGTTTAAGTTTTTCCTCCTTAGGCTGTTGGAAGACCTGATGTCCACGACAGACCTCTACACTCTCGTCACCAAAGTCTTCCCTCTATTCACCCTTACTCCAACTTACTGACTGAAGTTGATTCCATACCTCAATTGCTTGTGCATGCTAGTCCATATTTCTGAGTTAGAATGTTATTATCATTGAGTCTTCTCCATTTGACCAAAACTCAATTACACTCACATAAACTGATGGGTACTAGAGTTACCTTCTATGCAATCTGAAGGTGACTTCTAGTGCTAACATGTTTCATTGGGCCTTCTTAGATAACCCTTTTGGGTATGACTTTCAAATTTGTTTATGTTCATGTTGTTAGCTCTGCATTTCATAGATTTATGTACAAAATTATTACATGCATAACAAAAACCAAAAAAGATAGTTTGATACCTGGGAGTTGAAGATATTCTTAAAGGAGTTGCTCTTCTGAATCCTTCTTCTTCCTGAGGCCTATCTGTCGGTCGTTGATTTTGAAATCTGAATCTTCTCGGTGGAGGAGTGTCCCCATAATCTTCTTTGTAGGTCTTCATATCCCCTTTGATTATTTCTTCATAGTTTTTTGGATATGTGTCTTGTTCTGTTGTTTTGGAGCTTGATGCCTTTTCTCTCTGATTGTATCCAATTCCGAACTTGTTATGATGAGGCTTTTGACTGTTGATAATGTTATCCAAAAGTTTTGATTTTTTCTGCATATTTTTCTCTTGAAGATCCTTTCTTAATGTGACAATCTCTGCTTCCAAATTTCCAATGATCCTGTCTCTTTATTCTAGTTGTTCTTTGAGTACTTATTTAATTCTTTTATCTTCTTCTATCTGAACCTTCAAATTTGTGATCATTTGTTCTAGTTCCTGAGTGTCTTCTTTCTTTTCTAGTTCTGCTTGTAGCTTCTTGTTTTTCTTATTTTCTCTTCTTATAACTTCTATGGCATGCAACAATTCTTCTCGGTAGTCAACTTCTGCCTCTTCATATTCTTATTCGGTGTCTTCTTTATCAGAGTCTTCCACTTCCATGAATAGAACTCTTTCTGTTTCACTGTCACTGAATTCATCTTCATCTGATGAGGAGATGTCTTCTTTGGTGCATAAGATTTTCATGAAATCTTTCTTTGTGGTTCTTTTTCCTTTATATGTTTGTTTGATATTTTACTAATCTTCATCATTCCTCTTATTTTTCTTATGAGGACATTTGTTAGCAAAATGACCAATACCATCACAATTCAAACAAATAAATGGAAAATTACCTTTATATCTATCATTGGTTCCTTTGTTCAATCTTTTGACAAAGTTGGCCATTTCTTCATCATCTTTTGAGATGTCACTATTGTTTCTATGTTCTTTTTCCTTTTGCTTTGAAATTTTGGATTCTTTGAAATATGCTTCTTTTATATCTAGATTTTCATGTTCACTTCTCATTTCATATGTTGTGAATAGTCCATGTAGTTCGTCCATGCTTATTGAGTCTAGATCTTCTCTTTCTTCTAGTGTTGATATCTTAGGATCAAATCTCATAGGAAGAGATCTTAATACCTTTTGAACAGTTACAGATTCTTTAATTTCTTCTCCCAATCCTATGATTGCATTTACTGTTTCATTGACTCGTAAGAAGTAAGCTGCAATATTCTCGTCTTCCTTCATCTTTAATTGTTCGAACTGGCCTCTGTAAGTTTGAAGCTTTGTTGCTTTGACTTTTGAATCTCCTTCATAAATATTTTGAAGCTTGTCCCAAATCTCTTTAGTAGATTTATAATGTATAACTTTGGTGTATACTGATTCACAAAGACCATTCAAAAGTGCATTTGTGGCTTTGGAATTATTTTTCTTGAGTTTTATTGCTCTTTCATTTGTCGACGAAACTGCTAGTTCTTTATATCCCTCTACAACAGATTTTCAAATTTCAAATCCCTGTTCCTGTATATATGTTTTCATCCTTCTGCTCCAAAATGCATACTTTTGTCCATCAAACTGTGGTATTCCATTTTTATACATGTTGTTGCTCTCCATGATCTACCTTTCAGTGGTTAAACTAATTTCTGAAGGAACCTGCTCTGATACCAATTGTTGGATTACTAAGAGGGGGGGTGAATCAGTAATAGAGAAATCCAATCCTTTTCAACCATAAAATGAAAGTGTTATGTCAATGTAGCAGTATCATCCAATAGTTGCAGAGTAAACAAACAATGAAAAATTGAGCAATCATACACATACACAGTACACCAATGTTTTACGTGGAAACCCAAAGTGGGAGAAAACCACACAATGATTTTTCTTATATGTATTTAAGAGTTACATTCATTGGAAGCACCAAACTCCTTTGTTTTCCAACTGCAACTGGAAGGAGGCTCCAACCCCCTAGTTTCTCAGCCTACAACTTGAGGGAAGCTCCAACTCCCCAATTCTCTGGCTACAACCAAAAGGAGGTTACAACCCCCTATGTTCTCCAGCTACAACCAGAAGGTGGCTACAACCACCTATCGTTGCCTCGTCCAACAACCCTGAAATATAAATGCCAAATGTAGACAACATGTCACTGTCATTGAATCAAACACTATCACTGTTAACCTGTCATTGTCAACCTGTACCAATAACCTGTAACAACCTGTACCAATCAACCTACACCAAACAACCTGTACCAATAACCTGAACCAACATGTACCATGCATCAACTTCACATCAACTATGTCTCATCAAGATGTACCAACATCATCAACTATACACCTCATGTATGTGCCAACTCATCAACTACTTGTCTCAACCATGTACCCAACATGTACCTCAACCATATACCAAAGACATACACCAATATAACCATAAAAAATTCATCACTCTATCCATAAACCAAATACCATAAACCCTTACATCAAACCATGTGCCACAACCTTACTGTTATGTAGCCTCAAGCTAAACCAACAAATTCAACAACACATCACAACCAAAGGACCAATACCCTKATCCAGGTGGATATCGATGGCCACCCACCTTTTCCAACTGGCTCAAAATAGTTTTTTGGCAATTTTGGCAGTTTACTATTTTTAGTAGTTTTAACTTCCAAGGCCATTTTGAGGGCCTAAATGAAGGTTTTTCGGGATAAATCTTCTCAATGATAGATGAAGGCATAATTGATCCCCCAAAATTAATCTCCTTGACGATATATTTCCAATGGGCTATCATACGCCTAAAACGGAGATCGTATGCAAAAGTTACGACCCCGGGAAGTTGATGTACTAACTTACCCAGACGGGGCCCACATGACTTTTGGCACTTCATCTCTTAGGGTTAGGTTTTTGGATGTCTAGGGTTTTTGGCATTCCTGTTTATTGTAAAATTGCCTTTTGAGACTCATTGTAATCTTCTTCTTGCGAATGAGCGCATCCATCACATCTCTTCTTAGAGATAAGCTGCCACCATTCCAGCAAGCTTGTTTTTGTTGCATTTTACAGTTTCAACTTATTTCCTTATTGAATAGAAAACCAATTTTATTGTATCTCTGTTATTTTGTGTTAAGCACCTGTTAATAATCTGTAGTCATTTATTTCTACTCATAAAATCTGGATCAGTGGTATCATAGCGGTCTGCTCCTTGTCGTCTTAATGCATGTCCCCAACGAGGTTAGAGTACAAAGAGTTGGGTCTCGAGCTTGTTTCTCTTGAGGAAAAAAGATCTTGCACACCCAAGCAACCTCTCATGGCAGGAGAAAATAAAGATGACGAGACAAGATATCCTTTCAAACTGTTGATTGAGGAATCCCTCACGCAACAAAGGAACGAGATGATGGATAGTTTCGCACAAATCCTTCGACAACTGCCAACAGGTGACGCATCTTCATGCGGAGGCGTCGCCCCCTTAAAGGTACAAATAAACTTCGATATTCCTATATTTGAAGGTCAGATAGATGAAGATGTTGTATACAAGTGGTTGAATCTACTAGAAGGGTATTTTTCTGTCCATAAATTTTCAAATAGAGAAAAGATTACTTTTGCACTCCTCAAAGTCGTTCCCCATGTCAAAGATTGGTGGGAAACTTTCTGTGAGCAAAAGGAAATAGAGGAACCCTCATTATTTACAGTCACAGCCACCTGGGAATCCTTCAGGGGTGTTATTAAGGAACAATACTACCCTTTCAGAAGTTATGATGACTTGTATACCAAATGGACCACACTGTGGCAAGAAAGAGACCAAGCAGTGCCATATTTCACAAATATCTTCCTTACCTTGCACACCAAGCTGGGTTTCAAAGATTCGGAGCGACATCCGGTGCTCAAGTATCGCAGCACTCTGCATAGATACATCCAGACCAAAATGGAATTTCTGGACATCTCATTCTTGGGCGTGGCCTACCGATATGCCATCAAAATCGAGCATAAGCTCAAACAAAAGACGCGGAAATTTGGGCCTGGGAACCCCTCACAAAAAAAACCAGGAAGGGTGGCCCCAACCCATAGAACAAAGGATAGAGAAAATATGGACAGTATCAGGACAACTAGTCCAAGCCACGAAGCAAAGAAGGACACCAGAAAGACAAAGAAATATACTGGGAAGTGGTGCGACTTCCATAAGAGCCCTTGGCATAACACTGTTGGTTGCCGCTCAAAGCAGTCGCTGGTGGACGAAGTGAAAGCCTATGAATCAGATGCAGGTTCAAACTCTGAGCCAGAACCAGAAAGGGGGAGACAGATCATTGACGCGGAACCCAATGCCATCATTTCTACCACCAAGCTCCAACCTGGTGAACCAGACGAGCCAGAAGAAGGAGACCGCCTCTTCCATTCACAGATGTGGGTAAAAGGCACCCCGATGCACTTCATCGTTGATAGAGGTAGCCAGAAGAACCTCATCTCAGCAGAGGTCGTCAAGCAGTTGGCCCTGTCGACAACGATGCACCCACAACCCTACACCATTAGATGGCTCCACCAAGGAAGCGATCTCTGGTCCAACCAACAATGTCGACTGTCGTACAACATCAAGCCCTTCAAAGACGAGGTATTGTATGATGTTGCTCCTCTCGAATTTTGTGATGTTCTTTTGGGCCAACCTTATTTATGGAAACACCATCTTGTATATGAGTCTAGACCTCGTAGTGTTATTATTACTTTGAACCGGAAATTGTACAGGATACCCGAGGCAGTCCCACCTAGTGCTATTTCCTTGATCTCTACTAAGCAATGCAGGAAGGTCATCTCTCAGACGGGGAAGTTTGTCTTCTTCGTGATTCACTCTCAGAATAAGATAAAGATCACAGCCACATCCAGGGTCTTTGCGGCTAACCTCTCCACACAGCAAAAGAAAGTAGATAGGGTCGTGGAAGAATACTTAGATATCTTCTCCTCACCTACTGGGGTACCTCTGCACTACCATGTCAAGCAACCCATCGATCTAACCCCCGATGCACCGCTTCCCGATGGGTCATTCTATCATCTCTCTTTGTTAGAGAATGAGGAGATCAAGCGACAGATCCAATAACTTCTCCACAAGGGGCACATCTGTCCTAGCTCATCACCTTGCGGGAGCCTAATTGTACTGGTATAGAAGAAAGATGGAACCTAGCGACTCTGCAATGATTACCGAGCTCTAAATAAAATCATAGTCAGAAACCGGTACCCGATTCCCCAAATCGACGACCTCCTTAATCAACTCACGAGGGCCAAATACTTCAGTAAGATTGATCTGAAGTCTGACTACCACCAGGTTCCGATAGAATAGACAGATGTATGGAAAACTGTCTTCAAGTCAAAATAAGGCCTTTTTGAATAGTTGGTCATGCCCTTTGGTTTGACAAATTCTCCATCCACCTTCATGAGGATGATGGACGATATCTTGCGACCATTCACCAATACTTTTGTAGTGGTGTATCTGGATGACATTCTCATTTACTGCAAGACTTGGTCCGAACACTTGCAGCATATTCAACAGGTTTTTCACACCTTGCGGCAACAAAAGCTATATGCCAACTTGGAAAAATTCTCCTTCGGCATGGACAGGGTCCATTACCTGGGCTACATAATTGATCAGCATAGCGTACATATGGATCTAGCCAAGATCCAAGTCATTTGTGACTGGCCAGCCCCAACCACATTGACTAAGCTTCAGAGCTTCTTGGGCCTTGCCAATTTCTACCGCAGGTTTGTGTTGGGATTCTCCCATATTGCATGGGCCCTCAGCCAAATAACCAGGGGTGATGGTAAGGCTATATTTGTGTGGGGTCGGTCCCAACAACAAGCGTTCGACGATTTGAAGCAGTTCTTGTGCTCAGCCCTAGTACTTTCACTACTAGACCTGCAGTAGCCCTTTGAGATTGAGACAGATGCTTCAGACTATGCGGTGGGTGTTTTTCTCACTCAACACGGCCACCCCGTGGCCTATCATAGTGAGACGCTATCAGATGTTGTCCATAAGTACTCTACTTACGAAAAATAATTGTACTCCATTGTGAAAGCTTTCCGTCAGTGGAGACATTACATTCTTGGGAAGGAGACAGTCATCCACACTGATCATAAGCCACTGCAGTTCATGCAGACACAAGTAAAATTGCATAATGATTTCCATCAAAAGTGGTCCACATACTTGCAGCAATTCCACCTCAACATCAAGTATAAAATAGGAAGCACCAATCACATCAATGATTGCCTTAGCAGACTGCCAGTCGCGGCACTCACCATGGTGCTAGACTCCTGCGGCCATGAGACCTCTAGATGGCCCAACTCTATGAGACACACCCGAACTTCCCAACCACCTACCAAGCGAACTTCTTCGATAATTTCCATCTTCAGGATGGGTTGTTGTGTCATCTGGGCCATATCTGTGTTCCATCAAGCGAGCGAGTGAAGCTGATCTAGGAAGCCCACTACAATTGGGTGGCAGGACACTTCAGCGTCGAAAATATAATAGCGATGCTACAAAAACATTTCTACTAGCCAAAACTTTGATAGGAGGTCAGCAAGTATATCAGGTCCTGCACTGCCTGCGTTATTACCAAACTGACCAATAAGAAGCAGGGCATGTACACCCCTCTTCCTACTCCTGACAGGCCATGGAAATCCACCTCAATGGACTACATGTCGGGCCTCCCATCCACCAAGCGGGGAAATGACTGTGTTTTTGTGGTTGTTGATCGCTTGTCTAAGATGGCAATTCTGGTTGTCTGCAAGAAGAACATCACAACAGAGGCCACTACCAAGCTCTTCTTTGAACGAGTCTGGGTAAATTTTGGAATCCCAAAAACCATTGTCTCAGATCAGGATAGTCGATTTCTCATCACATTCTGGTCGAGCCTCTGGTCATTGCTGGACACCAAGCTCACCAAATCCACAGCCTTACACCCCCAGACAGATGGCCAAACCGAGTTCATAAATCGAATGATTGTGCATATCCTTCGCATGTATAATTCGAAGCACCCTCGCACATGGGATGAGAGCCTTCCCTATGTCCAACATAGCTACAACCGAGCCCTGCATAGCTCAACCGGCCATAGCCCCTTTCAGGTGGGGTTAAGAATCCAACCATTGGGTCCCATAGATATTGCACTTCCCCTTGCAATCACCTCAACCGAATCATCTCCTACTCCAACTAAAGCTGACAAGGCCACCTGGTTCATTGAGCGGATCCAACACATCCACCAACAAGTTTAGGATATCCTACAGAAGTCCAATGACAAGTAGAAGCAACCCCATATTCAACATCGGGTTCCACATAAGTTTCAGGTGGGCGAAAAAGTTTGGTTGCACTTGCAGAAAGAATGTCTTGCAAGACCCCATTGTAAGATTTTACCACTCCATTATGGGTCGTACACCATCGCCAAGGCCATTGGGAATAATGTTGTTGAGCTCAACATTCCTCCTTTCCTTGGCCTGCAACCAGTGTTCAACATGGATCTCCTTCGCCCTTATTTCCCACCATTATTGGACACCTCATACGTAGCAGAACAACTGACACCAACAGAGCTCAACCCTAACTGCATACAATAGGCATACAACGATAACATTGTGGACACACAGATCAAGGGCACTCGACAACAAAGGATCCAGCTTTATCGAGTCATCAAAGTAGGGCAGCTCCTGCACCAAGGCAAGTGGCTCACCCGGGGCCAAATTACAGAAATTTCCTCATCTGATGGGGGAACTCAACGCAATGGAGACCATTGCTTCCCAAGGAGGGAGGATTGATCCAAGTGGATATCGGTGGCCACCCACCTTTTCCAACTGGCTCAAAACATTTTTTTGGCAATTTTGGCAATTTACTATTTTTAGCAGTTTTAACTTCCGGGGCCATTTTGAGGGCCTAAATGAAGGTTTTTTGGGATTGAGATTCTCAATGATAGTTGAAGGCATCATTGAGCCCCAAAAATGAATCTCCTCAAAGATACCTTTCTAACGGGCTATCATACGCCTAAAATGAATATCGTATGCAAAAGTTACGACCCTGGAAAGTTGATGTACTAACTTACCCGGACGGGGCCCACATGACTTTTAGCGCTTCATCTCCTAGGGTTATGTTTTTGGATGTCTAGGGTTTTTGGCATTCCTGTTTATTGTGAAAATGTATTCTGAGCCTCATTGTAATCTTCTTCTTATTTTAGCTTATTTCCTTATTGAATAGAAAACCAGTTTTACTGTATCTCTGTTATTTTGTGTTAAGCACCTGTTAATAATCTGTAGTCATTTTGTTCTGCTCATAAAATCTAAATCATACCCATATGCCAAATACCGACAACAAAATACCAAATGTATCCCTCAACAAATCTGATATATGCAGTAATACTGAACATCCAATACCATCTCAAGAGCTAAACCCTAGCTCACAAAACATACCTCAAACAAGATGTGCCATATCTCTCATAAATAGACCCCAACCATGTTGCTGCCACGATTTTTTTGCCACACTTTTTCTACCGTGATTTTTCTGGCGCACTTTTTCTGTCGCAATTTTTCTACCGCACTTTTTCTGCCACGATTTTTCTAATGCACTTTTTCTGTCGCGATTTTTTTGCCACACTTTTTCTGCCGTGATTTTTCCGTCACACTTTTTCTGCCGCACTTCTCCTGCCACACTTTTCTCTATCAATAATACATGCCCAAATAACCTTTCAAAAAATAGATATTCAATGATATTCAATAGGTTCAAGTGTGATTAAATGAGAGAGCCTTGCCTCTTATTTATACTTTCATGAAGCATCCCACTTTCCTTATTTTAGGGAGTTCTCCATTAAATTTATTATTTAAATAATTTCTTT
>ML806041.1:125418-149629 GCA_009831015.1 Picea engelmannii | reverse complement strand
CGTGAGGAGTTATGTGACGTTCCACATACCACCATAAATGACATGACATGTATTATCCATATAGATTAGTATTACCTGCAAATATATCAAAACTCATACCATTATCTATCAAACAAACTTGAGTCCATTACCCAAACCTTTGTGCTACCAGAATTTGCTACTGGACTTTCTTCAAGGGTTGACATCAATGACAACCAACCCAATTAATCAGCAGTTAAATATCTAATAGTTTGAGGATATCAGTGATCATTACTCGATGCTTGATTTATTCTATACTTTGTGGTATGCAACTTCGATGTGGTTGTAATTCAATATGTTGAGTTTATATTTGACATGGGAAAAGTAAGATGTTACTTTTCTCGAATATTTCATCACTTCCATGAAACTTGGGTAGGTCATAGATGTTCTTTGAATTCAATCAATTCACTATAGTTAAAATATTTACAAGATCAATGCTTAGTCTAGCTTGGTTCATGTAAAATGCAAGATAAATAAGTTCTTACAACTTGAATGGACACTTCTTTAGATTAACCAGTAACTTATTTATGCACAATATTGAAAATACTTTGTTAAATTTGTGCATGTGCTCCTCCTAGTTCTTAATAAACACAAAAATGTTGTTAAAAACATGATTACCAATGAGTCAATATAAGGTCTTAGCACTTTGGTCATCATTCTTGTGATGCTACGACCCAAATATCCTCTAGCATTGATATGAATATAATAATAGTTAAGGCTCTCTTATAAGTATCCTCTAGCTTTGATATGAATATAATAATAGTTGTACTTTAGATCAATATTACCAAAAACTTCGCTCATTGGAGTACTTGATCCAATGGATCATCTATGTGTAATAATGAATATTAATTCTTAATGGTAATATTGTTAACAAGTCGATAATCCACATGCATTCTCCATGTGCCATCATTCCTCTAAACAATTTCACTAGTTGTGCTTTCACTCACATGCATTATAAATGTGAGTGAAAGCACAACTAGTGAAATTGTTGTTTATGATGATGAAATATGTGGATTAGTCACCCCCACTAGAGAGTAATGGTTCCAATTGTGCAAGTTGTTGCTATAGTTGAGGGATAGCATGGTTGAGTGAAACCTTGATGCATTGAAATGCCTCATTCTTCTTATCTCACTCGATTCATGAATTTGATACCATTGTGCTTGAACCCTTGCAACAATACTATGTGGTCATGAGTGATAATTCACATGCATCTCTTAAAGGCATTGCTGGTCAAAGATAACATCTACAATGTGAAATCCTCCAACACCATAGAGGAAATCATTATGCATATGGTTGATTGTATAAAACAAGTGACATTAGTGTGTGATATGCATTTGTTTCTTATCATTCATCCACCCTCGGTTGTAGCATTATGGATGAGGTGAAGTAGTTAATGCAAGATGCTTGACAATTGTACAATATCATGTCCTTCTGACTATTGTTAGTAATGATGGATTTGAAATCTTATCCTTTGACCCACACTTGTGTGTATAAAGGTATCCCTTTATTTGCATTCTTCACCATTATAGATGGGTTTGGAAGATGCAAAAAGGAGACAAGGACTATTCAAATCTTTTAATGATAATAAATGTCTTGATTACCTAAAGAGTTTGAGGTTGGTGTGTCTTTGGGTGTAGTATCTTGCCAAGGTTCTTGTGTTTCAATTAAGGTTGCATGTGTTATTCATTATTTTTGGTCATGCCACAACAACTTGTGGTAGTCACACCATTTTCTAGTGTTGGGATTTTCATTTGGGTTGGTTTTCTCAGTGGTGTACATGCTTCTTCCCAATATTTTTTCAATCAAGTGTTGGCTTGGATTCAATTTTTTCATGGCATCTTTGTCCTTCTCATCTTGAAATTTTTCTTTAACTTCAAGGCAAAGTGATATGCATTCGTAAGAGTGTCCAAATAAAAGAAAATCGTCTCTTGTTGAAGGTAGGGTTTGCGATCACTTACACATTTTAATATATTGTTTTATTCTAAATTTAATGTGTAGATTCGTGATCCAGGTGGATATCGATGGCCACCCACCTTTTCCAACTGGCTCAAAACAGGTTTTTGGCAATTTTGGTAATTTACTATTTTTCTCAGTTTTTAACTTCCGGTGCCATTTTGAGGGCCTAAATGAAGGTTTTTTGGGATCAATATTCTCAATAATAACCAAAGGCTCTGATTAATCTCGCAAAATGAATCTCCTTGAAGATACCTTTCCAACTAGCTATCGTGCGCCCCAAACATAGATTGTATGCTAAAGTTACGCCCTCAGGAAGTTGATACACCAAACTACCCAAAACAGGGTCCACAAAACTGTTGGCTTTTCATCTTCCAGGGTTAGGGTTTTGGATTTTATTTATGTTAAAAGGAATTTAGAGCCTCATTTTAAATCATCTTCTTGCAAATGTGAGTAGCGGACACATCTCTTCTCAGAGATAAGTTGCCACCATTCTAGCGAGTCTCACTCTGTATTTTTACAGTCTTTGTACATTTTCACTCACTAATAGAAAATTGTGTATTACTGTATCTATGTGTTTATGGTTGTATCTCTGATACATTTTTGTTATATTATTGGATATCTGAGATATCCATGTACATTGCTTTATTATATCTTCGCTCTCATTTCGTGCCAAAAATAATCCAAATCAGTGGTATCAAAGCAGGCTGCTCTTGATCATTTTTTAGTGCATGTCCATGATGAGGTCCAGGTATAGAAAGTTGGGTCTCGAGCTTGTCTCTCTTGAAGACAATCGCTCTCGCACTCCCAATAAACCCTCCATGATGGAAGAAAATAAAAATGACAGAGAAGACAATTATATTAATCTATTGCTTGAGCAAGATCTCACGCGACAGAGGGACGAAATGATGGAGAATTTTTCCACATCCTTCAATGCCTGTCGATAACAACAAGCATTTATTCATCAAGTGGCCACTTTGGAGGAACCTCTCCTTTCAAGGTACAAGTTAATTTTGATATTCCCATATTTGAAGGACAGATAGATGCAAATGCCTTAGAAAAATGGTTAAATCTACTAGAAGGTTATTTCTTTGTTCATAATTTCTCCAGCAGGGAAAAGATCACCTTCGCACTCCTTAAGGCTCTCTCCGATGTCAAACATTGGTGGGAAACTTACAGCTAGAAAAGTTCCATAGAGGAGTCAAAAATATATGAGGCTGAGCCCACTTGGGATTTTTTTGTGGATGTGGTAAAGGAACAATATTACCCTATTGGCAACTATGAGGACCAGTACATGATATGGATCACACTGTGACAAGAGAGGGGCCAAGCAGTTCTGGAGTTCACCAATACCTTGCATACCTTACACACCAAGCTGGGTATCAAAGACTCCTAACGACATTTGGTTCTGAAATACCGTGGGGCTCTACACAGATACATCCAAACTGAAATGGATTTTCTGGACATCTCATCACTCGGTGTTGCTTACTGATATGTTATTAAAATCGAGCAGAAATATAAGCACCAGAAAAAATGGGAGTTCGGGTCTGCAAATCTACAACAACCAAAGTATGATAAATACGGCCCTAACAAACAGTCTCTCAAAAACCAATCCAAGCCACGGGAAAAGAAGGGTCACGAAAAGACGAAGAAGGACACCAAAAAATAATGTGATTTCCACAAAATCCCCTGGAAAAACATCGATGAATGTCGCTCAAAACAGTCATTGGTGGCCGATATCAAAGACAAGGAGTCAAACCTTGATTCACAATCTGATTCAGAAAATATTGATAGAAGACAGATCATCGACGTAGACCCCACTTCTATTGTCGCGACCACAACAATTCAACCAGAAGAACCCATAGATCCTAAAGAGGGGGAACACATTTTTCATTCACATATGTGGTTGAAGGGGACCCCGCTGCATTTTATTGTTAATAGCGGAAGCCAGAAGAACCTCATCTTAGCAGAGGTCGTCAAATAGTTGGGATTGTCGAGAACATTACACCCGCAACCATAGAACATTGGGTGGCTTCGCCAGGGACAAGATATTTGTGTCAGCCAACAGTGTCGATTGTCATACGGAATCCATCCCTTCAAGGATGAGGTATTATGTGATGTTTCCCCATTGGATGTATATGATGTTCTCTTGGGCCAACCATATATGTGGAAGTGCCATGCTATATATGAGTCTAGACCATGTAGTGTCATTGTTACTCCGGGGTGTCATCTCTACAAGATAACAAAAGTAGTTCCAACTATTGTCCCACCTAAACAATGCCACAAGGTAGTATCTCATACTACAAAATTCATCTTCTTCACAATTTGTTCAAAAGGTGAACAAAAGGATATTGCAACCACTATAGCCTCGACCCAAGCACCTTCTACCCAACATAAGTAGATTGACAAGATTACATCAAAGTGTAAAGGTTCCTTCTACACACAAGCATCTCATGTAGCCAGACTGGTTTAAAAGGTCCAACCCTTCCAGCCACAGGTTCATGACAACCTTCAACAAGCTAAGCAGTGCAACTTCTCCAACAAGGCAAGCAACCCATTAAGATGCAAATTCAACAAACGTTTTTACCTCTCCCCTGAGAACTCAATGCAATGGATACCATTGCTTATTAAGGAGGGAGGATTGATCCAGGTGGATATCGGTGGCCACCCATGTTTTCCAACTGGCTCAAAACAATTTTCTAGCAATTTTGGTAATTTACTATTTTTAGGAGTTTTTAACTTGCAGGGCCATTTTGAGGGCCTAAATGAAGGTTTCTTGGAATCGATCTTCTCAATGATAGTCGAAGGCTCAAATTGAGCCCCCAAAATGAATCTCCTCGACGATACATTTCCAACAAGCTATCGCGCCCCAAACAGAGATCGTATGCCAAAGTTACGCCCTCGGGAAGTTGATACACCAAACTACCCAAAACGGGGTCCACAAAACTGTTGGATTTTCATCTTCCGGGGTTAGGGTTTTGGATTTTATTTATGTTAAAAAGGCCTTTACATATTCATTGTAAATCATCTTCTTGCAAATGCAAGTAGCGGGCACATCTCTTCTCAGAGATAAGCTACCACCATTCTAGCGAGTCTTTCACTCTATATTTTTACAATCTTTGTACATTTTCGCTCACTAATAGAAAATTATTGTATCTATGAGTTTATGGTTTCATCTCTGACACATTTCTGGTATATTATTGGATATCTGAGATATCTCTGTACATTGCTTTATTATATCTCCGCTCTCATTTTGTACCGAAAATAATTTGGATCACTTCGCCATGAGTTGATATAATTTGTTAGTGTAACTTTGGATAGATTAGTATCTATGTTGGTGTAACTAATACCATCATTTTTAAATATAATCCACATGCTCCATAAAAGGGTGCTTTAGAACCACTATCAAAGAATTTGTCTATGCTAGTGACCTTATTTAATATATTAATGAATGCATCCATCATGTATCTCCTCTATCGGTTAAGAGTGTCTTTGAGGAGATGCTCCATTAAAGAGACTATGTTGATGTCTTTTGTTTTGGCCATAATGGTCTTATAATACCACTAACCCAATTCTAGAATAAAAACAAAAGACATTCTAATAATAATTGATTAATTAATTTATGTAACATAAGCATTAATAGAAAATGCAAGAATATCTACACAAAGCAAATAGATGAAACCTTTTTTTTTTAATTTTATTTTATTTTTGCATAAGAGGACCTATGTGTTGTTCTATGAGAGGAGAGAATCAAAAGGAAAGGAGATCTATTATATACCTATCATGCACATAATTACCTAATGGTTACGCAATGCCCATTCATTTTCCAAAGGTGGTCCAATCATGTAATTGTTAGTTAATATTTATCTCCCAATGTGCCATGTGTTGTTGCTCACATGTAGGTGTAATGTTCTTGATCATTTTTGGAATCATTGAGCCATGCCCATGCATGTGAGTGGTGACTGAAAAATACCAAGGGTATTGCACTCCTCAATCTTGGGCTACTATGCTCAGTTGGGGGTGTTATTTTGAATGGGAAATACTAATGGATTAAGGTTGTCAACAAGATGACAACCAATGTCAATGCAATGTGATTTTCAAGAAGATAACCTTCAACAAGCGACTCTTTGACAATCAAAGTGTTGATAAGAGGGCCATCGACAAATTGATTGTCAAGAAGAGTGCATCAAAAAGAGGTTTTTTGGTAAGAAGGATGTCAACAAGGGTGTCATTAAAAAGCACTCTATTGACAAGAGCATTGTTGATGTCAATGAAGAAAATATCCTTATTGGCTGTTAATGTATGTGAAAGAACAATCAATAAAGTTGTTATTTTTTTTTTTTAACTGAAACAAAGTTTTATATTCATTCAAAAGAGATCCATGTTGAGGCTAGTAGTTGATTACATCCTTCTAAAACATGAAATTTCCATAAACTACACATAGATCAAAACATACATCTAGTATCTTGACAGTCTTATCAAACATGAGTTCAAATTTGGCCTATAGGAGGCCAATCTTACATATGTACCCAAGAAACATATAACTCGGTAATACATACTAAGGATGACATTGATATACACTTTCTTATGCTTATTGCCCCTCGTCAAATTGAGGCGAGTCGGGACCTTCGATTTCCATAGGATCACAAAGTTGATGGACTGATTCTTCTTCCTTCTGAATTGCTTGGACTATTGCATTCCATTTCTAGAGAATCAATTATCTACTTCTGAAGTAGAAGAATATGCATGACATTGGCATTATGGGTGGAGCAAGCTTGGTCCAATTCAGAAATTTTTGAAGAAATGATCAACAATACATTGTTGTTAAGTTGAGAGATCTCCTTCTAACAATGAAGAACTTGTTGAATTATCTATTATCTTCATTTTCCATAGCTAGAGAAAGTACAAACCCAGAAAAATCGCAATGTAAGGTACCAGATCTATTATAACAACAAAAAACATAAATATTGCAGAAAATAATATCGGAACAACACAATATATGAAACCACAATGCCAAAATAATACCTTTGTTGATAGAAAATAATGTTCACTTTCCTCTTCGACGGGGCAACCTCCAACAGAGCAGTGCTCTATTACACTAATTCTCAAGACAAAACCTTATCATTCCCTCGACTCCTATTTATACTAAATCTATCTACCAAAAGAACAATCTAGAGGAAGATCTTCTAGAAGCGAAAGCTTCTATTAGGTCTTCTTACATTTGACTTATTCTTCCTTATTACTAGGCCTTATTAATATCGACCTTTATTACATGGAAAATATATTATTCTACCTACATGATAGGTTAGGGAGGTTAGGTCCTTAACATGCCCTCCCTCTTAAAAATAGCCTTATCCTCAAGGCTTGAGATTAGGAAATTGTTGCAGAATGGTAGTTGGCTCCCAGGTGGCATCTGTTGGAGTTATATCTTTCCATTTTACTAACACTTCCTTGATGGCGTGCTAACAGAGACGATGCTCTTGCTGGTCCAAGAGTACTTGTGGTTGCAACCAGATGGAGCCTTCTTCATCCAACACAAGAAGATTGGTTTGAGTTTGGCACTTAGTTCCAATCACCTTCTTTAAGCATGAGACATGAAAAAAAAGATGGAGCTTAGAGTGATTGGGAAAAACTAACTGATATGCCACCTGTCCCACTCGCTTGAGAACTATATAAGGACCATCAAATTTTGGTGGTAGTTTCTAACAATGGTTAGCCTTGAGTGAAGTCTTCTTATAAGGTTGCAGATGAAGAAACACCCGATCCCCTTCAGCGAATTGACGTTATGAGTGACCTTGATCTACTTGTTGCTTCATGCAATTATGAGCCATGACCAAATTCTCTTTGAGGATACGGAGGATAGCCTCTCGAACTGTAAGATTTGGTCAACCTCCTGGACCTTCGAGACACTAGGCATGTATGAGAGAACCGAAGGTGGATTTTTTCCATATAATGCTTCAAAAGGATTCGTGCGAGTAGTTGTATGGTAAGAAGTGTTGTACCACCATTCAGCTAGGGGTAACCATTAATCCCACTGATTTTTCCTCTCAAATGAAAAACACCTCAAATATGTTTCCAAACACTTGTTGAAAACTTTAGTTTGGTCATCAGTCTCGGAATGATAGGCTATGCTGGGATGCAATTAGGTTCCTTGTAGCCTAAGCAATTATTGCCAAAAATTACTAGTGAAAGTGGGATCTCGGTCAGAGACAATAGAATGTGGCATGCCATGAAGCTTGAAGATATTATCCATGAAAATTTGAGCGGATGCAGTGAATGGGTATTGAAGAGCACATAATTGAGCATATTTGAAAATATGATCAACGACCACCATGATGATGGAGTTATTTCCAGATTTAGGTAAGCTAACAATAAAGTCCATAGAAATATATCTCCAAATAGCGGATGGAATTGGAAGCAGTTGTAGTGTGTCGGGGGATTTGACTGTTTCTCCCTTGTTGCGTTGACAAACATCACATTCTGCCACAAAGGTGCAAACGTCCTACTTCATACCATCCTAGAAAAAAGAATGTTTGACCCTGTCATAGGTTTTGGTAAATCCTGAATGCTCAGATATGGGTGTAGCACGAAGCTCAGAAAGCACTATGGATTTAAGTTGCGATTGTTTTCTTAAATATATATGGCCTTTGTAGCGAAGCTCGTCATTGTGCCAAGAGTACCTTGGAGAAACTGGATAATTGTCTTTCAATTTCTAGATAAGACATGAAAGTTTGGGATCTTGCAACCATTCATGGCGAACAACTTGGAGCCAATCTGGTACAATGAAGTAGAGAGAAAAGAGGGACCCTTCGTATTCATATTTTCTTGAAAGAGAATATGCAACCCCACTGTCTTTTCCTTTGTTGTAAGTGATCTCATAATCATATCCAAATAGCTTGGTCACCCATTTTTGTTGCTCTGGGGATGAAAGTCGTTGCTCCAGAAAATACTTGAGGCTTTGATGATCTATCTTAATTTGGTAGCATTGCCCCAATAGATAAGGGTTCCATAGATCCACATCATGCATAATGGCCAACATTTCATTTTCATAGATTGATTGGACCAAATATAACCCCAACAATTGTTTTCTAGTGAAGGCCAAAGGTCAACCATCTTGCATAAGGACTGTGTCCATTCCTTCCCCTGAAGCATCACATTCTAGGACAAAGGTATTTCTGAAGTTGGGAAGGCCCAGGATAGGAGTAGTGCACATAGCTTGTTTCAAGGCTTGGAAGGAGTGATCAGTTGTTGGATTCCAAGTGAAAGCATTATTTTTAAGGAGAGCGATGAGAGGCATCACAATTTTACCATAATTCTTAAAAAAATTGTGATAATAGCTAGTTAAACTGAGAAACCCACACGAGCTCTTGATAGTCTTGGGGTGAGGCCAATCCTTCATTGCTTCAATTTTCTTAGGATCCACACTAACACCATCCTTGCCAACAATATGACCCAAGTAATCCACTTCCAAGGCTCCAAAATCACATTTAGATTGTTTTAGGAAAAGTTGGTGCTGAGAGAGTAGATGAAGAACTTGATCCACATGGGAAAGATGGGTTGTCCATGTTTTACTATAGATGAGAATATCATCAAGGAAAACTAAGACAAAATGAAGGAGAAAAGGATGGAATACATGATTCATGAGGCTCTGGAAAGTGGAGGGAGCATTACACAAGCCAAAGGGAATGACCAAGAACTCATAGTGGCCCTCATGAGTGTGAAAGGCAGTCTTAGGAATGTCTTCCTCTTTCATATGTATCTATTGGTAGATAGAAAAAAGATCAAGTTTAGTAAATTATTGGGCACCACTTAATTCATCCAAGAGATCATCAATTATAGGAATGGAAAATTTGTCTTTGATGGTGAGTTTGTTGAGGGCGGGAAAGTCATGACATATGTGCTAAGAGCCTTATTTCTTAAGTACCATGACCACATGAGAAGAATAGGTGCTGGTACTAGGATGAATAACACCTGCAGCGAGAAATTCTTGAACAATTTTCTCAATTTCATTTTTATGGGCAAAGGGATGACGATAAGGGCGAACATTAGGAGGAAGGTTGTCGGGGACTACGGGAATGGAATGATCATGAACACCATGGGAAGGGGGAAGTCCCTGGGGAATGGAAAAAACAACTTGATGTTTGGAGATGATGGATTGGAGGTCAGGATGCACAGAGGGTGTCTTAGTGGAATGCATGGAATGGATTTGTGTAATAATATCGAAATGATATTTCTTGAGGATATTTTCCATGCGATGGGAACTGATAATTTCAGAGGATATTGCGATGATACCTTGGAACTTATATTGTTGGCCCTCTTGGATGAATTGCATGGTTAATTCCTTAAAATCTATGAATATAGGACCAAGAGTCTGTAACCATTATGCACCAAGCACAATGTCACAACCACCCATGTTGATAGAAAACATATGAGATTTCATGTCGTACTGACCAATTTGGAGACACACATTTTCACAACGCCCCCCACATTTCATGGAACCTCTATTGGAAATCATGATTTGAAATTTGTTGACTATATGGATATAACAATTAGTTTCTTGGGCAATGCGGTGATGAATAAAATTATGGGTGTTGCCACTCTCAATGAGGATGATGAATTTCCAACTCTTAATGAGGATGATGACCTTTTGATGCTTAATGTAACCAATTATCTTGAGGGTTTGGGGAGAAGAGAAGCCAGTGAGAGCATTCAGTGAAATGATTGGTTCAACTTATGGGGGGTCCGAGGGCAGAGTAATATCAGTTAGCTCTGGTAACTCGACCACATGGGAGCGCCTCTACCTCTTCTTTAGAAGCATCCTTAGAGATGGCCATAATTTTGTTGTGTTCCTTACACTTGTGCCCCGGAAAATATTTGTCATCAAAATTATAACAAAGGCCCTTGAGTTGGCATTCAACCATTTTTTCCTCGATCAATTTTTGGATCTTTGGTGGAGTGGAAGGAGGGGCGAGAGTGGCGGGTTTAGGGAGGGGAATAAAGAATGGTTTTCTAGTTTGAGAAGAGACAACTTGTTGTGCTTAATTATCTCTTTTAGTAGCTTCCACCCAACTTTGAGGGAGATCCATGAGGACATGAGAGCAGATCTCATCCTTGAGGCCACTGATAAAGCATTCCCTAGAAAAAGCATCATACATGCCCTCCGTGTGGAAATTCAAGTGCTCAAAAGAAGCTATAAAGTCTTCCACTGTGCCATATTGTTTCAACTTGGTCAAATGGCCTAAATGGTGGGTGTCAGTGTCAAAGTGTTCATAATTCTCTACAACAAATTGTGTCCAAGCCACATACCCTTGGCGAGCATTGTTTTATCCACTGCAAACATTTCGGATCTAGATGGAGAAAACCATATCGGAGTTTGGCCAACTCATCAATAATGTCATACAAAGAGAAATAATGTTCCATTTGAGTGACCCGACTTGTGGGATCCAAGCCATAAAATTCGTTCACCTCCACGTGAGGGGGACACAGGTCCCACTGAAAGTGGTTGGAAGGAAAGGATGTGGATTGGGAGGATTCAAGACCTTCAGGGTTATAAGGTGTGGTATAAGATAAGGGATCTAGGGTAGGCTTAAACAAGGCATTCAAATTGTTCACTGCGTCTTGGGATTGCTGACACATGGCAATCAATTGAGTGATGAATGTGGGAAGTGATTCAAGCAGAGCAAGCCAGGAGTTGAGGTTAGAAATACTGGAAGTAAGGGAAGAAATATCAATTCGAATTTTCTCATTAGCTTTATCCAAGGCAGTGATACATTGTTCCCAATATTGGCTTCCGATGTGGGCCATGGGGATGGGACATGGGGGGGAGTGAGACCACACAAAAAGGGGTTATTGGTGAATGGTACCACTACGATTAGTGCAAAGAGAGGAAGTCAATGGGATAGGTTCCAAATAGGGGTGTCTGGACGGGGTTGGGTCCACGGGAAATAAAAGGCTGAAAAACGATAAATATGACTACGATCAGGGTGAAGAGAGGAATCCGATGGGATAGTTCTAACATAATGGTGCATGCAATATCCAAACTTTTTTTTTACTCCTACGGAGTTATACTCCGATCTGAAGAACACTTTAGTGACGAAATTTCCAAATTCTTAACAGTAAGAAATGTGTAGTAATTTTACAACCCGAATGCAAGAGGCAAGGTTGCACGATAACAGATCTTGTATGTTCCTTTTGTGTGGTGTTTTCATCCCAAGGGTTAGGGTGTTTAGGGTTTCTAAAAACAAGGGTTTTCCATGTGCTATAACTCTCTGATATGCGTGTAGGGTTGAACAGTAGTACTTGACCCAATATCTTAGGGCACCAACTAAGGAGGCTAGACCATACCATTAGTCGTATTACCTGATTACCCAAGTACTAGAGAGTATCTTCCCGAGTGTTGTTCTCAGTGGCACTATAGCAGTTAGGTGGCCGATCAATTTAGCTATGGAGGGATTCAGGATATCTAGGTCAATCCGTATATAGGTGTTGTCTGATGCGCTACCACTCGAAGGGGTACCAACATGGGTTATAAGGGTGGCCAACAATTTGCTCTTAAGTACCACTTGTAGTTCCTGCGTGTATGCTTCACCGACCATGGATTTATGTGTTGAACGACAGATCATTGTAGCTTTAAGACGTCAAAATACGTCTCTACCCTTAAAAAAATAACCCACAATGTTCTGTCAAGGAAAGTGCTCCAATACCACTTGTAAGGTACCAAATCTATTATAACAACATAAAACAAAAATATTGCAGAGAATAACACCAAAATAATGCCTTTATTGATAGGAAATAATGTTCACTTGCCTCTTCGAGGGGGAATCCTCTAGCAGAGTAGTGCTCTCTTACAATAATTCTCAATGAAAAAACTTATAATGCCCTCAACTCCTACTTATACTAAATCTATCTACCAAAAGAACAATCTAGAGGAATATCTTCTAGAATCTGAAGCTTCTATTAGGTCTTCTTACATTTGACTTATTCTTCCTTATTACTAGGCCTTATTAATATCGACCTTTATTACATGGAAAATATATTATTATACCTACATGAGGGGTTAAGGAGGTTAGGTCCCTAACACGAAAACCCGAGAGGGATTTCATAATCGACAAGAAAAATAAGGTGTAAGGTTCGTAGGCCTAGGCTCAAAGGAGACCAAAGGTGAGCTAGGAAATCCCAAACCAACTAGAATTAACCCATTCACAAAGCACCTAGAATTTTTTATTTGAAATTTTGTTCCATTCACAAAATTCCAACTATCATGATATTGGAATTCCCCTACAAATTTATTAGAATGAAAAGACCAATATTTCAAGACTTGCCTTACTAGGTCTCTAAGTTTAAGATAGTAGGACATTCCCACCATTGGAAATGACCAGCTTCCTTATGCTATGAGCCAAACGGACTAGAAGTCCTCTCCACTCCTTCACTTCAAAACTGGCACATCCTCCCTCCATCCAAGGCCTAATGACACTGCAAAAATCAAACTTCCAACACCATTCAAAACCCAAGTGTGAAGACCCCCAACAAGACCATCTCCACGACTATAGGGAAACATGAGACTTACACAAAAACCACAAATGCAACCACCGTCAGAGCTTGATAATGGACCAACACAAAGACTGCCACCAAAACCACCATTGAAACCACCACCAAGACCCATCAAATCTAGAGCCACAAGGCCTACTAAATAACCCTGTAGAAATCTCCAAACATCCATAATCCCACGTTTCCAAATCCTAGACTTCAAAGGATTGAGTTGCCACAAACATAACCTACAATTGTAATTGAATTGGGGGTACATAGCTCCTCCCAAGACATGGCCTACCCATAGTCATTAGTTGATTCATGATGAGGATTTCTTCCATTAATAGCCACTTGTTGATTAATCTAGGAAATTGAACTAAAGCTTAGTTGCCCATTTTTTGACAATATTCATGGGCTCAAATCAACAACAAACGTGGCACAATGATCAACCTCCAAGTTTAGATCTCATTTGGCATGCAAGAAGGAAACTTTGTCAAACGAAAAGAATTCAAGTTTGATTTTAGAGATCATAATTTTGAGTTTACTCTCCACTGGATTTGGATGAGCTATTATCACTTTTATGACCAACACTGAACCTCCAAAGAACATTAAGGATCTAATGATTTCCCCCTTAGTGATGTATATACTACACCATAGGGAGTAAGCCTCTGTCAGGTTATTTGAGGCCTTTCCTAGCCCCCAAGCATAATGAACACTGTTATTTCCTCCAAGATCATAAAGACTCCCACCTACACCTGTCACCCCTAATCAATAAATTTGTTATTGATGATAAAGCAGTGCCTAGATAAGAGAGTGATGATTTACCATAAACTATGCACAAATCTCTTGTAATTATGTGTGGAACGATGCTTTCATACCACCTTGATCTAGATATAAGAAGGGGAGCACACTTTTTGAATCAAAGCAACCACAACAAAATTTAGAAATAGTTCAATACATTATACATGGTCATGCCATTATTGTGTAATTGACACGACTTAGTACATCAAAAAGATCAAATGTACATCACGTAGACTTTGACATGAACATATGGGCAAGAAATTAACTCCAAATTTTTATTAATAAAGAAAGAATGAGGTGCAAGCCCTTAGACTGATGTGATAACATCCTCCCTTACATGACAATTCCAGTGTCATGCCTTATGGGTTGTCTTTGGCTTACATTTGCTATTGATGTGACAACATCCTCCCTTACAAGATGTCTTTTGCTTGTGGTTATTATCGACGTGATAATCTCCTTCCTTACAAGACACTTTCAATATCATGCCTTATGCATTGTCTTTGTCTTATAGTTGTTATTGATGCACGATAACATCCTCCCTTACAAGATGTCTTTTGTTTGTGATTGTTATCGATGTGACAACATCCTCCCTTACAAGATAGTTTTGGTGTCATGCCTTGTAAATTGTCTTTGGATGATAGTTGTTATTTATGTGATGTTACATGGCATCTTACTATAATAGGGTATCCCTATATTAAAATTTCATTCTTCGTTAATACTACTATCTTTTGCCTTCTACTAAAACTTAAACTTTAATAAAATTTGGCCATCTTAAAACTTGGGCATTAAAAATATAAAAATGTTTTTTTTTTTAACAACTTCACTACAACCTTGTATTCACTCTTAACCTTCTCAACATTAATTTGTACAAATTTGCATAAATTATTAAATGATAAAAATGAAAAATAATATAATATATATATAGCATTATTATAAGTCTAATTCATTGAAATATCTTAAAAAATTAAATATTATCTAATTCATTGAAATATCTTTAAAAAAAAAAAATATCACAATATTAGAGTTATTTCGACTTTGAAAAATGAATATTTAAGACTCAAGAGGCTTTAAATTGACGTCACAATGTTTAAATTTAAATGGTTTATGTGTGAGAGATTTCAAAATATGTATCTTTACACTTTAAAAATCAAATCTTACGGATTCTTCCCGACAACCATGTTAAAAAAAGAAAAAAGAAAAAATTTCCCCAATTTTTTATTTGTTGCTCGATCTAAATCTAATGAGAGGGATGTAAGACGTGTATGTCAATACCAATGATCTTATCTTTATTGATAACTATTGAGATTAAATGTTAGATTATATCCTTCTATGGAGCAATGGCAAGGATAATAAGGAGGAAGTTGGAGATTTGGTAGAGTTGATTTTTTACATATGTTTAAATATTAGAGTATGTAAGTTTCTATAGTTAGTTATAATGGCAAAGATAATAAAGAGAAAGTTTGAGATTTGGTAGAGTTGATTTTTTACATTTGTTTAAATATCAAAGTATGTAGGTTTTTATAGTTAATCATAATGTTAAACAAATGTTTTGAATGAAAATTATGTGCATAGTTTCGATTTTTTGTGACTAAGTTTTTCCTTAAGTGCAAGTTTCACAAACTATGTGCTTGAAAGTTTTGGAAAGTTGCAAACTTGTCTTCATCAGAATCTTCCCAATGGATTTTCTTGAAGAGAAACATCATCTTTAATTGATGACTAAATAATTATGAGTAACATGTTCTACTACATCAGATGAATCGATAACCCATGTTGTTGCGCTAGATGGGTTGTGCAGAATAAATGCTATTTGGTTTACCCTCATTGGCTTGAAGCAATACGCTACTTGTGGAAAAGAAAAATTGAAGATAAATTCTCTAACATTGTTAATAAAAATAGTTCAATATCAACTTTTATTAAATCTATTCTAGCGTTGCCTATCTCCTCTTATGCTTTTATAGGGATGAAGATAAAACTTCTAACAAGTGATCAATGATGATAGTATTTTGCAGACGCATCACATCTCCGTAACTTCCCATCACCAAGTCGTCTTATGGGAAACACACTAGTTCGTTAATATACTTGTATCCCTCTTTACATACTTCATGAATTCAAATGTTATTTGTTTGGTAACAAAAGAGTGATCACTTTGTTATCTTGTACAAGGTTCTAATAGTAATCCAAAGGGAGAATATGAATACCCTTTTCTTTTCTTTTTTTGGGTTTGCAGAAGAATAAACCACAAGTATTATAACTTCTTATGGCATTTGGAAATGTTCTTTAGATTGCAATGCACTGGTTATTTCTTACCTTTAACATCTGATGTTGTTACAGAGAGTAATGTACAAGTTACATTTATATCCTCTTAAAATGTCAATGCGTTGAATATAGACAGAAGTAAAGGAAGAAGAAAAGATTCATTTACGAGGAAATGAAACTCCTTGAGTTACCTATTGTTCTTCGAAGGTACAAAGGTATTTGTTCCATCGATATTATTTCAATGCTGAAATCCTAGATTATATGGACGTTGAGCTAGACTTAGTACATAATATAGTTAAAAAGGAAGTTAATATTCTTCTAAGTAGTAGGTTTTAATAGCTCAAAGCTCATTCCTGAATTGAAAGATCTCATCTTTTGTTTCACCTCACAATATTTTCATAGTCTTTGTTGTTTGTTGAAGCAAGGTGTTTAATTTCGGGGATAAACAAAGTGGCGCTTAAAGTGACTCTCTCCACTAAGATTTTTGCCTCGTATTCGCTTCAGTGGGAAACACTCTTCTTAAGCATGAATTTAGTAGACCGATTCTTGTCTAAACGGGCTTTGGGATTTTACAAACAATAACCATATACATGTCCTGGGTATTGCTTGCATGACACTTGTAATCAGAATTGAAGAGAAACAACCTACGAATTGGTATAAATTTCACAGGATTGTTTCCTTCAAAATCTATTTGCAGTTGTAAAATCCATTTATATTTGGTTTCCAATATAAGGCAAGAAACATTTACAGTCTCAAATAACGTGACATGAAGTTGTTGCAATGGAAATGGATTGTCCTTAAAGTTTTTAATTATCGATGCTCCTCGCCAAGTTTTTAATTATAGATGCTCCTCGCCAATGACCGCTACCTTCCTCTCGTATTTCTTGCACCTCAGTGAATAATTTCTTTGAGAAAACCAAGAATGCTAATCAGAGCTAAAGAGTATATAATATTTTTTCTTTATTACCTTCGTGCACCTCAGTGAATAATTTCTTTGAGAAAACCAAGAATGCTAATCAGAGCCAAAGAGTTTCTAATATGTTTTCTTTATGTTGAACAATGGCGATTGTATGAAAATCATGTATATTATTATACCATATGTAGAATTGGTAGGTTTAATGTTAGATCTATGGAAAAATGTTTTTTAAATGATAGAGCCTATGGAAACTAAGAGCAATCTGGGTTCAGTTTTGTATAAATTTATGTAATCTATTCCTTTTAAAATAGAAGAATCTATAACAACTACCCAACAAGGATAAAAAATAGCTTAACATTGATTGCAAGCGAGAAATAATAAGTATTTGAAGTTATGCCCTGATCTAATTGACATAAAATCTATAACATCTACCCAACAAGGATAAAAAAAAGTTTAACATTGATTGCAAGCCAGAAATAATAAGTATTTGAAATTCTGCCCTGATCTAACTAACAGAAGCAGTGAAAACAGAACTAAAAGAAAACATCTAACACCTAAATCCCATATCATGATGTAGTGTGGAGCAGAAAAACTTAGACATCGGCCCTGACTTCAAAGATTGAAAAGATGCCAAAACAATAGGATGCAAAGATTAAAAACTAACTTCAACAAAGGTATATCATGTGCATGCAAATTTATACATACCCTTCTCCAAGTGAAAAAACTTGATAAGACATCTTCACCACATTTGGGTTGATTTGATCCCCCAATTGAAAAAACCTGATAAGACATCTTCGCCACATTTGGGTCGATTTGATCCCCCAATAGACCACTTGTCTTGACTAGAAGCCCCCTCACATCCATTTCCCATGGTATTGAGAAGCAAATTGGGTATCACATGTCCAGAAACCTTTGTGACGGTTGAAGTATTTCTAGATTCAGAGTAGCCATATTCCCATCTCTTGTGAGCTTTGTGGGGTATCTCAGCAAGGACATGGCCACATATGGCTTGTTTCCATATCTTCACTAGAATCTAAGCTTCTTAAGGCTATGACTATCCCATCTCTTGTTTCATTCTTCTTAAAACACGTGTGAAGGGAAACATTTGAATTAAATAGATATCATATTAAGATGGGTGCCAAGTAAGGCAACTATTGTAAGAGTTGAAAAAATGTATGTATTTTATAATAAAAACAAGTAGGTTGAACACTTAAGCCTCACATCTTTTTAACATCGTATGTCGTAAACTGAAGTTAGAAAATTGTTGATATAAGTGTTTATCAAATTTTGTATAATGCAAATTGACATATAACCTTACTTAGCATCTATTTTAAGGTAGATGTTGGTGAGAAATGCAAATGATAAAGATCAAATGACCAAATTTTCCTAGTAGTAAAATATGTTAATAGAAACCATGCCATCAAAACATATGTGGAATGAAAGTGAAAAGTACAATTCTTAACTTAGAAACCAACATCAATTTTGTAAATTGTAAAAATAAATGGGCAAAACAAAATAAATGTTTGTCTTTGTGGTGTGTAAATGAAACACTTAAATACTTGTGCACAATCATACTAATCTTTAATTCCTCATCAAAACTTATTAATGTTTATGTATATAGGGTATATGGACCCATGCCTTTATGTAGCATATGCATATGAAATTATACCTGTGAATTGCATGTATCATAAAAGGCATGTCCCCATCAAATCCTCAAATTGTCTTATTAGTACATGCAAAAGCAGGTATTATAGCAACCGGTACGGTTTAAAACTTCATTAATTTGTAAATTTTATCCTAAGTATTTTTTAATATACTTATTTTTTTATTTGTTTTTCCAAAACAATATATTTTTTTAATTTTCTATTTTATTGTATTGAATTTTCTATTGGTTAAAATATTTTTGATATGATATTATTAGCCTGGTGTGTTGCAATTTTTTTTTAACAGAAACTGAAATATGTTTTATATATAAAAATGTGCGATTGAAGTCACTATAGTACAAAAAAAGGGGTGTTGGATCAATGACCCAACAACTAATATACCGAGAGATTTCTACATGAGCTTGTTTCCAAAAATTTCAGCTGCTTATTTAGTAAAGACTAATTAGTCTAGCTATTGCTTGTAAACTGTGTATTGGCATAGCCATTGTTACACAAATTGGGACTTATGTCGAATCTTACTTCTTATTTTCCTCTGGAGCTTGGGCTGGAGTTTCTTCTGAGGGTGTGTCCAAAGAAACATTCAGATCTGGGAGGATTGGGACGTCTCTGCTCTTGCCTTCTTCATTTCTGCTTTGACCTACAACTTCCTGGGCTCTGGTTCCATGCTCTTCCCCGAGTCTTTCCCCTTGCTTTCTCAATAAATCCACCTCGTCCTAGAGCTGGTTGATCAGAGCTCGATGTTGGGAGAGTTTTTCCAGTGTAAAATTTAGGGTGGTGCTATGGGAGTCTAGACGCATGGCCAGATGTTGGGTGGTGAGGAAATTTTCTCCCACCATTTCCTCCTCTCTCTCTTCCTGAACTCGTCGTTGATCCATGCTGACTCTTCCTCTAGTTGACGTGAGTTGAGTGAGAATTTTGGCATGCACTTCTCATGCACTTCCCCTACTACTGCCTTGAATAATTATTTGCAACAGTCGTTGGATTTTGATCGAGCTTGTTGCGGCCTCTTCTGTTAGGCCTGGGAAATTGCTCGAGTAATTCAATACCCGTTGTGTCATGTTTCTATCCCCCTGAGTGTTTCTGTCGTTCTGGTTGTTCTTGTTCAGATCTTTTGGCCAACCTTTTCTCTTGTTGCGATTTTGTTTTATGCTCGTCACCTTGACTTTACCTATCCAGCTAATTCTGTGCTTTACACCTTGGTTTGAGATGCCTGGACTCTTCCAATCCCCTATCTTTCTATTTGTGATGCTTGCCTTCCTGTGGATGTTGAAACAATGAATTGGGCTCTGATATCCCTAAATTTCCCATGTGACGTCCTTTCTTCTGCGTGTAAGATGCCTCCTCTGGAACGTGGTGTGCTCCCGTGGCTTCTTCTGCGTGCTTTAAAGTCTTACCTCAGTCATTTCCCAGACCGTTTTCACGAGTGCCATTAATGAGAGGATAGGGGGAGGGGAGGAAGTGTGAGGTATGGGTGACCTCATTTGTCAGATCCCACGGGGGACTGATCTTTTCTTATGTTGATATTCCCTGATTACCTTCTTCGACGTACTATTTTCCCCATTTCTGGATTTGGAAAAATACCTTGGAATCCAGGAAATGTCAGGAGTTTGTCCAGAACAGAGGTTGCACTTGAAAGCCTTGTGTGCATGGTTGTTGGACGAGACGTTGAGTTGTATGTGTTGGGTCATTGGAGTGACTATGGGGGGGTTAGGAACGTGGACCTTCCTTGAATTTCTAAGTGCCCTGTGCCTCTGCCTATGGATTTATTTTCCTAATCATCTGCTCTCAAGTTATTGGCTCGGCGGAATGGTAGAAGCAGGTTCTCATGCTCGAGATTATGTCCCTAGTTCTATCAATGATTCTCTTGAGCGCTGAGTTATTTGAGTTTGTTCTTTTAACGAAATACCCGATGATCGTTTTGGAGTCCCCTATGATGATTAGCTTGTTAATTTGACGTTCCTTCGCTATTTGTGTCCCTTTGAGAAGTGCATAAGCCTCAGCTGAATTGTTTGTGGTAGGTCCTAGATTACAAGAATAAGTAATCATCCTTTTTCCTCTAAGGGCGAACAGAACCCCTCCCACACCTGCCTCCCCTGGGTTCCCTTTAGAAGCACCATCAAAACTTAGGACATGATTTTTTTGTGTATTTAGCCAGTTTGTGAACTCTTGAGGAGTATACTGAAGTTGCCAGCATGTAGTGATTTTTGGCCCACAAGGTGAAGGGGCTTCCTATAGGTTAAGTTTGTTTAGTCGGGCTTCTTCTTTTGTTCTCATCGTGGCCCCTACCAGGGTGAATGGATTCTTGGTCGATAAGAATTCACTTAGGTGGTCGATGGTATTTGTCGCTACTGCTAGAGGGGAAATGGTTTTTCCTTTGAAAATCCTTTTATTTCTTTCCATCCAAATCTACCAGCAAACAAATTTTATGGATGCCTTCCAGGCTCGACTAAGCTTCGATTTTCCCTGGAGCGATCCTCTGTAATGTTTCACCCATTTGCCTATTAGACTTCTAGTGCTTGTTGTCCTGGACAATTGGGGAACTAGTTCGTGATAGACATTGTTCATCACCTGCCTGGTGAAATTGTAATGAAGGAACAAATGGTCATTACTTTCCAGGATATTAGCGCAGAAAGCCTCTTTTGTTCAAATTCTCCCATGTTAGGAGTTTATTATGAGCCAGCTGTCAGCAGAAGATGTTAATTTTTGGGAGATTGTTTGGGTTCCAGATCTCTTTCCAAATGACTGATTTGGTTGGGATATCGCTTCCTTCGAGGAGCTGTTTGTATCTCGAATTCACTGTATAACCCTCTTTTCCCTAGCTTTTGTCATCCTTTTTTCCAAGTCGAACTGGGGCAGATCCGGAGACTATTTGGAGGAACTAGTTGGCCTCTTCTTGAATTAAGGGAGGTACGTCCCCCAGATTCCAACTTTCCCAATTATAGTTTGAATGTCAGTTTGAGATATCATGGAGGGTGAATTTTCCTTCAGAGGATAGCTAGTTTTTGAATTGGTTCAGTGAAGGGATATTTGAAAGGATCCCATTCTCTAAGTAATTATCCTCCCAAATCTTGATTTCTTTCCCGTTTCCTGGATTCCAATTTAAGAAGGATTGTATTTAAGGAATTGACGCCCGCATAAGCTTCCCGATGGGCGAGCCTGCTTGTCCCAGTTCGACTTCTTCCATGCATATTTTTTTGCTTTTGTTCATGTACTTGCTACAGAGTGTTTTTTTCCACCATTCGTTGCCACCTGTGATGACTCGCCAGATTACCTTTTCTCCCATAGCTAAGTTTATTTTTTTAGGATCTCTTATTCCCAACTCCCCATTTTCTTTAGGGGCACATGTGATAGCCCAATTTATCATATGGATTTTTTTTTCATTACCCTTGCCTCCTTTCCAAAGAAAATTTCTTATGAGTTTTGCCAGTTCTTTCTTAATTCCAACTGGAGCATAGAACGCTAAGAATTGGAAGATTGGGAGGGATGAGAGCATTGCTTTTATTAGAACAACCCGACCTATTGGATTTAACCAAGTGGCTCCCCATTTTTCAAATTGGTCTTTTAGTTTTTGGAGGATCCCCTGCCAAGCCTCCCTAGGTAGGGCTTTGATGCTAATCGGCATACCTAAATACTTGAAGTATTTCCAATCCATCGTGAAAGGGAATTGGAGGATATGGGCAATTTTTTCCATTGTTCCCGCTTTTACGTTCCAAGCATAGATCTGGCTCTTAATATTGTTGATAATTCCTCCCAAGGCTTGTTCATATTGGTCCACAACTAGTTTGAATCTTCGGGCCATTGTTTAGGAGGCTCCCCCAAGGAGGAGAGTATCGTCAACGAATTGCGAGTTGTTTATCCTTCTTACTCCCCTAGCAATTTTTAAGACCGAGATATTTTTAGTAGTCCTTTCTTGCTCCAATATTCTGCTTAAAGTTTATGCCATGATTACATACATCAAAGGAGAGAGAGGACACCCTTGTTTGAGGCCTATTAAGGCTTGGAAGAACGTTGTTGGGCGACCGTTAATCAGTGGTGCTATCCACGGGGACGAAATACAAGCTTTGATCTAGGAGATAAAGGGGCTCTAGAAACCAAATCTGTTCAACACCTCATAGAGGAATTCCTGCTTCACTCTATCGAAGGTGTTTGCCATGTGAATTTTGATTATCATTCATTTTTCTTTATTCGTGACATTGGTATGGATTGCTTCCTGGACCAGGGTAATATTGTCCCATATCTGTCTTTTAGTCACGAAGCCTCATTGATTTGGGAGAATAATCTTTGGGAGGAGATGGTTTAACCTTTTGGCAATTATTTTGGTGAGAATTTTGTAGGAGACATTGTAGAGGGAGATGGGACGAAAGCAATCAAAGGTGTTTACATTTTTGGCTTTGGGGATCAACGCCAAGAAAGAGGTATTGGTGGCTCCTCCTATCTTGTCGATTGGACATATCTAATCATGCGAAGAAGGTCCTTTCTGATGATTTCCCAACAATGTCTATAGAAGTGAGGAGTAAATCCATTCAACCCGATTGCTTTATCTGGATCGAAGTGGAATACTACTGCTTTAACTTCCTCTTCAGTGACTATCTTTATCAATGCCCGATTGTCCTTGTCCTTTATCAGGTGTGGGATTGACTCCATGAACTTCAACCTCTGATATTTATTGTCTTCTCCATCCTGAGTATATAGCGTTTTAAAATGAGAAGAGGCTTCATTTTTTATTTCTTTGAAGGAGTTAATTATCTCCCCTGAGGATTTTTTGATTTCTTCTACTGAATTTCTATGTTGTCTAGCTTTGGCCTGTTTATGGAAGAGGGATGTGTTTTTGTCTCATGCTTTCAGCCATAGGGCTCTTGAATTTAATATCCATTCCTTTTCTTCATTGTGAAGTGCCCTTAAGTAGTTTTGGAAGTGAGTTTTCTCCTGCTCCAAGTGCTTGGGGTGGACTTCCTTGTCTTCTATTTATATGGATCTATTCTAATTTTTGTTTGTGTCACTTTACTTCTTCCTTTGTGCTTAAAAAGGAAGCTTTCTCCCATTCTTTTAAAGCCTGTTTTTTTTTTTTTTTTTTTTC
>ML806041.1:77909-94626 GCA_009831015.1 Picea engelmannii | reverse complement strand
AATGCAATTCCGTGGAAAATATTTATGAAATGCAATATCACATCATTTGATAACTAGAATAACTCTATAGCTGACTACACCCCCACACAAATGCAAGGAACCCAACAATTAATAGTCAGAAGTCACAACAATTTAATCATGACGTATCTGGCCCTGGAATGGGTTCCTGTGCCTAATATAGGGGTATATTCCCATATAAATATTTTTTCGTATTTTTTATAAAACATTTGAATATATTTATGAAATGCAATATCACATCATTTGATGACCAGGATAACTCTATAGCTGACTACACCCCCACACATGCAAGGAATCCAACAATTAATAGTCAATCCACATGTCACAAGCAATGCCAAATCCTAGATATTGAGGCTAAATTTAGAGTGGCGCCACTTTGCTTTTAAGGTAGATCAACTTGGAGTTCCGTTTTTGGAGGCCTCGAAACAGCATAATAATTACCACACATGTTTTTGGAAACTTAATACATTACTGATGCAACTGCTACTTTCCTTCCTGACAAGGCTACCTTGTGGGGTTGTTTCACGAAAAATTGGGAAAATCCAAAAGGCTCACATACTAACATATCCTTCATTAACAAGTTCCAAATTTTCATTTATGTCTAAGAAAAATGCATATGTTCATAGCATCACCAAAATCAAAGGAGAAGCAACATTGTTAATATTAATCCACTATGCATCATTAACTTTGCCTTCCGTTGTCAAGCTAGCTAGTTCTTTAACAATTAGGTTAGGTATGTTACCAAGATTGAAAACATACGTGTTAAATCAACCAGCTGCAATCCTTGCAAGGTCTAGTTAATATATAAACGGCAAATACCTTGTACAGAGGAGATAGAATCCAAAACACCAAACTTTATTCATAATTCAAATTTCAAACAGTGATTCTGGGGGGGCGTCAATCTCATTTGGAATGACAATGATTATCAGTAGGGTTACATCTTTAGAGCACTCCAAAACAATCATGCAACCAAACAATTATTATTGTCAAGAAAATTAATAAGCACCAATAACATCAGAAGAGGGTTTAGTACTCTCGATAGTATCCCATATCTTAGATCCACACTGGGAGTTCACCATGCCCTTTTCATCATTGGAGACATAAACAGTTGCAGGAATCGGAGATTTTGTGTCCACTTTGACATGCTCATAAGTGTGATCCACAACATTGGGCATATCTGCTGATTGCTTAAGCCTTGCTTTTTCTGCTCTTGACCCTATCACTTGACCCAGGACGGAGGCTGCAATTGTAAAAGCCATAGCAGACTTCGGCATGTTTACAGACTTCCTCAGCATTGCAATAAATGGAATTGCAGAATGAATAGCAACAAACCAAGCTGGTGAAAACTTCTCTGTGTGTTCCCTCCAGACACCTAATGGGACATTGACAGCCATTCCCAGAAGCCCAATTGCAAGCATCTTTGCAGGTAATGGTTTTGGTCTCAAAGACTTTACTAAGGCCGTCCTTGCCAATGCAGCACGGGCTGCAACCACAGCAGGGGGACATATTATCTTCATTCCAGGTGGGGGTTGCAAAAGTTTTGCAACCAGAGGCAAAACTTTGCTCACAGCTTGATAAGATTTGGCAATTGGACATTTCCCTGTCTCCAGCCATTCAATGCCAGTTGCCTCATGAACTTGACCCTACAATATTTGAAAAAAAAAAATCAGCATATTGATGAAATAACAAGAAGATATTTATAGAAATAGCATATTCTACAGCAAGAATAAGTAATGGGTGTAAAGTGAGTCACGGAAAAGCAAAATTCATGGAGTGATCACCCAAAAAGGGAAAACTGACTGATAAATCTAATTCAGAATGGTTTTTTCTGTATTATTATTCAGATGTCTTTAAAACAAGAAGTTTTTATGAAGGTCTGTACAATACAAAATAACAGAAATACATTGGCATAAATCAAAGGCAGAATAAATAAGTACATAGACTTATAGACAAGGACAGTTAAAATAGCAAAGCTTCTAATGAATAATCCCAAATCTCAGAAACCAGCATGTTGGAGGTTTGGTTGGGAGTAAAGTTGGAGCTTTAGTTACACAGAGTGAAGCAGAAAACTATAGGGTTACATTTCCAGGAATATTCAAAGACAAATAAACCAATCATTTTTGCATCCATTATAAGAAAGGATAATAGAATAGGCATAAACAACAGAAATGTAATTGTTCAAGAAGAAATTTACAAAAATAAAATACAAAATCATTAACATCATAAAATGTAACAGTCCAATATAGAATCCATAACCGTATAAACAAACCCAGTGAACTGTGTAAACAACCCCCATTGCTTCCCACTGGAATTGTAAATCCAATGGAAGAGTTGACCAATGCATTTTAGTAAAAGCTAATCCAACTAGTAAATTCTGTTAGAATAATAGTGGCAAAGGGGTTGGATCAACTGTTGAGGAATGAGAAGTTTTTCACCAGTGACCAAGGGCCAATTTCCATGAGGGTGTCTGGCACCTCAGGCTGCCATGGGGGCAGCTGGTGGTAGTGGTGAAATGTGTGAGGCTTGCATTGCACTCCCCATGCACACATAAGTGGATCAAAGCCCACCCTCTTGTCATCCTTAAGACACTATGGCCCAAAATTTCATGTGGGAGTTGAGGAAAGAGGCACTCTAGAGCTCTGCCCAAAGCAGCTAGGGATTCATTTAGCTTTAGGTGCATCACCGCTGCCACATTGGCCTCTTCAGTCTCACCATCTGCCTCTTGTCAGCATAGCTAACCCTCACAGTGGAGATCCCGGCCCCATCCTATCGTCTAGCCTCCAATGCACTCCTCTATTATTATTCCACCAATCTCAGGTTGTCATTGAAGCAGACCCCTATCAAATGGCACCCTCTACATCGAAGAAAGACCCAATGGGTTCCACGGCCCATGGACTCTAGATCTRACCCCTCCAAGTCCTYTATTATTATTCCACCAATCTCAGGTTGTCATTGAAGCAGACCCCTATCAAATGGCACCCTCTACATCGAAGAAAGACTCAATGGGTTCCACGGCCCATGGACTCTAGATCTGACCCCTCCAAGTCCTCGCCTTCTCCCACAACCTATCCAGGGCCCTCATTCAAAGATGCTCTGCTTAAAGTAAGTCCAATAGGGGTTTCACTAGCTGGTACCAAGTACAAAAAGTTCTTCAAGGAAAAAGGGATGGTTTACAGAGTCAATGGCCTATGGCCAAGACTAGAAGATCTATTCAAATGGATCACAGCAACTTGGAAATTAGAAATAAAGAAAGAAGCTTTTATTTATCTGTGTGCGAAAGGATATTTCATAGTTGAATTTAATTTGGCAGAAGACATAGATCTTATACTCAACTCCGGTGCTTGGTTTTAGAGATAAGCATGACTATGCATGAAGCCGTGGACACCAGCTTTTTGATCCAACAACAAACTCTCTCTCCTTTGCTCCAGTCTAGGTATGGATTCCCAACCTCCCTTTGCAGTTCTGGGGATTTGAATTGCTGCAGGAGACCAGAAATGCCTAGGGATCCAATTCAGGTGTGTAGAAACACAAAGGAGACACATTACTACATATGCCCACATCTGTGTAGACATGGACTTCAACAAAAGCTTCACAGTGGAGATCAAGCTGATAGAAAAAGACCACCCCTGGACACAACCTCCGGACTACGAGCAGGTTTCCTTCCAGTGTAGGGCTTGTTTTGAAATAGGACATATTGCAATTCGTAGCCCACTGCATCAAGAATCAAAAGGCAGGTCACCCCAAAAAATCTCAAAGGAAACCCCAATGGTGGGTTGGAGCTTCAGAGTAACACCACCTAATCAATAAGGAACCCATAGAGGGCCAAGGCTGCACCACCAGATCCAGCTTGGACAGAAAAATTTTTGATTACAGCACTAGCAAACACTACATCCACACTGCACGAAGTAAAAAGTCACTATGCAAAGTGCCCCACCGCCCGCCCCACAGGAGGGGACTGCAGGACAAGTCATCAGTAGGAACTAAAGCTGCCAGTCTCACCCCACAAGAATGCAGCAGCACCACCACCAGCTCCATCTCAGACTCCACAGACAGAACCAGAGATGACACAAGCAACAAGGGACCCAGATCAACAAGTCCCTCTTCCCACCCAAGCGAAGAAGCCTCTACCCTCTCTTTCCAACCCCTCCTCAGTGACCACATTACCTCATCCCCCTCAGAAAAGGGACAAGGAAGTTGAGTCGATGTGTTAGAGGAAGAGGCCAAGAAATCTTGGATGCCAAGCAAGCCGTCCCAGGCAAGAAAAATGTGAGTGCTGCAGAACTAAAAGATGGATAGTTGCAAGAACCAGCAACGCCATTCAAAGATCAACAGGAGGTATGGACAGAAGTCTCCACAAAGAAAAAGAGCAAGCGACCAACATGAAGCAAAACCACCACCAAAATTTATTTTAATATGCACTGCTTATGTACATTGTTATGTTCTCAGTTTATCAGAATTTTTTTATGTCAATCAGGAAATGAAAGAAACCCAGATGGGAAAAGAAGAATCACTGCCTGGAAATCCCCCAGCCCTATCAGAGCCAGCGGTATCTCCCTAGACCAATGATACCATTATGACATTATGTACCTCTTCTTTGAATGGGTAAAACTGCAGGTTTTTTGACTCAATACAGTATAACCATTTCGATTTAAAAAAATAGTGGCAAGAGGCATCAAGCTCTGAAAACTATGTATATTTAAAACATGAGCTATATATGGAGAAGTTATGAACATTTCATCTACTGCAACATGAAGCATTCCTAAAACCATTCTGACATCTCAAATAGCATTTTCAGTCAAAGAAAACATAGCAATGATCAAGTTCAAGCAATAATATAGAAAAATGCATGCACAGCCCTCTTCTGAGGAAAAAAGCCATCTTGGGTATGGATGGATTATCATACAGTCTAGCAGAGGTATATGGAACAGAATAAGATTGACAGGCATCTCTTTTTGTATGGAAAAGGAGATGTTGTGCAACCTTTAATGGGCATGCTTCCCCCTTTTATTTGGTGAGATCGCAGCTTTCAGATCAGAGTTGGCAGTCTAGATTGCATCCAGAATTGGCATTTTTGTAAAGGATGTAGACTCTCTTCCGATTAGGGCCATTGAAGATATACTATCACTCCTTAACTATGTAGGGAAGGGTAGTCTGTATACTTCTTGATGTACTCTATTATTCATTATTGAAATATACAATATAACCACAGCTCTCATTTTTAAAGTTCAACCGACAAATACAATACTACACAAGGATACAACAGTATGCAGCATGATATCGAGTTTTCTAGTACAGGAGAGCATCATAATAAAATCAGTTTTCAATATGCAGCTATATTGCAACCACGAACTAGAGATTAAAGTTAGTATCCACATTGGACAAGGATAATTGCAGAAATTTCCAATCAAACAAGCATGAGAGAAAATGTTTCCAACCTTCTAAACTATGAGATAAACAACCTGACCCTACAGAAAATAAAACCCAGTATGCTGAAGTTACCTCTTTTAATGGGTCTGACCTCTTCTTTTCATTTGTCTCTCTTCTCTTTTTGTTTTTTTCATTGTGTTTCTGCTCCGCCTTGAAAAAATCAAAACTGAAAGGACCACCAGGCCCAAAAGCTGATAGGCTAATAGTTGCTGCTGGTGCTGCAAATGGATGAAACTTTGTGCTTGCAGTATTGTCTGCATCAGACAATGTCTGAGAAATGTGTCCCAATGACCTTCCAGAAAGTGGAACCACCCCATCATGGCCATGAAAAAGTCTGAAAGCAGTCTCAAAACTGGGTCCATCCTCAAATATGGGACCCTGTACTCCTTTCACCTGCACATGCAATACCAACATTTTCAGACCTGTTGGTTTAAGTGCACTATAATAGAATGATTCACCCTACCATAGTCCCAAGTACATACAATACAGTGACCTAACAATTCTACTACTAAACAAGACCCTATGGAGGAAAAATAAGACAGCCAAATGATAATAAGGAGCTCAAGACTTAATTATTAAACTCTAGAACATAATTCTAAAATCAGTAAACAGGGTGAGGATCAGTTTTAGATTCTCTAGAATCTTCTTGAAAGTCCACAGGTGACTAGCTCCACATGTATGAGTAATGACAGCTGACATAGCATCCATTTGGTACTGTGATGGTCACATTGTTAGGTCAACCTCCCGATGGCATAACTCTCCCATACGAAGTCTGTTTGTAGTCCATGATGGCTGGTTTTGAAGCTCTCAACGTGTACTGCCCTTGGAGCCATTGGCTAGGCCGATGATGCTTTTTGACCCCAAAAGTGCATTTTTGGGCCCCAAATGGGCAGTTTTCAATTTTGGCCCTTCTCGATAAATTTCAGGATCAGTCCAAACCTTCACCCGGTAAGTAACAAAAAGGATGACAAATTATATAGTAATCCATTTCAAATCAACAGCTCGGACTCACAAGCCATACCTGGCTTGGTTCCTAAACTAAGTCAAGTCAACACAGCCTGGCAAAAACATGTCACCTACAAGTCACTATATAAAAAAAGAACAGGATAAAAAGTCCTTCAAGTTGACTGGGATTTTGCAAAGTTATTACAGGGTCTGAGTTGTACTTGTACTTTTTGGCCTCACTGAGTCATTCGTCGGGCCAATTCTGGCTACTAAGAGAAAAATACATCCTAGAGCTCAGCTTTAACACATTGCTAACATGCCTTATTTAAACTAACTCATCCATTGATGAAAAGCATATGCCATTGCAGCCTCTATTGTTTTGTTTTCATCTTTCTTCCCTTGTTACTATAGGCTAGATTGTAAGAATAAGTGTGTGACATCCAACTATTCACACCTAGATATTTAACTATTACTGTGTCAGGATAATTATATCAATTAATAGTGTTATTCTGATATTGGATTGGAGTTTTAAGGAAGAACATAAATCCTGAAATACAGAATCCTTTTGCAACATTTCGAACAAAAGCTCACCTTGGAAACCTCCCTGTACAGTGTTGAAGAAAGAATTCAGGAAGAATAAATCGCAAGGAAATTGCTATCATGCAGGGAAAAGCTTACAAAGAATCTTGATGGAGTCTATTCGAAGAAAGAAATTTTTAGAAGACAGAAGTTGAGAATCCAGTGGCTTAAGGATGGGGACAGAAATAAGCCTTCTTCCACAAGGCATCTCTGGCTCAAAGAAACTAAAGTAAAATCTCAAGGATAAAGGATAGGAATGGAAATTAGTTGGAAGAGCTAGATCTAATTAAGAGGCCGCTGCCTTATTTAAATTGTTGCTTACATATCTGGCAATAAATAGATCTGCCAGCCATGACCTAATTCTAAGTAACTGGCAATAAATAGATCTGCCAGCCAGGACCTAATTCTAAGTAGCATTCATGCATTGATTTCGTAGCATTAAAATGTGGATCCAATGAGACCAGTCTCAATGTAGTTGGAAGGAAAAGTTTGCAGTTTGAAAAAGAACAAAACCCCAGGTCCAGATGGTTTCCCTGCAGACATTTTCCAGCAATGTGGCCTGTAGTTAAAGATGATGTGTTGGATGCAGTGGGGGAATTAAGTTCCTCTGGGAGAATGCTAAATGCTCTGAATTCTACATTCTTGATTTTAATTCCTAAAATGGAAAATATCTCCTATATTGGCGACTTCAAGCCAAAACCTCTATGCAAGACTTCGTTTAAATCGTAACCAAAGTGCTGGCTAATAGGGTGAAACCCCTGCTTCCCTCCTTTATCTAGCAATAAAAAGGTCGTTTTGTTACAGGGAGGCAAGTCCTAGACAACCAGGTAATAGCTCAAGACTCAAGAGTTGTTCCATTAATTGGGATCAAGAAAAGGTGAGACAGGGATGCCCACTCTCCCCCATGTTATACATCTTGATGGTAGAATTGCTTGGTGGTAGGCTTGAAATGGACCGGGTTTATGGTCTTCTCCTAGGGTGAAGATAGATAGAGTTGTGAAAGAGATCAATCGCTGTCAGTTTGCAGATGATACTCTACTCTTGTAGGAAGCTTCTGTGATTATAGCCCAGAGGTTTAAAGCTATTCTAGACAGTTTCTTGGATGCCTCCAGACAGAAAGTCAACAGCAACAATAGCAGTATGTATGGCTGGAACTCCTCTGCTCAGGTGCTGCATTAAAATTGTGCAGGTGTTAGGATTTCCAGAATGACAAACTGGGGCTTCTCAATGGCTCAACCCCGCAGGCTGAGTAGTCCTTATTCAGTCTGTTCTATTGGCTCTTCCGATATTCCAATGTTCAGCACTCCTGGCATCAGTGGGCTTCATATAAATGATGGGGAAGGAGATAAGACGCTTTTGTGGCAAGGGGGCAAGGCCAACACTAAAAAATTCCACCTAGTTAACTGGAACACTGTCCGATCTCCTCATGAAAGGGGAGGCCTGGAAATAAGAGACTCTTTGATCACTAATCAAGCAATGGGAGCCAAAATATTATGGCGATATATCTCTGGTAAAGCGGCATGGTGAAAGGGGGTGCTCCAATTTAAATACTTCAAAAAGAGCCGTCTAAAAAGCCTTGATGACCCCTTGCCAGATCTAAAAGGATCTCCTATATGGAGACTCGGCAAGGCAGCAGCCCCTCTCCTTCAGAAACAGTTATCCTGGACCCCCGGCAATGCCAAGCACATATAAATCTGGGAAGACAAAAACTTGGGACGGCCCCCCTTTATCCCAAGATGAGTCTCTCTCTGGAGTAAAAGTGTGGATGATGGAAGAGGGAATTACAACTCTCTATGACTTATCTGTCTGGGAGAATATGGAGGTGGCAAGCTCGACAGGATGGAAGCATCTGCAGCCACTGGATGCATTAAAAGAACAATGGTCCTTTGTTCTACTTCGGTTAAAAGGAGAAGCACCCTTAAGCATTGTGTCAAAGGTCATGCAAAGGTGGGGCCCACATGGAGGCATATACTCTGTAAACCTGGGCTACACCTGGAAGTTAGCTGAGCTGGATTTGCCTCCCACCTCTCCTATCTGGCAGGCCATCTGGGTGGGAAACTCCCTTCCAAAAGATTCGGTACTTTGTTTGGCTTCTGGCCCACAATAAAATTTTGATCTCTGACAATCTCTGCAAGCAGAGCTTTCAGGGACCCACGAGGTGCCCTCTCTACCAAAACAATGAGAAATCACCCAAGCATCTGATACTTGAGTGTGACTTTGCAAAGCAGACTTGGAATGTTGCTTTTGAGGATCTAGGTCTTGATATTCAACCCCGTCAAGCCTGGAGGCAGATGTTGCTAACTTTGAACCAATTCTACCTAGGCACTTTGAGGAAAAAGCAGCTACTTCAGCATTGTTGGAAGGCTTTACCCAAGTTCCTGGCTTGGAAAATCTGGCTGGCTCGCAATTGACTCATTTTCCAGCTAGAACAATCAAGCCCCAGGCAAGCGGTGAGAAGGGCTAGATCTGTTTTCTCAAAAACCATTAAATCCAACGGGATCAGGCCCTATAACATAGCTTCCTTCTCAATGGCAGAAAGGATTTGGCTTAGCGATCTGCTGGAGGATTGATCAACTAAAAGGAGAATCAATATAAGTAGGCCACCTTCTGAGGAAAAATCGTAGCTCAGAATGCAAGAGGTGGACTATAAAAAATGGAAAGAGATGTGGCCACATCCCATCCTAATTTTTGATAGAGCCTTGAAAGGAAACCTAGGGGTGGCAGGTGCACGGGGGGTCATCATTAACTTTGAGGAAACCAAGAAGTAAAATATAATTGGGGAGTTGGGATCACGACAAACAATGAAGTCAAGGCACTAGCATTATTTAAAGGTCTCTTGCTCCTTAAATCCTATTGAGTCTCAGAGGCGTCGGTTGTGGGAGACTCCCTGGTCATTCTCAGAGCAATTATGATAAATTCCATCCCCAAAGGGCCCAATATAAAGCATCTAGTGCAACGAATTCTACAAGAAGGGAAGGGCTTTGACAAGCTAGAGTTCTATCACATCTCGAGGCACGAAAATTCAATTGCGAATGGCAAATGCACAAGCGAAAATTTCTTGGAGAGCATAATTTAAAGTTGTTTGAAAGTTGTCCTTACAGGGAGAGACCTCTCATAATACACCTTATTTACCGAATATTTTGAGGTTTCCATTTTAATTTTATAATATTAATTATTATATTAAAATTTTCTAGTTAAAGATTATTGTTTTTGTTGTATATGGTTTTTGTATGGTCCAAAACAAATTTGAGGGGAAATTCGGCTGAATTTCCATACAGAAGTTTCTGATTTGGCCAAATTCTGCTATTATACTTGCAACCCAGCAGAAAAACAAATCCTTCAAGAACCTCTTGAGTCTTAACCAAAGAAAGGTTCTATATATATCAAACCCAGATAAACTGTGCTGGAATTACAGAAGTAAAGGCTCATCCTCTGTTAGGGAAGGATACATTCAAGCATTATGCAGAGCAATTGGGGTAGAAAAGGACTCCTTTTGGACCAGACTGTGGAGAAAAGGGGGTCTGTCCAATGATAGCAGCATTTGGATGGGTAGCAGTCAAAAACAAACTTCTAACCCAGACTAGCCTAAAGAAATGTGGAGCTGCAAGTCACTCCAGAGTTCAGATGCAAATTGAGGAAGATACAATTCATCTCTTTCTTCATTATGTCATAGCAAAGTCTTTGTGGCAGTTTTGAGAAAATGACTTATCTTGCTTGAGGCCAGAGAGCAACTCAATCCAAGAATTTTTCCAAAACTAGAAATCAACTCCCTTTGAATCTAAATTTCTAATGTTCATATGGGACATCCATCCACTCTTTGTTTACTGGAATTTGCGGACTGCTAGATACTTTAGGATCTTTCAAAACAAAATTCTCATCCCTCTTCAAATCTGAAAGAAAAATGAAAAGAGCTATCGAAGAGACAACTGACATGGGGCTGCAATCTCAAGACAATGAGATAACTCCCCAATAGGAAGGTTAGTGTTGAGCTTTGGGTACCTTGGAAAGTGGTCCCCTTGTGGTTTTGGGCCTCTAACCACAAGAGGGAGATGTTTGTACCATTGTGCCTTGTACTTTATGTCTAATTTCAGTTTGACTTAGGAGATTTAAGTCAAAAGTGAAATTTGTCACTTTTAGCCTAAAGTGACTAATTATTCACTAAGTGGGTGAATGAGGGGACATAAAGTGAACTTAGGGAACTTAACCCAAAGTGGGTGTTGAGTTGAGACTCTTTTGGAGAGATCTCAACCATTGATTAGAGATGGCATGGGGTGATCCTAGCCATCCACTCTTTAGGTTTCCTTATGGAGGTTCAAGAGGGGTGCAAGGATCATTCCTTCATTTGTTCACCAAGAGAGTTGGGAGAGGAGGGAAGGGATGAGGATAGAGGCATTGGATGAGGGAAGCTTGGGCGCCTCCTTCCATGGAGGGCTCATGGAGGCTTAGACCCTCATTTATTTGTGGTGTTGGTTCTAGCTTTGAGGAGGGCACACTTGAGGAGGAGGGTGCTTGCTTAGCAGGCACTAACTACACTTGGAGGATTGCAGATCTGTCAGATTCAGCATGGAGGTAGCACATAACAGCTTGCTTTTGTGCAAGGGTTTCTTCATCTGAGGTCTTGAGGTCAAGGGCGCATTGTTTCAGTGGATAGAGCAACAAGGGAAGAGGGCGCACTAAGCTTGGGCGCATTTCTCTTCTTGGAACTCCAAAGCATCTCGAGAGGAATTGTAATTGTATCAAGTTCCTTTATATTTGTATACTTGTTGTATCTCATGCTTTAGACATCACTTATATATACTTTCATTCTAAACTGGTTTTCCCCGGGGGGGTTTTATCCAGGGTCATGTTGACCAAAAAACCTGTGTCCATTTTCATGCATGCTTAGTTGTGTAGATCAACATTTTAGAGTTGTAAATATCTAGAGGAGTGTTACTTGTTTTGAGTTATATTGTATGTGCTAACCACCGGTTCGAAAACACTTGCAAGGGCACCTCAAAGAACACTTAACCATAAAATTGTGAGCAGAAAAGTACTTGACTGATTGCTGTCCTAAAACAGCAGCAAAGGACAGTTTTGGAGACTAAACTTAGAGCCCAACAAGAGGTCAAAGACAGACCTGTTGAGCAGCCTCATAGTACCTCAGTTTTCTTCAGTTAGCATATAAAGCGATGACACATAATCCAATTGCATCTTATCAATAAGGGATTGGTAAGAGATTCCCAGGAGGAACAATGGAAACCTCCAATGCGATGAACCCTGATGGCCCATGGAGCTACAAAAGGAAAGCCAGGCAAGACTACATGTGGAGGGGTCTTAAGGGACAGTAATAGGAATCTAATTGCAGTTTTTATGGAGAATATATGAATCGATATCAACAATTAGTCTGAGCTGAAATCTTTGATTGGAAGGATTAAAATTTGCCTCAAGCTAGGTACGAAAAAGATCAAGATAGAAAGGAATTTAAAAGTTATAATTATCCTGATGCAGGGTAAAGCATCAGCTTTAGATTATGGGTTAAACTACCAGAGAAATTGGATCAAGGGTGTAACATTGGGAAGCATCGAGATTAAATTTCACCATGTCAGGAGATCTGCAAATAAGATAGCTGACTAGCTGGCCAACCAAGCCCTAAGCCTGAAGTAAATGAGATGGATATTTTATCAACATACTGGATTAAAGACGAAGTCGACTGGAAAGGAGAGCTACTCAAATTAATTGAAGACAAGAAACAAACTGGTGGCTCTCAAGATATGGCTCATCTGATGGTACTTGTCCCTCTCAATCTATGGATCATCAGTTGGGTTTGTGACTATACGCAGCTCTACAAAACCATCTGGTTGGATCTCATCCTCCACACATATGACATTATCCATAAATTGATCCCATTTTAAGAAGGAATTTCCTTGTACCTTGGGTCTTTCCGAGCAAGAAGGCAAAGTGTATGAGTGTTTCTAAATTCTTACAACCCAACTGGTTTCTCTTCACTGCATGAATAAAATTATAGTATTCCAATCCCTCTCATATGTTGAGGAACTATGMCACCAGTTTATTGGATCTTGGTCACGATGCCCATCACACATGCCTTAATTGTTCCAAAACACCTCACCCACACAAAAATTGGGCAAATGGAGTTCAGATGAGAGATGCTTCCTTTGAATCTGGACTATARATCTTCTTTATTGCTGTCATAAATCCCTTCATGACCTTTCCATCACTAGGAGACCTCCTCTTTGTTTGTTCAATATCATACCATTTTGGATTCAAGGCATCTGATGCCCTATGAAGAGGTGTGTTTAGTTTGTTCCATTGCCCATGTATAAATTGTTGTAATTGTGGATAAAGGTTGGATCTCTTGTATCTGCAATGGCTCAATTTTCTCATAGAGTCAATGCTTCAAATATTTGACCTAGCCATGGGCTATCTGCAATGGTAATGGTTAGCGGATCATATTACATAATGGTTCAATGAAATTGACTACGAACTTAGCAGCTGCTATGAAAGGGTCAACACACCTATAACAAATTGGGGACACCCCTGTCATAGGGGACACACTAAATTCTATTCAGGGACGCAGGAAAGATCCCCTGAACGAGTTTGATTGTAGGTTATAGACATTGCAGGAGTCAATTGCACGTTTCCCTTACACCTTTACAAACCGAAATGGAGAAAATGACGATGACAGAGTCTATTCTACTTATACTTTTGATGAAGAACGTTGCCAGGGTCACCAGAGAAGATGCCCATTGGTTTTGATTATGAAAAGAAAAATTAAATTGAAAACGGTGTGTCAATGCTGGCTCGGGCTGACAAATGTGATGGAAGCAAAAGTTCCCATAGATGGTCGCAACACCCCATGCATTTAAGCCTCTCTGATATGTATGCCGGTGACATGATTCTGAAGGAATCAAAACCATAATGATTACCAATGTGACAAATCCAACTGAATTGTGGAACAAGAAGAGTAATCCTTACCGGTGTCGGGAACCTTATCGGAGAAGCGAAGCAAAAATTAGTCGGCTCAGTGATGTTCCTCAAGAAAGGGCACGTCTGCACGCCTTGATCAATTATCCTTTCCGATGGCGCGCTATCGCCATTCCTACCCCTTGTTGAGAAGAAGAAGTCCATCTTTGACCAAAGTTACAAAACCAAACCCTCGTCCCGATACCTCGAACGTGAATTTGCCTGCCGCAAAAAACCAAATTCTCAAAATTGCATACCCTGTAACAAAAATCCGTAACAAAACCCCCCCTTTTAACCGACCTTAAGCAAACATTTATGCTATCATATATTCCAATAAATGTAGAGTCATGTATCATCAAAACTAAAAGCCTAAGAAAATGAGATAATTTGGCCTCAAAATATCAGAGATGTCAATAATTTCAGAATTTTCTACCCCGTAAAATCCTGAAACGTCCCGTTCGTCTCCATTTCCAGCCAATATGGATCAGGGACATCACGGCCATCTCTAGGGGGAGCAAACTTCGGAGGTCCCAAACATAGGATTGCAGGCACATCTTGGATTCCTCAAAGCAGGGAAACAATTTTCCACCAAAATACACGAAAATGAACTGTAAAACCTCAAATCAGACATCGCTCACCTCAGAACGAAGAGCTGGAGAAGATAGAGCGGACGGAGAAGGGTTAATATCGCTTCCAACGGCCGAAAGAAGCTGACTTGTGTGTGTTCTCCTCGTTACAGGCGTGTGTTGCACCGCAATATCAGCAACTCAATGCGTGTTCAATGCAGACATTGATGATGCGTGGCCTTCTAATAGCATTGATTTGTCAATATGTCTGATCAAACTCCTGCTCATTCCAGCTGCATTTCGTGCTGACACGGTCTTCGTGGTATACAGAAGACGCCAGATTTAATTACCAATTGTCCATTGAAGCGAACTCCAACCACCCCATCGGCAATCGGCAGGTCAAAGCAAAACGTGCCACATAGAAAACGAGTTTGACAGACAACGACTCCCATTCACCACCCTATATTAATTGCTGGTCCACGCTGACCGGTTCTCTTGGGATCGTGCTACAGTACTAACGATAACGACGAGGCAAAGGCGGTAGTCTAAACTCTTTGGTCGTTGTTTCGAGATATTTGATCGAAATTTGGTGAAAAATAGTTAGATGTGTAGATTTGAATGATTATTTTTGTATAGCTTTAGTGTAACAGGGATTTTTCAACATGCTGAATTTATTTCTACATTCAAAAATAGATTTTAAACAACATAAAATAGTGATTTCGTGCTGGAGCAGATTTATATCTCTGAATTCCAGTAAAAAACACCAAAACCAGCTAAACCGTCATATAAAATTAAACTTGGTAATTTAGAGATATTTGAAGAAATTTTAACTTATAACCTCCTAACATGTTTTGGCTAAATAATTCAACCAATTAAGACAGCCTTTAGAACTTTATTGGTGAATTATATACATTATAACTAAACTAAATGATAAACAAATTTTGTTGCTTTCATAAATAACTATATTTTTATAAAACCTTTAAATTTTTGGATTGTTGTAGTCAAAGTGTTCTATGTTTTGGTTATTTTTCTGGGATTTTATCCAAAATTTGGTCAGGAATTGTTGAATTTACGTATTTGAGTGATTAAGTTTATATAATCCAACTGAATCCATTTATACATTCAGAAATGCAATTTAAACAATACAATATTATAATTTTATCTAAATATATATCATAAGATTCGTACTAAAATGTCAAAACTTATAACGTCTTAAGATTATAATATCTCAAATTAATTTATAAAGCATTATTTATAATAAGTTTTATCAATTTAAAAGTTAATTTTAAAGTATAACTCTTTGGATTAATGTGTGACAACATTTTTTTTCATTTTTATTGAGTTAATGTGATAGTGATAACATCCTTTTTCATTCTTGTGCTAACATTTATAACAATTTCATGTATTGTGACTTTTTTGTTATTTATTGGTGTTATTTATTTAATGTATTTTTAACAATTATTATAGTGGCATATATTCATGATAAAGAGAGGTATTTTTGTTGTATAAGAAATTCCAGAAGGCATAGATGGACATTTTAAAGAAATCATGTGAATGGGGTTTAGTTACACATTAATAACTACTTCTCATTGCTAAAATTTGATGTTCATCTTTTCTTTACTTGTCAAACAATCATGAAGTTCCAATATTTGTATTGTAATTGAATTTGCATTCACTTTAATTAATAGCTAATCAATTTTAGATTAAAAAAAAACATGAATACAAATTGTGATTAAATAGAGAAGTTTATAATTGGGTCATCCACATATATTAAAGAAAGTAATGTTTAACTTAATAATAAACACAAAAGGAAATAATATCTTGGTTTAGTCAAATTCCTACTTAAAGATTAGATTTGAGTTACATTATCTAAGTCTTAGAAAGTTGTAAGTTATACAAAGTTTCAATACTATCCAGTTAATAGATTTATTTTGCTAATAGAATTTGGATTTTAACATTGTTTAAAGATTAATTATCAACATTTACAATTTAAAATAATCTTATCAAAACAATATTTAAAAGTCATTTTCGTTCTCAAAACACTTTGCTCCATTTCTTTTTTGCATATGGAAATTTGGTCATTCCAATGGAATTATAAAATACATCTTTGAAATTTAAACAATCTCTTTTACACCTAGTACCTTTAACTCCAATATTTGAAGTTTCAACTTTTCTTGAAATGTTTTGCCCGTGAATATATATATATATATATATATATATAT
>ML806041.1:22309-77801 GCA_009831015.1 Picea engelmannii | reverse complement strand
GGGCACCCTTACAAGGAGAAGATGATAAGTAGGTAGAGTTTTCATCCATAAAATTCATAAAATTTATAGGTTGACAATTTTAATGCAAAGATGCTAAATTTTTGTATGCTTCTCAGATTTCAATCTTTTGATTTCATAAGAAAAGTGACTTGTTGAAAAGGTTTTGATGGGGATAAGATTCAAGGTTCTTTTGGGATTGTTATGTAATGTTGGAAAAAGTTTTGACTAATTTCTTGGATAGACCATGAATGGTTTTAGGATCATTATAGTAAGTAGAAGAAGTGTTAGGACATAGTTCATTTTTTGTTTGGAATTGGAAACCATGAGGCTTAGGTAATGTATATTTTGATTTCTTGCTAGAAATTCAAATATATAGTTTTTTTCTTGGAAAAAAAAGAGATATAAGGATGTTATTCGTGATTAGTTGGTAGAAGCATTGCTTGAGTAAAGGAGAGGTCATCTATACTCAAGCATACATATGTTTATCCCAAGCTAAAAATGATAAATGAAACTTGTGATTTAATTATCCACGATACTCTAAATTGATTTTTATCAACAAAAATTAAGCTCGAGGTTATATGGGGTTGAACAAGTTAATTATATTTAATAATTACACCAAGAGAAGTGAGGTGCACTCTACAGAGCATGATCCAAAATGGATTGTTGTATAATTTTCTGGAGTGGAAAATTAGGACCAAGGACTTGTAGGGTCCATTTTAGGGGCAAAATCTATTTTGGTGATTTGGGGTCATAAAACTTCTAGAACATATTTCGATTTTTGGGGGATTAAAACTTTTAGGGAGAAAGTTACAACCTTCTGGAATTGTTCTACTCATCAAGACATTTCCAATGGTCCAAAGGGCATCTCAATAAAAAATCGTATAAGGAAGTTATGTCTCTTACAAGTTGACCTATGATTTGACCACCCCAGTACTAAGTGGATGTCATGTCAGCTTTCATTACTCACATATGTGGCTAGTCCCATGTGGACTTTCAAAAATATTCTAGAGGGTCTAAAACTCCCTAATCGAGAGTTGGGACATGAAAAACCCATGATCCTAATCATAGATGGTTATCATGATATGTTAAACAATGAGTTGTGAGGAAAGGGTGGGTTTTCATTCTTATTATATCGACTTATTGTTCCATAGATGAATAGGACAAAGGAGTGGGATATTTTGAACGTAACAAAGGAAGTTGAAGACCCTATAACAACCATTCAAGACACAATTTTTATTGTAACTCCATAGTTCATGTTTCTTTGCATCTCACATTTTATATCTGATAAGAAAAGAGTAAGACACATAGTTCATCTTCTTGCAGGGTTTTCCATGGTACATCTTGTGTTCATGATATGCCCTTTTTATTGTCGTAGCTTCTCTTTTATATTCTCAGTTCATTTCAATATTTTGGATGCTACACTTATAATATTACATTTAAAAACATATATAAATACTGCATAATAGAGAGTAACCTCATGATATTTTACAATTAATAACTATAGTGATAAATTGTTTAATGGAATATCATGACAATTTATAGATCAACTATTTTCTTAATGCAATCAACAAGTCAATATGAATAAGATTTATAACATGGATGATATTTATAAATTATAATAGCAACAACAACAATAATCTATTTTTAAGGTCACTGTAACATCCCCAATATAATCCCCAATTTAATTTATGCATAATGTAGATATGAATGTGGCTATGGCCAAGCAATATAATATGTGAATGCATTTTCTGTTTTTAAATAAATAAAAAGTGATACTAGCTGCTGGGGGATATGGACAGGGATGAGGGCTAAGTCTGCCACAAGAGAAAAGAGTCTAAGAGGGATGCAAGGGGGGAAATAATTGTGGGTATTAATTCAACCAATTTTTCTATATTTTATTATCATTGGGGGTAACTTCTAATTTTCCATTTGAGTGTATGAGAGCCCAATCATTAAACTCATATAAGAGAGTGGGTGTGAGAGTCACATCCCATAGTTATTGGAGAGCATGGGGGGATGAAGTGCAATCAACATTGGGAAGAGTGAGCAATCAACTATATTTGGAAAATAGAGGAAATTCGTATGGGAAGTTATAGACAGTTTTTACACACGGAGTTTTACATGAACAAAAAGTGGAGAGCAGAGAAAATAGCACTAGAGCTAGAGAAAGAGGTTGGGCGAATTCTTGAGGATGATGGAGTGTTTTGGAGCACTTTGGAGTTGAAGATTGAAGAGTCAGGTTGTCAAACCTAAAGAATGAACTCTTGTGTGAGTTGCATTGTAATAGAAAATATTTGTTGTTGTTGGTAGTTTTCCTGACAGTGGGTTCCCTTGAGTTCCCAGTAGATAAATTCCTAGTTACCTATGCCAAAGAGACCCTGATAAATGAATGGGATGCTTGATGGACTAAGAGTAGTGAAGGGGTACATTCCTTGGTTGGGCAGGTCAAGAGGAAGAGAGCTGGAGGAAATTCAAGATAGTTGTAGGAGAATATCAGTGGGTTGAGGGATATTTGAGTTGTGAGTGGACAGTGAGAGACACCATTTTCTTGTGGATTCCTAGCCCCGGCTTGGGGATGACTTGCTGTTGAGACTTGGATCAACAAGTCAATGGTTGGGTGGAACATCTTTCCCAAGCAATTGGTTGCACAACTATTTTAAAAAGCTAAGTGTTTAACTATTTTCCTGAGTTAATGTGTGAGTTTAATAGTTGTTTGCTTTACTTTGTGCATGAGAATTAATTATATGTTGTTGTGGTGAAATTATTAGTTGCATTTACATTTTTAACTAGTATGGACAATGGCTTGAGCTTGATTTTCATGTTGTTCGTAATTCATTGTTTACATGTATATGCTAATCGATTTTTAGCAGTAACGGTAATAGATTCTGGCACAGTGCTCAAATTGTCACACGTGATGGGAGTAGTTGTTGTATGCAGTACAAAGGTTGTTGTGTGTGTACTGTGATTAGTTTTTGCACACAGTAGGAAGGATGTTGTGCACATGGTTTTTCTCATTGACAACGTGACTTTCATGTTCATTTGGAATGTTGTAGATGCATTTAATTATATTGTATCAGATAATAGTTAAACCTGTGTATAATTTGTGGTTGATAAGTTACAAATTATGTTGGCAAAAAGATTATATGTTTATGTGTATTTTCCGCAAATAATGTTCTTCAGTTAAGCTAGGGGACGTTACAGTCACAACCAAGCTAGACACCAAATAGGGACCCCCTCTACGCAACGATTTGACTATTAAAGTCTACAAAGGTGAATGTTTTATTCTTGAACAAATCTGTAAATATAATTAAGAAATAACCCTTAATATTCAACAAGAATAAACCAAAACATTCACCAAGATATTCAATGCAAGAATGTAGAGAAAACCCTTTTTTTTTCCACGGGGAAAATTGCACTATTATATTCAAAAATATATAATATTTTTACAAACAAAAACAACAACGAATGTCAGATACAGGAGGCCTGTGAAGTGTTGTTTGTTGCACACTGTTGTCAAGAAAATACAATGAAAATGCAATGCCAAAGCACGCAGATTGTCCAAATAACAATTCTCAGCCAAGTACGCTGATCAAAGTTGACTTCGGATGGTGAAAGGTGCAGCTTGTTGCCAGCCAACTCTTTTTTGGAGTGTGCTACATGCGTCTATTTCTCATACAGCAACACAGTAAGGAGTACAACGCTAATAATATGGTTCAAAACCTTCAATGGCCCGACATTCAAGGCGAATATTCATCTAATTCCAGTTTTGCTATGAAGTGTAAGTCAAAGTTTGATCTTGTAGGCAGGACCTTCGTTGCCATCCTCCCAATAAGAAAAGCAAATTTGGCTCGAAGGGAGGAGCAAGGCTTTTTTGGAGAGGATGTCCGCGTCAGTGTTTTCCTCCCGGAAAATATGCTGGAAGGTAAGCTTTCTGAAATCTAGAGTAGCATCTTTGGTCCTGTCTTTCCAGCAAGTAAGGGCTTCCACGCGGAATTCAACCAGTCCATTCAGCCAGTCGATAATAATCTTGGAGTCACCAAGGAGTAACAAGTCATCGATGTGGCGACTAGCAAGTACTAGAGAAGTCCATGCACCTATTAGCTCAGCCTTTGTGTTAGAGCCCTATCCACAGTTCAAAGTCTAGCGGATACAGGAATGGGGATTTAAAGCTATTTTCCCCCCGGCTCCACAAAGCGCGCCCCCTTGTTGAGAGGCCCCGTCGAACCAGGCCACCGCCCTATCGAATGGAATATTAAAGGATCGTTGAATCGAAGGCTTTACCTGTAAATTCTTGCCAAGATGGCTTGCCTCTGCCAGAATGAGAGATGAGACGTAAAGTATAGATGGCTTCTTATCATTAAAAATAGATGCATTTATGGACAGCCAAACATGCCAGCACAGGTGTAACGGAAGCATTGCAAGAGAGTTGTTATTCTGGATCTAGTTCTGGAAGCATGTTTGCACATTGTCACCACTCCAATATGTGGAAATTTTTAAAGTAGATGATATAAATGACCAAAGCGCACGGGTGAAAGAGCAATGAACAAATACATGCAACGTTGATTCATTATCTTGTGCACAAAGTGAGCAGCGATTCAGGCCCTCCCAGCCGCGCGCTTGCAATCTGTCCCAAAACAAAAGTTTATTTTCGAGAAGGAGCCAAGCAAAAAGTTTGTGTTTTAAAGGGCCAATGTCTCTCCAAATCCTCTGCCTCCAGTTTGATATTGAGGTATTCCAGTTATGGGCTTCCAGTGCATGGTAGACATTCTTTGCAGTTAATAGACCAGACCGATCTCCCCCCATCCAGATTAGGGAGTCTGCCTTTGATTGCAAACGCACGCCGTAAGTAGGGTAACACTATATATTAATCTTTATGGAAGGATAACACTCCTCAAGCAATGCTTGATACATTCACAATATTCTTCACCATGCCCCAATACATTGCTTACATTTCTTTATATGACATTCTCTATCTCCTAGGAACCTTCTAGAGAGCCTTCTCACATTTATTATATCTAACTACCATAGTGGGCTTTATTTAATAATATAGTGGACCTAGTCCACCTTACATTGAATGACTTCCACTAATAATACATAACCACATTCCCATTGAGTATCTCCCTAGGTACCCCATATTATTTCCCTAGGTATACTACATTCCATCCCCCTTCACATGTTTCATCCTTGAAACGTGTGAAGAACCATACAATATGACCAGCTAAACAACACAGCCAACTCATACCAAGTACGACCATCCATCCATGCTAATGAAAGTCGAGCATGATGTTCAACTGATGCCTTGCTACCATGATCTTGCTATGCATCATGTCGAGGTTTCCATGGGATTGTTTCTTTATCTCGATGTCTTCCTGTAGTTCTAGTAGTCCCCCATGCACCTCTTGATCGGTTTTCTTTTTGGTTCCCTATTGGTGCATAAGTGTGTTGATGCTCACGCCCTTGCCTTGATAACTATTGTATCTTTATATGATGTGGATGGCGATATATAACAACTGTAGGAATATGTTTTTTTTTCTTCAAATTTGCAACACATTGTGGTTTTGAGTCAATGACCTCTTTAGCTTCATTATTGTGCCCTTCTTGTAGGTTTGCTTCATCTCTTTCTATAGACTCTTCCTCTGATTCAATTTCGGTCTCAACAATAAATTCTGTGTTGGCCTCTGTGGGCCCATCTTTCTTACTAAGAGACACATCCTACAATGTGATTTTCTTTTTCTTATACCACAACTTCAAAAACTTCTTTTGCACAATAATATTAATGGTACCCATTAATTCTATCCAAGGATGTCCCAAAACAATATCCACTTCATCCATATCCATAGCATAAAAATATGAATACATCCACTAATAGAAATCATGATATTTTCTTTATGCATACATCAATGAACCTGTAATATAGAGTTGCTACATGAAAATAAACCCTTGGTGCTCTCTTCATCCTTACACTTTGTATGAGACCACTTATCTAAAATTAATTTTACATATGCTTTATCAAAAAATGTCATCAAATCATTATAATTAAATGAGTTCCACCATATGAGAGCATCTTCTTGGAAACCATAGTGTAGACAATTTTTTCATTGATCTTTCTATAATGACTTTTGATGTTGTATATATTCTTCAATACTAGGGTCATCATCTTTTCTAGTAAAATACATCTTGCTTGGAATAAATTTTCAAAAAAAAAATCTTTAAAATAACTTTACTGTGAAAATCACGCGTTTTTTTGTTGGAAAAACCTTGAAAWTTTTTYGAATTTAAAATGTTGATAACTTCATTTCCGAGACTCTGTTTCGATTTTTTWTTTTTTTTTGAAATTGGGTATTTCGAGCTCGAAATTCAAATATCCAATTTTTTTTCCAAATTATGCTCARAAAGTTTTRTAYCTRAACCTAAAGTGTGTCACCCTCTTTTTTCCCTAGAAAAAATCTGCAAAAAGGGCCAAACAATTATTTCTTTCTTTGGCCAAGAAAAGTGCTCTGATACTAAATGTTATATACATGAACATATCTATAAATATAATTYAGAAATAACCCTTAATATTCAACAAGAATAAACCAATACATTCACCAAGATATTCAACACAAGAATGTAGAGAAAACTCTTGAGGTAGGGTAACATCATATATTAATCATTATGGAAGGATAACACCCCTCAAACAATRATTGATACATTCATAATATTCTTCACCATGCYCCAATACATTATTTATATTTATTTATATAACACTCTCTATCTCMTAGGAATCTTCTAKAGAGTCTTCTCACATTTATTATATCTAACTACCATAGTGGRCCTTATTTAATAATATAGTGGACCTAGTCCACCTTACATTGAATGACTTCCACTAATAATAAATAACCACATTCTCATTGGGTACCTCTCTAGGTACCCCATATTACCTCTCTAGGTATACTACACTACAAAGATGCACATATCCTACCCCCTCTGAATTTGGACATATAAATTATGCAAAGGAAACACGTGTTCTTAAACATTAAACCCACTCAAATTATACAATCAACAAAAAATTATCTAATTATCAACCTTTTAAAAATTAAAAAAAAATAATAATTTCAATATATACTTTGTAATATTTTGATATCTAATATATACAAAATTAAAAATATATTTATACAAACCAATTTTTTAAATTATACATTTAAATAACATCTTCTAAGACATATATATATATATATAATTGTTTTTTTAATGTCATATATATATATAATTGTTTTTTTAATGTCAATTACATAACATCTTTTGAGACATATATAAAAAAAATTAATGTCAAAGAGAACTATGATTTTTTAAGCAACCACCTTACCCACTATATATTTATAACATTTAATTTGTGAGCGACTAAATGACAAAACCTAGTCCCACCACCCATGATTTTATAAGTACTATATGTTAAATGGGGGAGTAATGAAAGGTGCTCCTGATTTGAAGGCCTCTTTTATTAAAGGGTAATGTGAAAGGGAGTGTGTCACATGATATATGCATGGTCCACCTTCTTCGTGGAACTTTTTATGTGATCAGTCAACACATTTAATTTAATTCATAGGAGTTTCTAGATGGATTCGAAGAGCTCGTAAGTTCAAAAGCCTATGAGTATTGAGCAATATAAGATTTGAATTCCATAGCAAACTAATATTGACTTTTGTGGGCAACTAAAGTTGTGTGTAGTTTACTTTTTCCTTTTTTTAACAAATATATATGAACCAAATAAATGATTTGAATTTCACAGCCAGCTAATATTGACTTTTGTGAGCAACTATAGTTGTCTTTAGTTTAATTTTTTTTTTAATAAATATATATAAACCAAATAAATTTACACGCATAAAGAAAAATCCCATAAAGATGGGAGAATGATACATGTGAGTTTGGAGAATTTATTAAGAAAAAACATTTGATGATCTTTTTAAACTTAAAACCTTATGTACATTAATATGATTATCAATCCTCAATTAAAAGAAATGATCAAATTTAAAATAAAAAATAAAAATTTCAAATTAATGTTATTTTAAAAACCTTATGTATATGAATATGATATTTAATTAAAGAAATAATTAAATTTAAAAAACAAAAATAAAAAATCTCAAATTAATGTTAAATGATAATTTATATATTGAAAAAATATTTATAATATTTATGGTAAAGTTATTTATATTTTTGCCTCTGAGGTATAAATCAGATAGAGTGCATTGTTAAAGTATTTCTTGTGATGTTGTTGGTTCAAATATCAACTAGTCATGTGTGTTGTTTGTGGGGGCAGCGTGGGTACACTTGGAGGTTATAGTGGTAGCAGTCAGAATCGACCCTTGTCATGCAAATACAAGCCCACCCTAGTTACCGTTTCCGCTAAATACAAAAAATAAATTTATCTATATTTTCAAATACATACTTGAAGCAAAAGGACATGTTTGAAGGATGACTCAACATATAACTTAATGTTAATAAATACAATTGTTGAGAGCCAACTACCCTACCTTTAAGGCATACACTCTACTCTAATGAATGGATTTCATATGGCCAAAAAAAACTCAATCAATAATAACTTATACTTTCACATAAACCCCTAACTCTCATTGGAGATACAAAACCTTAACATAAAGAATAAATGTTGTGGCTTAGTAAATTTTCCAACTTAGATTTGTTCACTTTGAATATTATATTCACTACATAATATGTTAGAAACAAGTTCTTCAAAACTAAAATGAAGGAATCATGAGGAACACCACATTCAATTTAGATTTCATAAGCCATCTGGTAAGAGTGGTCCAGCATGTAAAGAGGTGACATTGTTCTCAATACGAAATATATTTAAGCATGACTACATGGAATGGAATGGAACAATATAGATAAGTGACGAAGTGGCTAGTACCTGCCTCATTGATCATGTTGGCACAAGGGCAGACCCAGGGTTCAACTCTAACAACGCATCAACAAACCCTAACTATTGGCCCTTACAACAGCACCTACGAAGCAGATGAAGTCTCACCCGAAGTAGCAATAGGAGGGTTGCAGGACACATGTGTCTACAACTAGAGGAGATGTGAGATGATTCCAGAACAACAACGCAAAATAACCCAGAGATTATTAACAGTATTATGCTTAACTTCGCGGAGTAGGTTATATCTTCTTATCTTCAACAGGAAACATAATAGTGCAATAACAGTATAAAAGGAAGTAAATAACAAAGCATTAACCACATAGAACAACAAGATTTTATGTGGTTCACCCTCTCCCTAGGGCTACGTCCACAGAATTGTGTTTATTGATAGAATATATGAAAATATATAGTTCTATCTGCGCACTTAGTTGTAGATCCTTCTCTCTCTTCCTCTTTATTTCCTCTCCCTGCGCACCCAGCTGCAGGGTCAATCTTCGTACTCAGTTGAAGACCCAAAATACAATAATACACTAAAATATAACACTTTTACATCTCGATATCACTATCACTCCCTTTTCCTCAACTCTTCTAGACCTCTATTTATACATTCCATGACTCTTAGAAAACCCTAGATCGAAGCCCAGGTGCCAAAACCCTAGGTCCAAAACTCTAGGTGCCAAAACCCTAGGTCCACATAACCCGCATTTTAAGGACTTCGCCGACCTGTTCTTCCTTCTTCTCCGCAAGGTGCTCCAAAGCACCCATTAGTATCTTCTTCCACTTGTTGACTTGTCCACGATCTATCTTCTTTGTTGCTTTGTCTTCCTTGATCTTCTCTTTGAACGACTTGCTTTCCTTTACTTCGTTCCTTCTTTTCTGCTTCTTTAACCACTTCGACCCTTCCTCAGTTTGTGTGCCTTCCGCGTACTTCATAATTTGTCTTTCTTCTTCCTTAATCTTCGCTTTCTTCCTTAATACATGACCAAGGGCCAACATGCCCCCAACACTCACATGTGACTCGTCCCGAGTCACTGCAGGGTTGCACCTTCTGTTTTACTTCGACTGCAGATTGTGCAGAGCAGCCTGTGATTTCTGCTATGTCCCTCCCTAGCATGTGAAAATTGTCTTTTCTGTGTCTAGTACCCAATTTCAACTGCCCATGGTACCTAGACCCTTTCTTCCTTTGCTTTTACTAAGAATTGCGAGGCAATTGGTTGTCGCAATACAACTTCAATCGGCTCCCATTTACTAAACCATCCTTCCATTCTCCATTAAGAGTCTTCAACTGCGCAGCTCCACCTTTTGTAACATAGACAACCTCGAATGGCCCAAGCTAATGTGTCATGAAATTCCCTAGATTCTTCATGAACTTGTTGTCATATAAAAATACCAAATCTCCTTGTTTAAATTCGTTCTTCTTGATGTGTCTGTCATGGTAAGCTTTTTCTCGTTCTTTTTGTACCTGCTGATGAAGTCCTGCAATGAACCTGTCTTCCTCTAGTTCCATCAATTGTGTGAGCCTGTCTTGAACATCGTCAGTGTCATCCATACATGTAAATGCTGCAATTCTTAAACTAGGAACCAAATATTCCATAGGTACCACTGCTTCCAGGCCATAAACTAACTTGAAGGGAGTCTATGTTGTTAACTTCTTGCAAGTAGTTTGATAAGCCCATAACACTGTTGGAATTCTTAAATCCCAATCATCTCTATTAACACTGCAAATCTTAGTCAGTGTTGTCTCCAAAATCTTATTGAAAGCTTCAACTGTACCATTCGCCTATGGATGGTATGGTGTGCTCTTCTGATGGTGAACTTTGAACTCTTGAGTCAAGGATTCAATAGTTTTGTTAATGAAGTGTTTTCCTTGATCACTCATAAGGATATTCAAGCATCCAAATATGGTTATGATATCATCAAAGATGAACTGTGCATCTGTAGCTGCACTACAGTCTTTAACTGCTCTTGCTTCTTCCTGTAGAAATTTTAATACAAATTAAGTATTTCTTGCGATTCTCCTGATCTAAAAATTATATGCCACTGTTAAATACAAAATCGCTTCTACTATTATTCTTGCTGAAAATTAAACCACGATCACAAAGTGAAATATCAAGAACACATAACACAAAAGTTTTACCAGGAAAGCGTAAAGCTAAAAAACCCACTATCAGTGTATCATGGATCATGAAACAATCTCATACAAAACTCTAATCCAAGAGCTCTTAGTACTATACAATCGTCTCACACTGTCATACACAAATCATCAAATACATGTGCCAATTCTTTGTGTCCAGACAGCTTACCTCCTCTGCACAATCCCTACAATTAGAATTCTCACAATGAATTTGAATTGCCTAGTTTGCACATGCTCATGAGCATATCCACTGCATGTGTGATCAAATCACAAATGATAGCCAAACTGTCCCTTTCACATGTTATCTCAACTAGGTCTCCACAACATCTGACATGAATGTAGTTAACCGTGGTGAATCTTCAGTTGCTTTAGTTACAACTAGTACAATTGAGCTTAACTCACTTAACTGAGTTAAACTACTTCACAACTCACATAACTACACTTATAACTCTGTTACAACTTCAACTCACCTCCATGTCTTACCAACCAACCTTTGAACTCGAATTTCCCATAGTTAATTGATTTTCCATTTCAGTTAATTATATTCAAGTAATTATGAGATAATAGATTAATATTTATTGTCCAATTTATTTAAGGGAAAAGTAAATTAGACACATGTTTCTTGTTGACTTTTCAACACTTCCCATCTGGTCAAATACTATGTAGCAGTGATGATATATCGAGCTCCTGTGCACTTTCTTGGTGGGTTGATAGGTCCCACAAAGTCAATAGACCATTTTTCAAATTCCTATAAAGTTAACTAAGATGATAAAGACATCTCATCCCTTCTAGAAGGCTTCCCTACTCTTTGACATACATCGCAGGCTTTGTAGTATTCCTTAGCATCCTTATGTAAAGTGGGCCACCAGAGGCCAGCTCTAAGAACCTTTTGCGTTGTTTCTTTCCCTGCATAATGTCCTCCTGCGATGCCTTCATGTGATTCTATAAGAATCAATGGTCTTTCTGACTCCATAACACATCTTCTTAAGATCTCATCTAGTCCCATCTTATATAACTGTCCAACTATAAGTTGAAAATCTGCAGCGCGGACTACCAACTATTTCTTCTGAATATCTATATACTCATGAGGTGCCATTCCTATGGACATGAACTGGACTATCTCTGCGAAGTGATCATCTACTTTCCTGATGGCCAACAATTGTGCATCTGGTAGTGTATCATCCAAATTGGTAGGTTCCTCTCCGTGTTCTAACCTGGATAAGTGGTCAGGTCCTTTATTCATTCTCCCTGGCTTGACCACAATCTCAAAGTCGTATTCCTGGAATAATAATAGCCATCTGCATATTCTTCCGCCGAACACTGGCTTGTTGACTAAGTACTTTAATGCAAAATGATCAGTAAACATCTTAAAATGTCCTCCCAACAAGTAGTGTCTAAACTTCTGCAATGCATATACCATAGCTAAGCCTTCTCTTTCAGTGGTAGTATAATTTATTTCAGATGTAGAAAGCTTCCTGTGAGAAAAGGCTATAGGGTGGTCAATATCTCTTTCACCTGGCTATGCTAAAACTGCTCCTAATGCAATGGATGAAGCATCGACATGAACATGGAATTCCTTACTCCAATCTGGAAAAACCAAAATAGGTGCAATGACCATTTTTTTTCTTTAATGTGTCGAAGCTCTGTTGGCATTCCTCTATCCATTGAAACTTACTATCCTTCTTTAATAGCTTCTCCATAGGTGTTGTTATTTGTGTGTAACCCTTAATAAACTTTTTGTAGTATCCAGTGTGTCCCAATGCAGTGCGCAATTGTCTAACTGAAGTAGGAGGAGGTAGATCAACAATGATAGCAATCTTGGAAGGATCCACCAACAACCCCTGCTTACACACAATGTGTCCTAACAACACTCCAAAAGGTGAAAATAAAATACACTTTTTCAAGTTCAGGTCAATCTGATATTGCCTGCACTTATCCAACATTAGTCTCAAACATTCAATATGATTTTTCAATAGACTAAAAACAATCCAGTCATCAAAGTATGCCTCCAAAAACTTATGTAAAAAATCCTTAAATGCTTCGACCACCACCCTGGAAAAGATGGTTGGTGCATTCTTCAAACCAAAAGGCATCACAATGTACTGAAAAGAACCCCATTATGATGCAAATGTAGTCTTATGTATGTCCTCCTTAGCAATTCTGATATGGTGATAGCCCGAAAATCCATCTTTGAATGAATAAACTTCTTGTCCTCCTACATTATCTAGAACTTCATCAGTAAAAGGTGTAGGAAATGGATCATGTAAACATGCATCATTCAATTTCCTTAGATCTACACAAATTCTAATTTCTCCTGTCTTCTTATCTTGGACCACCATAGGGCTGATCCATTCATATTCTTCGATTGGTTCTATAATTCCTGCTTCCATCATTCTATCTAATTCAATCTTAACTTTAAGCTTGTACTTGGGATTCAGTCTGTAAGGCCTCTGCTTGCCTTGCATATGCTTTCAAAGGAATCTTCATTTCTCCCATGGGCCCTTTAATGCCCTTCATGTCTGTGAACTTGGTTGGAAACAAGTCATGATACTCATGCAATAGTTATGTAATATTACTAATAGTATCATCATCCCAATAGTCTCCAACATTTGCCAACTTAGGTGCTTTCTTTGTTCCAATATTAACCTTCTTAATTTTAATAGGTTGCCCAACAAAAGGTAATTCAATCCCTGACCCTTCTATATCTCTTTGTCCTTCAGTTTCTGAAATGTTCACATTCCTAGGGTCATCATCCTCATCATCATTAATATTATAACAACCATGTAATCGCTGAAGAGGTGCAATCCATTCATCTTCTTCTTGTTCAAGAGGGGGGTTAGGTGCTTCCACAAAGACCTTCTGTCTTACAATTTGTAAAGCCTGATCTACTGTGGGGTATTGACTTTCAAATAGGAACGTAGCTATAAAGTTATGGGTCATACCATACCAATCTGTAGTGACTAAGCATAGTTCTTCTTGAAGATACCAGTTGATAGGCATAGTATCTAAGGTGTTAATGAACTTATGTACCCACTGTTCTCTAGGAATGTTGCTCCAGGCTTCCTCACAACTTCACACATGGTTCTTAGGACAACTATGACCTGTGTATCGAGCTTCACAACCTTCACTTTGGTCTGAAAAGCGCACTGTCAACAAGGTGTGACATTGTACCCACTCCACGATGTTCTTCTTGTGTGTTTCCCAACATCTAGCTGACATTGCTTTCAAGGCTTCATCTAGTGCCAACAACCTCTGTTGCACTGGTACAATCCCTTCAAATTCAAATAGAAATGTCTCTAAATTATTCAAGCCATAAAATGTAGGAAGATTACTTACTTCTGTGCCAATCTAGCGAACTACCTTAGTCAATCTGGCACACCTCCACGTAGAGACTTCATACATTATGTTCTGCCAATTTTCCAATGCTTCTTCTAAATTTAACGAGCATGCACTTTCACTTCGCCAACTTAGATTTCCATCTGTTGTAGGATTAATATAATCATGTTGTCCTGCTGTCAGTTTCTAAATGTTCTCTAGCTCATAAGTGCGGTCTTCTTCTCTTATAGGTTATGTGTATCTGTGACCTTCATCAGGATCAAGAGGTGCAATGACCCTAAGGCCATCACTTTCAAATGTCATTCTTCTCTTTTTCATTTCAACACCAGTCAAATTGTCGAAAGCCCAATAAATACCCAACAACACAAGATAGGGGAAACTATCATCAACAATCTCGATCACTTTGAAGTCTGCAAATTTCCTCACATCGTCGATGTCCACAGGGACATGCTCTAGTCTTCCAAAGGGGCTCACCGCCTGTTGATTAGCCATCCTAAGTCTAATAGGAGAGTAAATCAATTTAGGTTTTCCCATCAATTCCCAAGTTTGCTTCATCATAACATTTACTTGTGATCCCAGGTCAAGGACCACATTGTCTATGTCGTAGTCTCCAATCTGAGAACTAAGGTGTAGTTCCTTGTTTGTCCTCCTTTTTCTAGATACTTGATTCACAGCTCTACTTAGCAGAGGATCTAGTCTTCCAATTTCATATTGTCTTATCAGGTGGTGTAGTTCCTGCACAACTCTTTCATCTTTAATCAAATCAATACAAGTATGTAAGAAGTGCACAAGTTTGCTTACCTCTTTTCCTTGTCTAGGTGGGGCAGCCTAATCAAATGTTGGAGGCATTTCACATTCCCTTTCTTCTGGTTGTGCCCGAGATGAAGAATCTTGTTCACCTACAAATTCTTTTCTTGCTTCTTCAAAAGTATGATTTTCTTTCCTTGGATCAAACAATGGCGCCTTCTTTGAATCTCTTCTGATCCCTGATCCATCTGTAGTATTTCCTAGAGTCACCCTATCTTCTCTTGTGACAACGCCTCCTCTAGTAATAACAATGACTCTGGGTTCCTCACCCTGAGGTTCAGCTGATATTAGTTGGACTTGTTGGTTTCATCCTCATCTTTCCTGAACTTTAGCCAACAATACTAGACAATCTTCAATGACATGGTCAAATGAATTACAGTAGCTGCAAGTAGTACAAGAGTACTAACAATCCCTTTCCAAGTGACTTGGTTGGGCGCAGTTATAGAAAATAATATGACCTCGACCTCGACCCATGCTTCCTCCTCGTCCTCTTCCTATGAACCCACCGTGAGGGTTGAAGTTTCCTCTTCCTAGGGAATTGAACTGCGCAACATTCCCTTCTGGCTATAATTCTCCTTGAATTCTATATGCATCCCCTGACCTTTCATGCATGAGGTCATAAGACCTACAATCCTTCTCATCATTCCCAACAGACTTACAGAATGTACAATAAAGATTGGTGGGTGTCTGGACATATTTCTGCATATAATAACATTCACCAGGGTGATGTCTAGTTCTACATACCTCGCACCATGGTAAAGTAGCCTGCTTCAAAGGGTTAGGAGCTCCAGAGGCCAAGTATTCACTAAATAAAGGAAAATTATCTTTGTCATGGCCCTCTGTTTTACATCTGATACACCAGATGTCTTATCTTTTCTCTTTTCCTTTATCCTTCTTCATGTCTTCAACCTGTAAAGATAAACTAGTTAATTGATTCAAAATCTGACTCATACCTGGAATGGATTCTCCTACAGGGTTTGCTTCTAGTTTCATGGCAATCTCTAATGCTTTAGCATGTGAAGCGACCTTCTGTTGCATCAGAGGAACTCTAATGTGTGGCAGGAGGGCAGTGATGAACCATTCCTTATGTTGTTCGTCTAAAATCTAAAAACTTAAATGGCCTATCAAGGTCTTAAAGCTCTGATCAAATTCTGAAATAGGTTCATTCACCTTCTTCTTGATTTCCTTCAACTTTGTAATGCATTGCGACTTTGACTTAGGCTTCTTGAACTTTACACTCAACGCAGTATTAATGTCATTCAACGGGTTAGGTTGTACATTTCCCGTGACAAACTTCATATACCAGCTTAGTGCACGGTCCCTCAAGGTAGTACTAAGATGAGCTCTATTAATAGTTTCGTCCGTGACCTGCTTAATGCTCCATACAGCTTCGCATAAGAACCAGTGTTGGTCAGGACCCTCAGATCCATCTCCTTTGAAAATAGGTAACCTCATTTCATCTGCCATTGATTTTCCTTGGTTTCTCGACTGAGTCAATGCTAAATTGCTTGTGACGGTACTCTAAGTGCTCTGATTACTCTGGTTACTCTGGTTACTTGGTGCTGCTAAAACAACAGGAGGAGTAGCAATACTTACTTCGATAGTAGGCACAATACCTGAAGTTTCTTCTTCTTCTCGACGAGGTTCTTCAATCTCTACTTCCTTTTCCCTTGCGAACTTTGAATACTCTTCGTCTGATAGCTCTGCTTCTTCTCCACTGTAGAATCTTTCGTCTTGTGCTAATGGTCTGTAACTTTTCTTAAACGGGTTCACAAGAGGAACCTTTCTGAATGATTTCCCACTGCGTGTGTGTCTAGCCTCTGTGTCATTGTTGTTGTCTGAATTATTGAACATTAGCTTTAAAATCCAACTAGTCATTGCATCTTCAAGATATTCTTCTCATGCAATAACATCTTAATCTTCAACTTCAAAAAGTGTAGAAACTTTCCTCTAGGTCCCTTAAAGAAATACCTCTCTTCTTGACTATATGATTCCACTCTATCAATAGAAAATTTAGTAATGTACCCTCCAATAGTGTTGTCAAACCAGAGATCCACTGCCCTTGATACAACATTATCAACTTTCTTGACTTTCTTGATCATCGCCAATGTCCAAACCACATGTGGTCTAGATCTGATTTCAAACTGAGTGTCTGCTAGTCTGGCTAACCACTCGTATAACTCCTGGTGAACTCCTGCAAAGAAAATATCATGCACATAAATAAAGATGTACCTTCCCAGCCAGTGTTTTGTACTAATGCTAGGGTTCTAGTTCTGAGATTCGACGAAGTCCCTTCTTGTTCTTCTATCCACTTTTGATTTTTTGTCTTCGATGGAAACCACCTTGACATTCCCTCAAGAAGATCCTAGTCCCGACAACGAAACCATTTGTTGGCACAAGGGAAGACCCAGGGTTCAACTCTAATAGCGCACCAACAAACCCTAACTACTGGTCCTTACGACAACACCTGCGAAGCAGATGAAGTCTCACCCGAAGTAGCAATAGGAGGGTTGCAGGACACAGGTGTCTACAACCAGAGGAGATGTAAGATGATTCTAGAACAACAACGCAAAATAACCTAGATATTCTTAATAGTATTATGCTTAACTTCGCGAAGTAGGTTATATCTTCTTATCTTCAACAAGAAACATAATAGTGCAGTAAAAATATAAAAGGAAGCAAATAACAAAGCATCAACCACATAGAACAAAAAGATTTTACATGGTTCACCCTCTCCCTAGAGTTACGTCCACAGAATTGTGTTTATTGATACAATAGATGAAAATATACAGTTCTATCTGCGCACTTAGCTGCAGATGCTTCTCTCTCTTCCTCTTTATTTCCTCTCCCTGCGCACCCAGCTGCAGGGTCAATCTTTGCACTCAGCTGAAGACCCAAAATACAAGAATACACTAAAATATAACACTTTTACATCTCGATATCACTATCACTCCCTTTTCCTCAACTCTTATAGGCCTCTATTTATACATTCCATGACTCTTAGAAAACCCTAGACCGAAGCCCAAGTGCCAAAACCCTAGGTCCACATAACCCGCATTTTAAGGACTTCGCTGACCTGTTCTTCTTTCTTCTCCGCGAGGTGCTCCAAAACACCCATCAGTATCTTCTTTTGCTTGCTGACTTGTCCACGATCTATCTTCCTTGATGATTTCTCTTCCTTGATCTTCTCTTTCAACGACTTGCTTTCCTTTACTTCATTCCTTCTTTTCTGCTTCTTTAACCATTTCGACCCTTCCTCGGTTTGTGTGCCTTCTGCATACTTGATACTTTGTCTTTCTTCTTCCTTAATCTTTGATTTCTTCCTTAATACATGACCAAGGGCCAACATATCACGATAGTATATATTGTAAGTCTAGTATAGTATGAGGTGTCAGGTTGGTTATTTTAATTTTGTTTGTTGATTATGACTTAGAGGTTTTATGTTATCAAGGTTGATGATATTAATGGTCCTATTAACGTCTTGCTATATATTTCATATATAGCGATAATTGAAACACTCAAGCAACTACTCGGAAACTAAAACTAAATAATAGATTATGCACTCATATATCTAATATAGGTAGAATTGAAATGCTCAAGAGGCTTTGAGCCTTCTTACTATCTAATAATTGCATATAAATAAAAAATGTAATGTGTTATAAACTAAATTTGAAAATAATTTATCATATAAAACTGATAAAATTTTCTATAATTTTTTTTTTTCCAAATATGAAAAGAGAATTACAACTCTGGTTCATGCCAACACTTTTTTCACCTTTTACTTTAAAATTACCTGGAACCAAATAATATGCAAGAATCTCCTAAATCTGGTGAAAAATGCAATATGTAAATTTCAGATATTGTAATTTGTTGAATTTAGTGATAATTATTGAATCAATTTTATAAATTGAAATTAGTGAATTTAAAAGGTAACATAAGTTAGCTCATAAATATTGCTTTGTGAACTAAATTAATGTAGGTAATGCAAGTACCTTTTTTCCACAAGAAAAAATTCTCATTATATGTGGAAAAAATTCTCATTATATTTATAATGTATGGTAAGTACCAAAATTACATTGATCGCTTCCCAAGATGGAGACGATATCACTGATCCCAATAATACCATTTAGTTTCGCCATAAATACAAGATAGGATGTCTATTGTTATGCACATACAACTAAGAGAAAACGCTTCAACAATTCTATTCTCCGACTATAAAGGATTTTACAAGGTTTATAGGTAAGTTAATATAGATATTTTGATCAAATACCAAAAAATACTAAGTACTGAATCTATGATAGCCCCTAAAAATGATATAAATGGTGTGTCGGCCCCACATGGCCATATTTCCACTGGTAGAAAGTTAGTTTCCCTGCCTGTTCTTGTAGAGCACTTTTGTAAAGAAGATCAACCTCCAAATTTAATTCTCAGTAAGTATGAGTGAAGTTGATCTATGTAAAGCCTTTGATAAGTTCAACAATTATGTCTTTCCAACATTCCAGGGCAACGACTTGTAGCTTTCCTTTGTTGTTTAGCCAGTCTATAATGATTCTAGAGTCGCCCAGAACTTGTATATCCAGAATGTGAAATCTGGTAGCCAGGGTGAGTGTAGCCAAGGCACCAAGTAGTTCAGCTTTGGTATTTGTGCCATCACCATAGTTGTAGGTACACTTAATTATGGTGTGGTCTGTATACTTGATCAGACCTCCAACTCCACACTGATTACTAGAGTTTTGTGAGGCACCATCAAGCCAAACAGTAGTCCTACCGTGAAGATAGGTAGGTTGTAAAAATCTCGGAGTAGGATCTTTTGTTGTCTTCTTACCCTCTAGACTACCCAGAGTCTTGTAATAGATAACATTGATAGAAGGTGGGAGCTTCTCAAAGATAGTCTTGTTGTGTACCAACCAGATGTGCCAACTGCCTAGAGCAGGTAGACGTGGGTAGTGTGACACCTCCTTTATCCATTATTCCAAACAATTCTTTAGAGAGGAGCCCGTCCAGGTAGTCCCGAGCTTCCGAGAAATGGAGAGTCTGTTCCAAACTTGATGTGTAAAAATATAGTCAATGAATAAATGTGTAAAAGATTCAGAATTCAAACGACAAAGAAGGAAATTGTTAGGTCCCTCCCAACCATTATGTTGTAAATTGTCCCAGGTCAGAATTTTGTTGGTTGTTGCTAGCCAGGTGAAAAGTTTGATTTTTAATGGAATATTCTAATGCCAAAGTTGTTGCCTCCATCCAGTGCACTTTTGGTTCCAAATGGTAGAAGCAATAGCCTCATATAAATTCTTTACATAAATGTTTCTAGAACAATCGCCTCCATTCCAGAGAAATACATCATCCTAATCCCAAAGTTGAATCCCCGCTCCAAGTAGTGCACTACAGTAGCGTTTCCATTGTAGTGCCAAATCCCCCGATAGTCGAAAGTATGAGCAATCCTTCCACCGATTACTAAGAGACCCCTGGTCTGTAGACCCCTTGGCCTGGAAGAGGTAGTAAATGTGACGACGATGTAAAATATTCAGAAGCTCCTATGACAAATAAGCAGTAGATCCCAAACCCAATATGGCATCTTGACCCACCTAGATAGCGTGGCCCAATCCAGGTTTCCAACATAACCAATGATGGATGATGTGTAAGAATTTTAGAAGTGATTTCCAGATCGAGGAGGCGTTTGATGGATTGTTAAAAGTTTGTTTGAGACAACTCGTAACATAACTGTGTGAAATGTATTTGCCAACAATAACCCGGTACCAAATCCCATAGTGTGTCAGCACACGCCAGAGAGTATTGGATGTCATAGATTTATTAAAGAGAAAGATGTTTCTCAACCCCCAACCACCCACCAGTTTAGGTTTAGCAATATAATCCCAACGACAAAGATGTAGATGTTTTTTTTCACAGCCTCCCGCCCATATAAACGTGAATAGCAGCTGGCGAATCCTATTTAATACAGTTACTGGAATAGTAGCCAGCGCCATCCAGTAAACTGCCTGGCTCTCCAAGACAGATTTAATTAGAACAAATTTCCCTCCGAGCGATAGCCACCTGTTGCACCAATGCACAATTCTTTTTTCAAATTTAATGAGTAACCATCTCCAATCTGCCACTTTATAACAGTCTGGTTTAAGGAAAAAACTGAGATATCTCAAGCCAACTGAGGTCTTCAGAAAGTTGTAGCTGAAAATGTTCTTATAAGAATCTAAGTCCACCTCTGAAAGCCCAGAGTAGTGAAATGTAGATTTTTTCACATTGATCTGGAGCCCCGAAGCACGACAAAAAGTTTTGAGAATTGAGTCTATCTCCTTCCATTCTTGTAAGTTAGCTCTGGTCTCTATAAGAACATCATGAACAAAAAATATGTGAATAATCTTGACCAACCTTGATACCTTAATACCTGTAAGCCTCCCTTCTTGTTGATTGTTTTTTAGCAGAATGCTCAGACCTTCCATATCCAAGATGAAGAGTAAGGGTGAGAGTGGGAAACCCTGCCTCATACCTCTTTCATTTTGGAAGAAAGGGGTTGCCTCCCCATTCACCAAAACCACTATAGATGCACTAGTGACACAACCCATGATCCACTTTGTGAAATGTATACCAAAACCGGATTGTAGGAGAATTAATCTTAGATAGTCCCAATTAATAAAATCAAAAGCTTTTTTGAAGTCTAGCTTTAAAATAAGTGCCTGTATCTTTTTCAGTTTAATGCTATGTAAAACTTCTAGTGCAGTACCAATGGTGTCCAAAATCTGTCGCCCTTTAAGGAAATCCAGTTGTTCTCCATAAATGATTCTAGATAGGTATGATTTTATCCTATTAGCTAGGATTTTAGTAATAATTTTATAACAAAGGTTGCATAGAGCAATAGACCTGTATTCACCTAGAGAAGTCAGATGGTTGGATTTTGGAATCAGTGTCAAGAAAGTAGAGTTTAATACTTGGTTAACCCCACCTCTGATCCTGGAGTCTTCAACCAAATTTCTTAGGTCATCACCAACAAGCTCAAAGAAGTGTAGATAAAACTCGACAGTCCATCCATCAGGTCCATGGATTTTGTCCCTTTTAAAAGAATTAAGTACATTCCATATTTCTTCTTTTGTACAAGCACTAGTAAGTTGATTAGCCTCTACATCACTAACAAGTCTAAGAAAATGTCCAATGACGGCTTCTTGATCAATATAGTTTGTAAGTCCCGTATCATTGTAGGAATTTTTGAAGTAATGGTGGGCCTCTGAAATAAGATTATTCTGTCCTGAGATAATGACATCTGAATCAGTCTTTAATTCCCAAATATTCTTGTGGTTTCTCTTGTAGATTGTAAAGTGGTGAAAATATTTAGTATTTTGATCCCCGCACTTAATCCAGATTGCTCTGCTCTTCTGATGCCAATGTTCTTCCTCGGCCAATAAGAGCCTTTTCCTCTCCTCCTCTAGTGTCTTTAACTTGTGTTCCAGATAGAAACTCCCCACTCTTTTTAATACCTTCATAGAAACTCCCCACTCTTCTTAATATCTAATTTAATTGTATATCTTCTTAATAGCCACAAAATCTCTTAAATCTAATGAAACATGCAATATGTAAATTTCAAGTATTGCAATTTGTTAAATTTAATGATAAATATTGAATCAATTTTATAAATTGAAGTAATGAATTTAAAAGATAATATAAGTTAATTCATAAATATTGCTTTGCCAACTAAATTAATGCAAGTGATGCAAAAGTAAATTAAATTTATAAATTTGTATAACAAAAAGCTGTGAAATTAAATATATAAATTTATAAATTGTGTGTAGTTTTGGGATTATTTGAATTTTAATATTTCTATGTGAAAAATACTATTAAAACATGTATGGTTTAATGTTCTTCTTAATAAATTAAGTTACAACATCTTCATATATTCACGAGTTAAGTTACAACATTTCCATATATGGACAATTGTATGGTTATAGTTACTCCAAACTGCCCGTAATTATGACAAGTTAACAGTTTATCAAGAGTGTAACAAGTGGCTTTGGAATCCCACACTAAAGAATTATGTGATCTATAAAATAGTTTGACGTGTGTCTTTAAACATAGACACATTTTTGAGGTTTAAGTTCTAGCCGCCCCAAACGTGAGAGATAGTAAACACACTCCCTAGTCTCGAAATATTGGGGTATACATCAAGTCCAATTCTCCTTGCTATTAGTTGGAGCATGCCCACTTCTACCATAAGGGGGTAGAAGCGATTCAACATGATACAGGGAGAGAAGAATCTGCAGTCCAACATAAACTACAGTCGTAAGTATGGTGATAAACTATAGTGGAAGTAAGGTGTTAGGATAAATTGTATAAGGTACACTATATCTATACTTCCACATAAAAAAAATTATCATTTTTATTTCCATAACAAGCCTAAGGTAACCAAAAGCCTTAATTCAATGCCTACAAGCATACCAATTGCATTCCCCTATCACTAAAGGATATATATTTGTTCTTGCCTCAGACACTCACACTTTACAAAGTAAATCAGATTCAAGGCATGGCTTTTTGAAACTCTGTGTCCTTTGATGTAGTTTGTCCCACTCTCCTCATAAATATCTTGTTGACAAAATCTTCAAAATTCTTGAAAATAAATTGTGGATATTTTACTTTAGTAATATCCCTGTTCTTTTCTATAGTGATGCTCATATAATGCATCAACTCCCGTTTCATGGTATGGGTGGCCAAAAAAATAGCCAACACCGTCTTCTAAAACTGTATATTGGGAAAATCAATTCTTGAGAATAGATTGTGGATATTTGTAATGCCCATATACTTCTAAAACATCATTAAGATTCATAAACGATTTATTTGGTAAACTGAAACAATATCTTCTTAGCATAATAGTGATTCTCATAACAACAACTTGAATAACTTAGATTTATCAATAAATATTGATTTCATGACAGAAAGAAATAAATACATAACTTAACAAAGTACCTGGTTCTGATGCTAATTGTTGTTGCTTTCCTGCTGCCTGCTGCTACACAGATCAACCCTGCCACAAACAAGCAAATAACTGCCCAAAACTACTGTCCTCCCTGCCAACTAGGAAAACTACCTAGCTCCAGGATCTCTACGGATATCCTGGCCCTCCGTGCCCAAAACCTCCAGCAACTCGGTGCCTCCCCTGATCAAAAGCCACAGTCTAGAACACTTTGTTCCTTGCTCCCAGCGAGCCAACAGTCCACAGAGAATACAACAGGCTCACAACCAATACCACAGTGCACAACAAATACCACAGTGCATAGAAATTCTGCTCACGGCACAATGCAATGGCCCTCGGCCAATACAACTGGCTCAGCATTACAGTCCGCAACATCCATCCCCGCCGAATGGTGCGCACATCCCCCTCCTCCTGTCCCTTCTTCCTCCCTGCCGACCCCCCCGCAATTACTCCACCACCTTCCCCCTTTAATATTTTATCGTCTCGGGATTTCTGGGCTATCCTGCTCTGCATACGCCAACCCCTGGGCATACACAACTCTTATTATATCTTTTCTTTTTGATCTCTTAAATTTATGTTACAGGTCATTAAATGTGATCTTTAGTCAGATTATTATTACTTAGTTAATCCTCAATTATTCTTTAATTAACTCTTACCTAATAATCTTAATCATTTATCAATTTAGGGTCGTTACAATATTTCACTTTAGGAATATCCATCCTCTTCTTGTCTAGAGTGATGCTCAGATAATGCATCAACTCCTGTTTCATGGTATGGGCGACGAGAAAAATAGCCAGCACCTTCATCCCAAACTGTATATTGGGAAAATCTCTATGAGAAACATAGTCTGGTAATACACTTATAATTAATTGTAGATATTTGAATCAAAACTAAATCACCTTAAAAACCCACATAAGTTTGGTTCCTTACTGCCTGATGGAGGAGCTTGTGGAAGTACTTCAATTAGGGGTTGAATTGTTTGGTATGGGCCAGAGATATTTGGCAATAACTCTTATTCTTCTGCACATCCAACACTTCAAGGATTATCTATAATTATATAGAAAGAGGAGATGTAAATTAAACTATTGAATTAGAACCATCCTTGGTGCCCAATAATTAAATTCAATGAAGGAGAACATACCAATGTTGATGCACATGATTGAAGGAGAAAAAACTAATGTTGATTGAGAGAATTGAAGGACTCAGACGAACGTATTGCAATACGATCGATACACTGCTTGTTTTGTTTCGAGAGTGATGGATCCTACATGTTATGCCCGTTTTGTTTCCGGAGTGATGGCACCTACCTATTCTGCATGTAACATGATTTCCACCAGGGGTCCACATAGTATTCTAGACTGCAACGCTCCTAAAATCCAACAATAAACTGTCCTAGAATCCAACAATAAACTGCAGAGTTACAAAGCGAGAGTCTCTAGAGTGTAGTGCCAACACATAGCCAAAACCTCCAAAATGACCAATGATATAATTTGTAGATATTTGTTTATAAATTAATTTTTAATTCTGACAAATAACTAGTAAAAATTGCAACACACCAATCAGATCCAAGAGTAGCCATGTGACCTCGAGAAGCACACCTTGAGATTCCCCTGACAGGTTCTAGGGTTTCAACCCAAGCCACCATGGCCTCGGGCTCGAGGGATCCCCCCCAACCCCTGTTGCCGCCTGACCTTGCAGTGTTTTAGACGTTGATCTCATCCTATTCAAAGTCGGCCAAAGGAGCCCATACCTCCAAATTCATCAAAAGACTAGATGTAATCCCTAAAGTGGCAGTCCACTCCCCCTCTTCGAGACCATTTGCTCTCTGACTGGCTGAAAATGGTTTAATAGAGCAATTCACCGGACTCTTGCCATCCCCCAAAGCTATGGCTCTATGGCTGGACCATAACTGGAAGAAAACAATCAAAGGACAACTCTCTACAACATTTTGTGGAAAGGGTTTCTACGTATTTCTGTTTGAAAACAAATCAGATCGAGACCTGATCTTCAGGAATGGGCCGTATTTCACGGGGACCATAGGGATGTATCTGAACAAATGGAATCCATACTTCAGCCCAGAGAACGATATCCCCTATGTTGTCCCAATATGGGTAAGACTCCCCTTCATACCCCTACACCGTTGGAATGATGAAACAATTAAAAACATAGGCAACACTCTTGGAAGGTTCATTGATCAAGCCGAACCACGAGATGGTCTACACTCTTGCACAAGGTTATGTGTAGAAGTGGATCTGGAAAAAGGGCTTCCAGAAGAAATACAACTCATCCTGGACAAATGGTCTTACATTCAAACGGTGGATTATGAACAACTTCCATTTAAGTGCAAACACTGCCATGAATATGGTCACTTTGCCAAAAACTGCCCTGAGGCGACCTAGGAGCACCCAAAAAACAAGGCATTTGAACAGTGGCAACAGTCAAAATGAAAAAAAACACCAAATAGAGCAAGGAACCAACAAACGAAGCTCAAAAGCAATTCTAGACCCCCCTCACCAAGTAAAGGGAAATCTACAATACATTTCGAAGCCAAAGCCGAAAGTAGCAAGAATAAGTTTGAACCCTTGGAAACTCTGGATCCAGAGTTGATTATCTCAAAGGAAAACACAGAAGAAAACAACCATGATCAGGATGCGGTTATTGAGATCCAACCAGAAGAACAAGAACACCGACACCAAGTTAGTCATCAAGCACATGAGGAAGAAAGTCAAGAAGAATCAGGAGATGAAATAAATGTAGAAATCCCAAAGAATGTTCCAACTATGAAAGAAGGAAGAAGAACAAATAAGGCCAGAAGAGAGAAAATGACCACCCAGGACAAAGACCTAGGAACCCAACCAACTCTAGAAGAAATCCTCAGGAAAGAAGGGGAAAATGGAAAAGCCCAACCAACAAAGGGGCAGTCTCAGCCCATGAAAGGAGGAGCAACAAAACAAAATAGTAAATAATGAAGGCAGTCTCCTAGAATTGTAGAGGCATGGGCCAAAGGGAAAAAAAAGAAGCAATGAGAAAACTAATATAGATAGAAAATCCCCAAATCCTATTAATTCAGGAGATGAAACTCCAGTGAAATGAAGCGCTAAGAGAAATGAAACAAATTTGGACCACTAGCAACGGAGCGATGATAAGTGTAAGAGGCGCATCTGGAGGGATTTGTACTATATGGAACACTCAAATCTTTAAGGAGGAACAAAGAGTGGATTCAAACCATTGGACGCTGGTAAAGTTACAACACCTCCAAATAGGTATAATCTATCCTATATGTAATGTTTATATGCCTAATAATCTTTGGGAAAAGAAAGATTGTTGGGATACGCTAATGAAATTAAAATATCTGGATGCTCAAGAAAATTGCATTATAGCCAGGGATTTCAATACTACCCTACACCAAGGGGAGAAAAAGGGTGGGTCCACCGTAAGAGATCAGTTAAGGGAAAATATGGAGGACCTGGTCTCGGAACTAGATCTCTTCGACATCCATCCCTTCAAAGAAAAATACACTTGGAGCAATAAAAGGACAAGGGTGGGACATATAACAGCAAGACTGGAATGTTTCCTTATCCACAATCCTCTCATATTTCTCTCGCTTACCATTACCTCCCAAATTGCCCCTTGGGGAATCTCTGACCACCGTCCTATAGCTCTTACCTTGGCAAATACCAAAAACCTGGGCCCTATTCCTTTAAGATTTAACCCTCTTTGGCTGGATTCATTGGACTTTCTCCCGTTAATCTCCTTGGCCTGGTCTACTTGGGTGAACAGAACCCCAGTGTATATTTGGGAGAAAAAATTAAAAAAAACAAAACAAGCTTTCAAAGAATGGGAAAAAGCTTCATTTTTAAGCACAAAGGAAGAAGTAAAGCGACATAAACAAAAATTAGAAGAGATCCATATATAAATAGAAGACAAGGAAGTCTACCCCAAGCACCTGGAGCAGGAGAAAACTCACTTCCAAAACTACTTAAGGGCACTTCACAATGAATAAAATGAATGGATATTAAATTCAAGAGCCCTATGGCTGAAAGCATGAGACAAAAACACATCCCTCTTCCATAAACAATCCAAAGCTAGACAATATAGAAATTCAGTAGAAGAAATAAAAAAATCCTCAGGGGAAATAATTAACTCCTTCAAAGAAATAAAAAATGAAGCCTCTTCTCATTTTAAAACTTTATATACTCGGGATGGAGAAGACAATAAATATCAGAGGCTGAAGTTCATGGAGTCAATCCCACACCTGATAAAGAACAAGGACAATCGGGCATTGATAAATATAGTCACTGAAGAGGAAGTTAAAGCAGTAGTATTCCACTTCGATCCAGATAAAGCAATCAAGCCGAATGGATTTACTTCTCACTTCTATAGACATTGTTGGGAAATCATCAAAAATGACCTTCTTCGCATGATTAGATATGTCCAATCAACATGCAAGATAGGAGGATCCACCGATACCTCTTTCCTGGAGTTGATCCCTAAAGCCAAAAATGTAAACACCTTTTATCGCTTTCATTCCATCTCCCTCTACAATGTCTCCTACAAAATTCCTACCAAAATAATTACCAACAGGTTAAAGCATGTCCTCCCAAAGATTATTTGTCACACACCCACTACGACATCTAAGATTTTCTTTTTTTTCTTTTCGTCTTTTCTTCGAGGGACAGAATCCCCGAAATTCTATGGAGCCTAGTGCAGACCATCCCTTCCCTTTCCTCCTCCATGTAATCATTGGCTATGGACACAGGCCTTACCAAAAAGGCACTTCCGACTTTCGCGATTCGGGGAAACGCGATGCAAGCGTTCCCCTGTTCTCTGTCTTTCGAAATGTCGAAACCCGAAAGGGCCTAACAAATCCTTAGCTCTTCCCTTGGGTCGCTTTTCATACGACCGGTCCTATGACCTGGTGCTATTCCTCTAAATGTTTTCGGGGTTTCGTGATTCAGGGAATCGCGATTCAAGCGTTCCTCCTTTCCCTTTCGAATCCCTGGAACTCGAAAGCCTAGTATCATCCAGATCTATGGTCCAGATCGTCGACTTGATCAATGACTCAGATTAAATCCCGACATTCTACCTTTCAGGATTTTGGCGGGGTCTTCACTCCTATTTCCCCGATCTCTAGAATCCTGGTGGCTTTAGATCTTCACCACGTGTCCCTATAAATGGGTGGTCCAGGTTCTTTCGAGACTCCTCCTTCCTACCACAAGACCATGTCCGGTGTTCTGGGGCTCATCCACAGAGCGCATCAGGGTTTCGTGTACCGGGACTTCGCGACTGGCGAAGACGAGGGGTCTTACCCTTTGGTTTCTCGGGTGCCGAAATGCCGAAACCTATTCACGCTAAACCGGCTCATCCACAGAGCTCGTCGGGGTTTCGGGTACCGGGATTTCGTGACTTGCGAAAACGAGGGGTCTTACCCTTTGGTTTCTCGGGTGCCGAAACGCCGAAACCTATTCACACTAAACCGGCTCATCCACAGAGTGCATCGGGGTTTCAGGTACCAGGATTTCACAACTTGCGAAAACGAGGGGTCTTACCCTTTGGTTTCCCGGGTGCCGAAACACCGAAACCTATTCACGCTAAACCGGCTCATCGACAGAGCACGTCGGGGTTTTGGGTACTAGGATTTCACGACTTGCGAAAACGAGGGGTCTTACCCTTTGGTTTCCCTAGTGCCGAAATGCTGAAACCTATTCACGCTAAACCGACTCATCCACAGAGCGCGTCGGGGTTTCAGGTACCGGGATTTCGCGACTTGCGAAAATGAGGGGTCTTGCCCTTTGGTTTTCCCGGGTGCCGAAACGCCGAAACCTATTCACGCTAAACGATTCGGGGTTTCGCATACCGGGATTTCATGACTAGTGAAGACAAGGGGTCTTGCCCTTGGGTTTCTTGGGTGCTGAAATGCCAAAAACCCGAGAGAACTACTCTCTCTTGTACAAGGTTTCCAGACTCAGATCACATGATCCTTCAGCGGGTTCTTGGGTAATCATCCCTAGGCTTGGTGTCCTGACTGAAAATCCTTCCTAATTCGCCGAGCTATGAACTCTGTGACAGGGGTAAAGTAAACTCGTGGGTTTACTATAACGATAGTCTTTTCAAGGAGCTCACTCCGACTCTGGAATGCGAGGAAACTTCCCGGGAGGAGGTGCTTTCGGGAAATCGAACCAGGACATAGCGTGAATCAAGTAGATGGAACAAATCTCAAGGGGACGGACTCGTAATCTAAACTTATTCATTCTATACATAAACCAATTATGGTCATATAAGTATAAGCATGCATCCATTATTTCCGATCAAAACACCAGACAAACACTTCTATACAGAAACCACTTATGAGTATACGAACATGAGCATGCGTCCAGGATATTCAATTCAAGATACGAGAGATAAACACTTATCAGAAACACCAGTTGTGACGCGACTGCTGAGAGGGGTGCTCGTTTCCACCCAACCGTAGGCTCAGTGACTCCGAACGGATTTACCACTAGCCACCCCCGAGCTAGACCACGATGCTTTGAGATTCAGTCTCCTACTTCTAGCTCCACGGAAGTCAAGGACAAAGGTTACTCTCCTTCTCTTATATTCAAAACTCTCTATGTTTCCAGAGTTTTCTCCGGTTCTCTTCCGCGATCCCTGTCGCACGCGTTCTCTTCTCTCCCTTACCACACTTCATCTCTTGCCTTTTCTTTGCAAGATTGCGTGTGGCACAAATTTCCCCATCTGTGGTCAGGTCTGGGAGTTGTTACGGATGGGCGGTTCACCCCCATCCCCTCATTAACTCTTGAGGAGCCTCCCTACCTACCAATCTGATGGGAAATCCATTCCAGGGTCAGAGAGTTGTTTTGGTCTTTGAGCAAGTAAAAACCAGTACGGTACTGGCTCGGTGGAAGTTAACGCAACCATTCCAGGTCCCTTCCACCACCTCTCATTAACCATCATGATCTCTTTTAGCACATCCCCCTCCCAATAGTCACGCAACACATAATCATAACACAATTTACATTCATCGACCTTTTATACAAAAGTCCGTCAAATCAATCATTCACATCTTTGAGTTTGCCATAGTTCTTGGCCAATATAGTTATTTTTACAGATTGGGGGAAACATGGTGTTACAATTCCATCCCCCTTAAAGGAACATTGTCCTTGATGTTCTATCTATCAATATGACATGTATGTACATAAGTAAACAAAATCGGATATGCATGTTTCATGGCATCTTCCATTTCCCATGTAGCCTCATCTGGGCCAAAATGTTTCCATTGCACCTTGACCTGTGCAATGGTTTGGTTCCTGAGTGGGGTTTCCTTTCTGTCCAGTATCCATTGAGGTTCTAGCAGGAATTCTCCCTTCGGTTCCACCTGGATCACAGACCAGTCAATTATATGATTAGAATCATGTACATATTTCTTCAATAATGAAACATGGAAAACATTATGTGCTTTTACTATGGGAGGAAGTGCTAGCCTATAGGCTACAGGTCCCACTCTATCTAGAAATTCAAAGGGTTCGCAATACCGAGGTGCCAACTTTGCACAAGCTCCCATCCTTAGGGAACTCTTCTTGGGCCTAACTCTGAGATATACATGGTCTCCGGTCTTGAATTCTCTTGGAGTTCTCTTTTGGTTGGCGTAACTTTTCTGTCTGTTCTGAGCGACCTTTAGATTTTGTTTTATCTAAATCACTTGTTGTTCCATTTCTTTCAACATGTCGGGTCCAATAGAAATTTTGTTTATGGGATTAATCCAATTGACTGGAGTGTTGCACGGTCTACCATAGAGGACTTCGAAAGGACTCATCTTCAGGGATTCTTGGTAGCCGTTATTGTAGGCAAATTCCACTAGTGGCAGGTAATCTTCCCACTTTTTAGGTTGGTGCATTACATGCATTCTTAGCATGTCTTCTAATATTTGGTTCACTCTTTCCGTTTGTCCATCGGTTTGAGGATGATAGGCTGTGCTAAACAATAATTTTTTCTCTAGACCAGCCATCAAGGATTTCCAAAAGTTGGAAGTAAATTTCGTGTCTCTGTCAGACACGATCTTTTTAGGCATACCATGTAGTCTGAATATCTCCTTCATGAATATGTTGGCGATATCTATTGCCTTGCAAGTCGATTTGACGGGGATAAAATGGGCGGACTTGCTCAATTTATCCACCACTACCATGATGGCGTCATTTTGTTTGGTCGATGTTGGTAATCCGGTGATGAAGTCCATGGAAATGGTTTCCCATTTCCATTCCGGGATTGGTAGAGGTTGTAATAATCTTGTTGGGTGTCGGTGTTCTGCTTTAACCTGTTGGCATTCTAGGCACTTAGCTAAATAGTTAGCTATGTCTTTCTTTAACCCAGGCCAATAGAATTGTTTCCTAGTGGCTGTGATCATCTTTTGATATCCCAGGTGACTAGTATATGGTCTTTTATGTAGTTCATCCATTATGAACCTCTTCAAGTCGTCACAATCTGGAATATACAATCTGTTTATGTAAGTTAGCAGACCTCCATATATCATCTGGTAGCCTTCATACTTCATTCCTGTGGGTTCTTGCTCCAGGTACGAGGTCACGGTCTGGAAGAATGTGTTTGTTTCTTATGCATTCCTGACTCTTTATTTGACATTCGTCTCGCAGGTGCTCACCGTTGCCAGGTGAATTGTTTTCATACTTCTGCTAAGGGAATCGACCACCTTATTTTCCTTTCCTTTAACATGTTTGATTTCAAAATAAAACTCACTAAGGAGGGCCATCCACCTATCTTGTCTGGCATTGAGCTTTGGTTGGTCAAACAGATATCGCAATCCACAGTGGTCTGTCATAAGTACAAATTTCCTTCCCAGGAGTTAATGTCTCCACATTTTGAAGGCGTGCACTATGGTGGCCAGCTCTAGATCATGGGTCACATAGTTGACTTCGTGCTCATTCAATTTTCAGGATTCATAGCAAACTACACTTCCTCCTTGCATAAGGACTCCTCCGAGCCCTTCCTTACAGGCATCTATGCACACGAGGAAGTTGTTTTCGGGACCAATGATCTTCAGCACGAGTGCATGGGTCAGAAGGTGTTTCAGGGATTTAAATATTTCTTCATATTCTTGTGTCCACATGAATTTAGCTCCCTTCTTCTGGAGGGCAGTGATTGGACAACCAATCTTGGAGAATCCTTTTATAAATCTCTTATAGTATCCTGCTAAGCCCATAAAGGATCTGATATCCGAAACGTCCTTTTGGGTAGGCCATTCCATGATAGACCTGATCTTGTCAGGATCTACTGCTACTCCCTCTTCAGATATGACATGGCCCAAGTAATGTATTTGCTTCTGGAAAAAGTCGCACTTGCTAGATTTGGCATAGAGTTGATGTTCTCTTAGCACTTGAAGCACAAGTCTAAGTTGTTCCTCATGTTCCTCTCTATTCTTGGAGTAAATTAATATATTGTCAATAAAAACCAGTACAAATTTGTCTAGGAATTTGTTGAGCACATTGTTCATCAAGCACATAAAAGTGGCAGGGGCATTGGTCAATCCAAATGGTATTACCACAAACTCATAGTGACCATATCTCATCCTGAAGGCAGTTTTGTGGATGTCTTCACCCTTGATTTGGACTTGATGGTATCCATATCTCAAGTCAATCTTTGAGAAGATGGAAGCACCTCCCAATTGATCGAACATGTCATCGATCCTGGGTAACGGGTACTTGTTATTTATGGTTACCTTATTGAGTTGTCTATAATCTATGCACAGTCGAAGGGTACCGTCTTTATTTTTCACAAACAGGACTGGTGCTCCCCATGGAGACACGCTGGGTCAGATATAGCCTCTATCCATCATTTATTTTAGTTGTAATTTAAGCTCAACTAGCTCGGGTGTGCTCATCCTGTAGGGTGTCCTAGACACTGGCACCGCTCTTGGTGCAAGTTCTATCGAGAAGTCAATGTCCCTTCTCACAGGTAAACCCGATACCTCTTCCAGAAACACATCTCTATATTCTCTTAGTGTGGGGTGGTCTTCGAGGCTTGGTTTGTCATCTTCAACTGATTCCAACACCTGTATCGCATATAGTGGACATCCATTTCTGCAATACTTTCTCATTTGAAGGGATGATATTTTGTCTCACCGAGACAGGTTTTTGGATCCCTTGAAGGGTTATCCTTCTTCCTTCTTCACTTACACGTTCTAAGGTTTTATGGTAACAGTCCAGTCTGGCTTTATATGTGTCTAGCCATTCCATACCAATCAACAGGTCATACGATCCTAGGGGTAGTATGTTAAGGGTTGCTTGGGTGGGGAATTCACCCATAGTGAATTGGCAAGCTGGTATGACCTCCACTACTTTTCTTTTGGTGCCAGTGGCTAATTGTACCAACCATGGCTTGGCATGTTTATGTGGCTGTAATTTACACTTATCAACAGCCTTAGGGGATATATAACTCAAATTTGAACTAGGGTTAATTAGAATAGACATTAGATGGTTGGTGATCATACCTTCCATCTCCACCACTGAAGCTTGGTGGTTAGTTTGTTTATTATCCAAGGCTGCATAAATTTGCGGCATGCTCCTGGCCACATCATTGACGGCGGTAGCTTCTTGATAGTTGTAAGTTCTCCGACTGTTCTGTTGTCGGTGCGGGCAGTCCCTCAGTAGGTGTTCTTCTCCAAAACCCCAACATTTCAAGGGTTCTTTCTTCGGGTTATCAATCTTTCCCGGGGTAGATCCAAAAGGTTTATTTCCACTCCGGGAGGGGAAATTCTGTTGGTGTACACTTCGGGTTGGGAAGCTCATCCTTGAGTCCTTTTTATAGTTTTTAAATCTTGGGGATTTAAACCCCTTTTTCTGGAATCCCGAACTATTCTTCTTCTTCCAGCCTTCATGAGGTTTTGTCCGATGCCCCAGCTGTTCATAATAATATCTTTCCTTTCGGATAGTGTCTTCTATGGTCTTTGGCTTGTCAAACTCAATCCTATTCTAATAGTCCTTAGGTAGTCCACTGTTGAATCATTGCACCTTTGCCTTTTCTTATTTTATATAGGGTACGTACCTCAATAACTCGAGGAATCTGCTGACATATTCCTCTATGGTGCGTTGCCCCAGCTTGAGTTCATAGAATTCTTTAGTCTTTTCATCGAAATACTTTTCCGACAAATACTTCTTCCTGAAGTATTTCTCAAACCGTTCCCAAGGTAGGTCTTCTTCGTGAATCCCTTTTACGTTCTTAAGGTCTTCCCACCAAATGGAAGCCTTCCCATTCAGGTTGAAAGTGGCTACTTGGGCCTTCAAGTTTTTCGAGAAGTCATGGATTCTGAAATACTTCTTTAGTCCAAGCAGCCAGGCCTCCGCTTCCTCTCCCTTCTTTATTTCACCGTCGAAAGAGGGTGGTTTGGCCTTCTTGAATTCTTCGAGATTATGATTTTTGGAATGATTTCGCTTCTTCCGTTTTCTTCAGGAATTAGAACCAGTTCTGCTACTAGAAGATCCTTCCGAGTCGCCAGTTTCCTTTCCAGAGGAATCATCCGATGCTTGTCCCTTATCTCTGGGGTGGACCTTTCTCGAGGTGCTCCTCCTAGTGTGGCCACTTAAAGGACCACGTTTCCGCATCCCAGGTGGGCTTCGACTTCTATTTGTTTATCGTTGGTCTGCGTGACTGGTGTCAGGTCCATGCTACAACTATCTTTGTATGTCGAACAAGCTCTGCAACAAGACTGCATTAATTTCCATTTGCTTCTCTTGCTCTTTTATCAACCTCTCGTTGTCGGCCTTGCAGCTCTATAGTTTGACCATGAGGCTTCTCACAGTCTCAGCTAGATCTGGAGGGGTCTCTAGCGCTCTCCTTTCGTCAGACTCTTCGTCTCTATTGTGGGAGCCATCCCCCACTTCGTGGTGCGTCACCATTCTATACGTCTGCAGTTTCCTGTGGCTGATCGTCCGCTTGTTGTGCAAGAAAACACTTGTTGTTAGTCAACATTATATTCATTGATAATCAACGCATAATTCATATTTTCAAATGCATACACACAATAGGAATTTTCATTCTTAACTTCGGCTTTTGATAAAGGGGGTTAGGATAGAAAGTTACTCCTTTTAAGAGTACTTCAAATGGAGTTTCTGCGCAACTCATCCATGAGCCCAAGCAGGCCAAGTGTTGTAACCATGCTCTGATACCAATTTGTCACACACCCACTACGATAGCTATGATTTTCTTTTTTTTCTTTTCGTCTTTTCTTCGAGGGACATAATCCCCGAAATTCTATGGAGCCTAGCGCAGACCATCCATTTTCTTTCCACCTCCATGTAATCATTGGCTATGACCACAGGCCTTACCAAAAAGGCACTTCCGAATTTCACGATTCGGGGAAACGCGATGCAAGCGTTCCCCTGTTCTCTGTCTTTCGAAATGCTGAAACCCGAAAGGGTCTAACAGATCCTTAGCTCCTCCCTTGGGTCGTTTTTCATACGACCGATCCTATGACCTGGTGCTATTCCTCTAAATGTTTTCGGGGTTTCGTGATTCGAGGAACCGCGATGCAAGCGTTCCTCCTTTCTCTTTCGAATCCTCAGAACTCGAAAGTCCGGTATCATACGGATCTATGGTCCAGATCGTCGACTTGATTAATGGCTCGGATTAAATCCCGACATTCTACCTTTCGGGATTTTGGCGGGGTCTTCACTCCTATTTCCCCAATCTCCAGAACCTCGACAGCTTTAGATCTTTGCCACGCGTCCCTACAAATGGGCAGTCCAGGTTCTTTCGGGACTTCTCCTTCCTACCACAAGACCCTGTTCGGTGTCCTAGGGCTCATCCATAGAGCGTGAGGGGTTTTGCGTACCGGGACTTCGCGACTAGCGAAGACGAGAGGTCTTACCCTTTGGTTTCCCAGGTGTCAAAACGCCAAAACCTATTCACACTAAACCGGCTCATCCATAGAGCACATCGGGGTTTCGGGTACCGGGATTTCGCGACTTGAGAAAACGAGGGGTCTTACCCTTTGGTTTCCCGAGTGCCGAAACGTCGAAACCTATTCACGCTAAACCGACTCATCCACAGAGCGCGCCGGGGTTTCGGGTACCGAGATTTTGCGACTTGCGAAAACGAGGGGTCTTACCCTTTGGTTTCTCGGGTGCCGAAACGTCAAAACCTATTCACGCTAAACCGGATCATCCACAGAGCGCGTCGGGGTTTCGGGTACCGGGATTTCGTGACTTGCGAAAATGAGGGGTCTTACCCTTTGGTTTCTCGTGTGCCGAAACACCAAAATCTATTCACGCTAAACCAGCTCATCCACAGAGCTCGTCGAGGTTTCGGGTATCGGGATTTCGCGACTTGCGAAAACGAGGGGTCTTTCCCTTTGGTTTTCCCAGGTGCCGAAATGCCTAAACCTATTCACGCTAAACCGATTCGGGGTTTCGCATACCGGGATTTCGCGACTAGCGAAGATGAGGGGTCTTGCCCTTGGGTTTCCCGGGTGCTGAAACGCTGAAACACCGAAAACTTGAGAGAACTACTGTCTCTTGTATAAGGTTTCCAGACTCAAATCACATGATCCTTCAGCAGGTTCTTGGGTAATCATCCCTAGGCTTGGTGTCCTGACTAAAAAGCCTTCCTAATTCACCGAGCTATGAACTCTGTGACAGGGCTAAAGTAAACTCGTGGGTTTACGATAACGATAGTCTTTTCAAGGAGCTCACTCTAGCTCTGGAATGCGAGGAAACTTCCCGGGAGGAGGTGCCTTCGGGAAATCGAACCAGGACATAGTGTGAGTCAAGTAGATGGAACAAATATCAAGGGGACAGACTCGTAATCTGAACTTATTCATTCTATACATATACCGATTATGTTCATATAAGTATAAGCATGCATCCATTATTTCCGATCAAAACACCAGGCAAACACTTCTATACATAAACCACTTATGAGTATACAAACATGAGCATGCGTCCAGGATATTCAATTCAATATACGAGAGATAAACACTTATCAGAAACACCTGGTGTGATGCGACTGCTGAGAGGGGTGCTCATTTCCACCTAACCGTAGGCTCAGTGACTCTGAATGGATTTACCACTAGCCCACCCCGAGCTAGACCACGATGCTTTGATATTCAGTCTCCTACTTCCAGCTCCACAAAAGTCAAGGACGAAGGTTACTCTCATTCTCCTATATTCAAAACTCTCTGTGTTTCCAGAGTTTTCTCCAGTTCTCTTCCACGATCCCTATCGTGCGCGTTCTCTTCTCTCCCTTACCACACTTCCTCTCTTGCCTTTTCTCTGCAAGATTGTGTGTGGCATGAATTTCCCCGTCCATGGTCAGGTCTGGGAGCTGTTATGGATGGGTGGTTCACCCTTATCCCCTCATTAACTCTTGAGGAGCCTCCCCACCTACCAATCTGACGAGAAATCCATTCCAGGGTCAGAGAGTTACTTTGGTCTTTGAGCAAGTAAAAACCAATACGGTATTGGCTCGGTGGAAGTTAACGCAACCATTCCAGGTCCCTTCCATCACCTCTCATTAGCCATCGTGGTCTATTTTAGCACATACCCCTCCCAACAGTCATGCAACACATAATCATAACACAATATACATTCATCGACCTTTTATACAAAGGTCCGTCAAATCAGTCATTCACATCTTTGAGTTTGCCATAGTTCTTGGCCAATATAGTTATTTTTGCAGACTGGGGGAAACAAGGTGTTACATTATTCTCCCAAATCAATGAGGCTTCATGAATAAAAGACAAATATGGGACAATATTATCCTGGTCCAGGAAGCAATCCATACCAATGTCATGAATAAAGAAAAAGGAATGATAATTAAAATTCACATGGCAAATGCCTTCGATAGAGTGAAGCATGAATTCCTCTATGAGGTGTTGAACAAATTTGGTTTCTAGAGCCCCTTTATCTCATGGATTAAAGTCTGTATTTCGTCCCCGTGGATAGCACCACTGATTAACGGTCGCCCAACAACGTTCTTCCAAGCCTCAAGAGGCCTCAGACAAGGGTGTCCTCTCTCTCCGTTGCTGTATGTAATCATGGCAGAAAATTTAAACAGAATATTGGAGCAAGAAAGGACTACTAAAAATATCTCGGTCTTAAAAATTGCTAGGGGAGTAAGAAGGATAAACAACTCGCAATTCACTGACGATACTCTCCTCCTTGGGGGAGCATCCAAACAATGGCCTGAATATTCAAACTAGTCATGGACCAGTATGAACAAGCCTCAGGAGGAATTATCAACAATATTAAGAGCCAGATCTATGCTTGGAACGTAAAAGCAGGAATAATGGAAAAAATTTCCCATATCCTCCAATTCCCTTTCACGGTGGATTGGAAATACTTCAAGTATTTAGGTACGTCGATTAGCATCAAAGCCCTACCTAGGGAGGCTTGGAAGGGGATCCTCCAAAAACTAAAAGACCAATTTGAAAAATGGGGAGCCACTTGGTTAAATCCAACAGGTCGGGTTGTTCTTGTTAGCGTCAGAAGTCACTCCTGGATTGCTTGCAGGAGAAGAGCCCGACACCCATCGGTTTAATGTCATGAGTTGTTTATAAGGGGTGATCAAATGGAGATAATGGCTCGAGGAGGTATCACTCTAACTCAAAGACTGGGTCTGGTACGTAAAGAACAAAGGAGGTCTGGAATCCTAACTTCATCCAGTGGGTTAATCAAAAGATGAGCAGGGGGAAGACTTAGGAGAAAATGAACAAACAGCTATGGGCATCAGGCTTTCAACGGTTTGTAGGGGAAAAACTCTGAACGCAGGATCCTCCTAGTTCAAGGCTTCAAGGAACTGGAAGAAGACTTGACTGGATCCTCCAATTCCAAGTCATTTAGCGTTAAGGAAATCACAGGGATTGATTAGAGGCTCTGTAACTATTACAGTGATCCATTACAACATCATCCTATAATAGCTACAGCTCGACTGGATCCTCCAACTCCGAGCTGCTCTAACACAGTGTAAACAAAGACATGAAAGAAACTAGCATTCATAAGGCAAGAAGTCTCAAAAGTTCATACATAACCAAAATAACAATGCTTCATTAAAACTTTACAACCGGGAGCCCTGCTCAACCATCGATAGATTCAAAAATGGCAGAAATGCCTACATATACTTGGAACAAAAACACTAGAAGCTAAATCGAGACATCGCATTGAAGACATTACGTCTTCACATTTACTGCACATGCAGTCTCTGGACGCTCGTGGACTTTAGTCAGGCGCAATTGTGTTCCCAAGGGCCTGAGAATGAAATTACCAGCTTACAGTCATCTCTGGATTTTCCATTTATGGTGGAAAATATGTCCAACCACCATCAACTGCTGCAATAACTACTTCATTGGGCTCGGAAAGGCCCAGGTTGATTATGCACCTACAGGACATGGAGGCCCTCTCATTCTACCATTTGGACCTATTTGAAGAATTCATGGCAAGACTAACGGGTAGACGTGGACGCCGTCGTGATAACTGGAGGACCAGGCATGAAGTGGTGAATGGACGGTGATCGGGCAGGGGAAAAAACGATAGGGCGAGTACAAGTGGCAGAATCCATGGGTTTTGAAGTGTACGAGCCAGGTGGAGGAACATAGGGGCCGGAAAAACTGTGGTTGGCATGACACGGGGAGAAGATGTGGCGGCAAGGGACAGATGGCGGATGTATGCGATGAGGCTTCAGGTTTTTCGGGAATTCGGGATTCGCGAGTTTGCAATGCGCGAACTCTTCGCCTCCGGGATCCCCGATATCCTGATGTGCGATGAGATCCTCCTCCTATGGGTTAGCCCTCCTGGCTATTCTATGGCCCATACGACCACCTCTTTATGACTAGAGCTCAATCTCTGTTGGGGCTTTGGTGCTTTCGATGTCTCGATGCACAAGTCCTTGAGACTCGCAACAACCTTCCACCTGTATTCCATTTGCTCTTGCGGTCCCACACACTAATCTGGCGATTGCCAAGACATCGCTTCTCGCGACCTCGCAACTCTACGCGCAAATCTTTGCCGCTCAAACTCACGAACATCCGAGTTTGCGATGTGCCGATGCCACTTGGTGCTGCCTCCCTACACGGATTGTCCTTCTGACACCTGTCCTCCACTACGATCCGTAGCTCTGTCGGGAAATCGCGTATCGGGATATCACGATTCCCGCTGTCATGTGCATGGGACTTTCAGTTCCCCGATCCCCGACTCTGCGGGATCTCTCGCCACGTGCCTCAGCTGACGGACGGCTCTGATTCAGTCGGGAAATCGCGCATCGCGATTCACTCATGTAAGAACTCCCTGCCTCCAGAAACTCCGATCCTCCGATGAACTGAAATCCCAACTCTCCTTCTGATGTCTGACATGTGTCCCGCCAAGTTCAACGGCTAGGATCCCATCGGTCTTTCGAGACTCGAAAGGTCTCGGCTCTCTTACCCTTTGAAAACCCGATACCACAATTGTTACTAACATTAGGCTCCATGGGGGATAGAGTCGTCCCTGTGATGCTCTAAGGACTCCTTCTGCAGTTCCAGTCGCCTTTCTATTGGGCTATGGAGTCTTTATTAGGCTGCAAAAATAAAAATGGAAACGAACTAATAAATAAAGGACAGTATTTACAAATAAAGAGTCATTTGAGACTCAAACGAAACATTTTTTCAGGAAATGCCCATTTACTGGGCCGCTGAAAACTTCTTCGCCTTCCAAATCTCGCAACCTGTATGTGTTGTTTGAGAAAACCTCAGAGATTCTGAAAGGCCCAATCCACAGGGCTTCAAACTTGTTGTGTTTGCCCTTATCTTGTTTAGGAGCATCCCATTTCAGTACCAGRTCTCCTATSTGGAATCGCTCCTTCTTKGCTTTCCTGTCRAAAACCTGCTTGATCCTTTGYTGATGGTCCYGRATTCTRTTCACTGTCTGCTCCCTAGTCTGCTGGACCTCTACTAGCTGATGAATTCTTCTGATCATGTCATTGGGCTCTTTCTGATGGTTCTGGAGAAATTTCGCTACGGGGATGGCTAGCTGAGAAGGGAAGACGACTTCAGCTCCGTAGACTAACTGGAAAGGGGAGAGACCTGTAGCTCTCTTTGTAGTCACTCGATCAGCCCATAGGGCGAATTTCAGCTTCGAGTTCCAAGCCCTTTGGTTGTCTTCCAACATCCTTTTGATGATTCTTATTAAACTTTTGTTGGAGGACTCCTCTAAACCATTTCCCTATGGATAGTATGGGGTGGAGTGAACCAGCTTAATCCCAGACTACTCACAGAACCTGGCTAATGGCTCAGACCCGAAAGAGGTTGCATTATCGGTGACAATATTAGTTGGACAGCCGAACCTTGTGATGAGGTCCTCCAAGAATCCGATGATTACCTTGTGAGAAGCACTCCTGGTGGGAATAGCTTCAATCCACTTGGTAAAGAAATCTGTAGCAGTCAAGATCCACCTGTGATGCCCACTGGAGGGAGGGTGAATTTCTCCAATGAAATCTAGGCCCCACTGCTGAAAAGGCCCTGAAACCACCACCGGATTTAACGACAGAGACCTGAGCTGCTACTTTCCTGCAAATTTTTGAGATTTGATGCAGGCTCTGACCCTTTTGCAGGCATCAGTAAATACGGTAGGCCAGTAGTGCCCAGCCCTGAGGATTTTGTGGGCTGTGGCTCTCCAGAAATGGTGCCCTCCACATAGACCGCTGTGAAATTCAGCCATGATCATCTCGGCCTCTGGTGGACTAAGGCATTTTAAAAGCACTCCCAGGGGGTCTTTCCAATATAACACTTGATCGATTAGGCAGTACCTGACTGCTTTGAGCTTTAGAGCTCTTGCTTTGCTTTTTTGCAGGCCGTCTGGAGGTCGCAGCTCCTGCAAAAAGTATATGACATCCTTATACCAAGGACATTGAGCCAATGGGGGTTCCTTTTGATGATCTATGTCAGATAGTCGATCCTGCTGAATACCCGAGCATTCATTGATGAAACTTGTCCCCAAAGCTTGGCAATTTGCTTCAGCCAATAGCTTGGCTAAACCTTTCCCTTTGATCAAATTGGTGGGCCTTATTTCCAGGTCGAACTCTAGGATTTTGGCTATCCATTTGCTCCTTCTCCCGTCTATGTCAGGCTGAATAAGAATATCTTTAACAGCAGCCGAGGGGACGTAGGCGATGATTTTTTACTGCAGGATGTAGGTTCTGAAGGATTTGAGAGCTTTCACTAGAGCATAAGCTTGCTTCTCCATAGTGTCATACCTGACTTCGACATCCCTCAATGCTCGGCTGAAGTAAGCAATAGGTTGTTCTAACCCACTATTATTTGTCTGTAATAGAACAACAGCTACTGTGTCAGGCGAGGCAAAGGAGAAAATAAGGAAATCCTTTGAGTAGTCAGGACTGATAAGCACAGGAGCTTCAGTCAGGGCCTTCTTGATTTGTTCAAAGGAATGCCACGATTGAGGGGTCCACCTTACTTCATTCTCTTTCTTTAGCATGGCTGATATCAACTTTACCTCCTCAACAAAGTTAGGCACAAACCTCCTTAGGAAATTGATTTTACCGAGGAAAGATTGGAACTCCTTCCTAGACCTTGGGATTGATAAGGCTTGTATCACCTCAACTCTGTTGGGATCAATCCTGACTCCTTCTGCTGATACTATGTGGCCTAGTAGCTTTCCTTCCTTCATGGCAAACAAAGATTTCTTGGGGTTTAATGAAATGCCAAACTTTCTGCATTTAAGGAAAACTTTCCTGAGATGACAACAGTGCTCTTTATCAGATTTTGAAAATACCATGATGTCATCCAGATAAACGACCACGAATTTATCTCTTTCCCCGTCGAAATCTATGTCCATGGCACGTTGGAATGTCGCCCCTGCATTCATAAGTCCAAATGGCATCTTGGCATACATGAATGTGCCCCATGGAGTGGTGAATGTTGTCTTTTCCCTGTCTTCAGGCAGGACAGAGACCTGATTGTAGCCAAAGAAACCATCAATCATGGACATCCTGGAAGCTCCTGTCACCCTCTGCAGTATATGTTCCATCTTTAGCAAGGGGTAGTTATCTTTTCGCGAGCTTCTGTTTAGGTTTCTGAAGTCTACACAGAGTCTGATCTCTCCATTCTTTTTCCTTACTGGCACCAAATTTGCCACCCATTCTGAATATCTCAGTGGAACGATGATCTGAGCTTGAAGCAGCTTCTTCACTTCTCTCTCCATGATGGGCAGCAGCATGGGATTGATCTGTCTCAGCTTTTGCCTGAATGGCTTTGCCTCCTCCTTTAATGGAATTTTATGCTCGATGACAGAGGTGTCATAGGTTTTGAGGTCTTCGTAGGTCCAGGCAAATACATCAGCAAATTTCCTCAAAAGTCCACTGTATCGGACCTCTGTTCCTCTGTCAAGATTTTTGACAATTTGACATACTTGGGCTCACTCTCGGTCCCAATGTTGCACTGAATAGTACCAGCGTCCTCCTCCAAGACCTTTCCTTTTACCGACACATCATTACTATCAAAAATCCTTTCCAAAGGAACCAGTCCCCTGGGAATATGGTTGCTGGGTAGCTGTACAATGTCACGCCCTGCAATCATATTCAGAAAATTATCCCCATCGAGCTCTTCCCCTGAGACAACATCTTGGTCTATATGCATTTCTGAAAATTCCTCAACAGTCTCCAAGAACCTCTTGACCTCAATATCGTCCTCAAACACCTTCCAATGCTTAACATTGTCAGGTATGGAGGGCCTGTATTTTACTTCTATATCATATCTGAATTTGGGTGGTAGGGGTACTTTGAAATTGCTAGCCGATGCAGCCAAGGAATCTGCCAAGGTGTTCTCCTCTCTTGGGATGAAAGAAATATTAAATGCTAAGAAGAAACTGTCAATAAGGTCCCAGACCTCATTCCTATAACTCCTGAGTCGAGGATGTTTAGCCTGATAAGCGTTCTTGATCTGCTGGACCACCAACTCTGCATCACCGAATACTGCTTCTTCCTGAATTCCCATTTCCCTTGCAGCCCTTAGTCCCAGAACAAGAGCCTCATACTCTGCCACATTATTGGTAGCTTCAAATTCTAATTTGTATGACAGAGATATGGTTTCCTGAGCAAGCGTCACAAAAACTACTCCAGCTCCAGCGCCTTCTCGGGAACATGCTCCATCAAAAAACATTTTCCAGATTGGGGTGATGGAGAGAGGAAATTCAGGGGAAACAGTGGGTTGTTTTCTGAGTTTCAGAGGCGGCTCTGGGGCATGGGTGAGTTGCGGTAAGCTGGAGCCTAAACTAGTGTCCAAGGCGAAAATGGGATGGTTGGTGGGGTTGGCTTCATCACTGATTATATAGGCCAATTGGGCTTCTCTGTATAATCTTCTATGCTCTTCTCCAAACACTGGGATAGTAGCATATGTGAGGTCCATCTGCAAGGTTCCCCCCAGTCTTTTTATCCAAGATCTTGATAACAACATTCCGAACTTGGGGAGGACATCGTCTATTATGATATCCATGACCACACTTTTCATGGGCAGTTGAAACAAGGTCACAACCAGGTCTTTGATCACTCCAAGACATTGAACTCTCCTGGATTCAAAGGAATAGAGGTCATGATAGGCTCGAGTAACTTCTAGCCCTAATTCTTCCATGACAGTTTTGGGCATGAGGTTGTGAGAGGCCCCTGAATCCATTAAGAAGTTGTGCAACACTTTGTCGTGTATGTTCAGGGATGTGTAGAAGGGAGGGGACGAATCATCCCTATCTTGTACCATGGGACCTAGGACAACTGCTGGTTTTTCGTCTTGGAGGTTTATGGAGTCTGTGGGAAGGCATGAAGCTTCAGACTGTAAAATCTTAGAGAAGCATTTTTTAAACTCTCCATGTTTAATTAACTCAGTGAGGGGCACAGGGATCCTGATCTTTTGAATCTCATGCTCAAAATTAAAGGAAGGTGTAATCTTTGGGATTTCTTTTATTTCAGGAACATGATTATGGACAATGGGAGAGGGGGGTTGAGATTTCTTACCTCTGTGACCATTTGCTACTTCATTAGCAGGTCTCTCTGCTCTAATGGACTTCTCAGGGCTATCGGGTGCTGCTATCTTTTTATCAGACCTCAAGTTGTACCTGCCTCGGCCGCCACTAGCTTTGTCTCCCTTGCTTAGCTCATTTAGCTGACTGTCCATGAGAGACTCCTCGTATGCATATTGGGTGAGATGAGGAAAAGGAGGGGTGTCTCCAAAGAAATGGATCTCAGGATCAAGCTCGTCTTCTTCTCTTTCTTCCCCCTCGGCCATGAAATTGTTTTGAAAAGGGGCCTGAATTTTCTGGTCTTCTCTGTCTCTTCCCTTCTCTCTTTGCATATTCGAGGGAGTAAAATTATTTGGCTTCCTGAATCCTCCTCTATTTTCGATGATCTGAGGGCCTTTATATGCTTGCCTCCCTTCCACCCTCATCCTCTCCATTTCTGCAGACAAAGACTTCACCATCTTAGTCAATTCGTCGACCTGAGGGTGAGGCACCAATGATCCAGAAGTCGAGGCTTCCATCCTCCCTTTTCTCTTGTCTGCGTCGGCCTTGTTTCTCAGTCTGTCAGCTTCTAATATGTTGGATTCCACTTCTATGGCCACATATTGCATTTGGGCTAAGGAAGTGGCTCTTCTTTCTCTCAACAACAGGCAGAAATCAGGGTCAAATGTGCCAGCATAGGAAATTTGGGCAGAGGCTTCTGAGGTCTTTATCTCTGCAGGAATCTTATTATACATTTTATTGAATCTTTTGGAGAAGTCAGAGACAAACTCTCCTTCCAATTTCTTCAAAGACCCGAACTCTGTCATGTAATACATAAAATCCTTCCTATCTCCCCACTGTCTCAAGAAAGCACTATCTAGAGCTTCAATCCCAGCAATGGACCCTGGAGCCAATCCTCTAAACCACTTCTGTACCTCACCATCCAGGCTCTGGACGAAAACTCTCATCCAGACATCTTCATTTTCAATATTGAGGTTGTCTGCATAACTGTAAAAAGCAGCCAGGTGCTCTTCAACAGTTATGTCTCCTTCCCCAGTGAAATTGGGCATGTATTTCAAGTAATCCCCAACAGGAAGAGGATTCACAGGATGGGGTAGGATTAAGGGAGCATATCTGGCAGCGACTATGGCATCCATTCTATTCGGAGGGGGATTAGCACCGGCCATAGGAATGTTAGGTGGAGGAGAGCTGGGAGGAGAAGGAGTTCGCGAAGGGGCTAGCGGGAGTAAATCTCGGAGTGGGGTAGGAAACAAGAGGTGATTCAAGGAACAGGCTACTGAGCTCCAGTAGGAAGGTTCTCCTCCCTATGTAGGAGTGGGGAAATCTTCTGAGGTCATGGGTCTACGCCAAGGTACAACTTCAAAGGAGAGGGGAGTGGCAAAGTCTTGTCCTTCTGGTCCCAGACCAGGAGAGGAAAAATTAATAGGAACACTCCCAAAATTTAAGAAACGGGGAACTGCAGAGACAAGCCTGTCAAATAACTGAGGAGGAGAAAAAGGAGCTCCAACAAAAGGATATGGTGGATTACCTGGATCGGTGATGGATGCTTCTTCTTCAGAGGCCTTTCCCTTTCTAAGCACCACCTCTAGATCTATTTCAGGCGTAGCTAGAGGCAGCCGTGTGTGAGACCGCGTATGCCTGCCTCTGAAAGCCACAATTAACAGAGCAGGTTCTCCCCAGCGGAGTCGTCACAATGGAGTCGCCAAGTGCAAATTAGCAATCTTGAAAGGCTCCGATGATCCGATGCACCTTCGGATTCAGAGGCTGGATGTCGTTCTACCCAGGGAAAATCTTCAACTTCGTCCCCGACAACGGCGCCAGAAATGTTAGCGTTGGAAGTCACTCATGGATTGCTTGCAGGAGCAGAGCCCGACACCCATCAGTTTAATGTCACGATTTGTTTATAAGGGGTGATCAAATGGAGATAATGGCTCGAGGAGGTATCACTCTAACTCAGAGACTGGGTCTGGTACGTAAAGAACAAAGGAGGTCTGGAATCCTAACTTCAGCTAGTCGGTTAATCAAAAGATGAGCAGGGGGAAGACTTAAGAGAAAATGAACAAACAGCTCTGGGCATCAGGCTTGCAACGGTTTGTAGGGGAAAAACTCTGAACACAGGATCCTCCTGGTTCAAGGCTTTAAGGAACTAAAAGAAGACTTGACTGGATCCTCCAATTCCAAGTTATTCAGCGTTAAGGAAATCACAGGGACTGATTAGAGGCTCCGTAACTATTACAGTGATCCATTACAACATCATCCTATAATAGCTACAGCTCGACTGGATCCTCCAATTCCGAGCTGCTCTAACACAGTGTAAAAAAAGACATGAAAGAAATTGGCATTCATAAGGCAAGAAGTCTCAAAAGTTCATACGTAACCAGAATAACAGTGCTTCATTAAAACTTTACAACCGGGAGCCCTGCTCAACCATCGATAGATTCAAAAATGACAGAAATGCCTACATATACTTGGAACAAAAACACTGGAAGCTCAATCGAGGCATTGCATTGAAGACATTACGTCTTCACATTTACTGCGCATGCAGTCTCTGGACGCTCGTGGACTTTAGTCAGACACAATCGTGTTCCCAAGGGCCTGAGAATGAAATGACCAGCTTACAGTCATCTCTGGATTTTCCATTTATGGTGGAAAAGATGTCCAACCACCATCAACTACTGCAATAACTGCTTCATTGGGCTCGAAAAGGCCCAGGTTGATTATGCACCTACAGGACATGGAGGCCCTCTCATTCTACCATTTGGACCTATTTGGGGAATTCATGGCAAGACTAACAGGTAGACGTGGACACCGTCGTGATAACTGGAGGAATGGACATGAAGTGGTGAATGGACGGTGATCGGGCAGGGGAAAAAATGATAGGGCGAATACAAGTGGCAGAATCAATGGGTTTTGAAGTGTACGAGCCAGGTGGAGGAACACAGTGGCCGAAAAAACTGTGGTTGGCATGACATGGGGAGAAGACATGGCGGCAAGGGACAGATGGCGGATGTATGCGATGAGGCTTCGGGTTTTTCGGGAATTCGGGATTCGCAAGTTTGCAATGCGTGAACTCTTCGCCTCCGGGATCCCCGATATCTCGATGTGCGATGAGCTCCTCTTCCTATGGGTTAGCCCTCCTGGCTATTCTATGGCCCATACGACCACCTCTTTATGACTGGAGCTCAATCTCTGTTGGGGCTTCAGCGCTTTCGATGTCTCGATGCACAAGTCCTTGAGACTCGCGACAGCTTGCCACCTGCATTCCATTTTCTCTTGCGGTCCCACACACTAATCCGGCGATTGCCAAGACATCGCTTCTCGCGACCTCGCAACTCTACGTGCAAATCTTTGCTGCTCAAACTCACGAACATCCAAGTTTGCGATGTGTCGATGCCACTTGGTGCTGCCTCCCTACACGGATTGTCCTTCTGACACCTGTCCTCCACTACGATCCGTAGGTCCGTCAGGAAATCGCGTATTGGGATATCGTGATTCTCGCTGTCATGTGCATGGGACTTTCAGTTCCCCGATCCCCGACTCTGTGGGATCTCTCGCCACGTGCCTTAGCTGACAGATGGCTCTGATTCAGTCGGGAAATCACGCATCGTGATTCACTCATGTAAGAACTCCCTGCCTCCAGAAACTTCGATCCTCCGATGAACTGAAATCCCGACTCTCCTTCTGATGTCTGACGCGTGTTCTGCCAAGTTCAACGGCTAGGATCCCATCGGTCTTTCGAGACTCGAAAGGTCTCGAATCTCTTACCCTTTGAAAACCCGATACCACAATTGTTACTAACAGTTCTAATAAAAGTAGTCCTCTCATCCCTCCCAATCTTACAATTCTCAACGCTCTATGCTCCAGTTGGAATTAAGAAAGAACTGGCAAAACTCACAAGAAAATTTCTTTGGAAAGGAGGCAAGGGTAATGAAAAAAAATTCCATATGATAAATTGGGCTATCACATGTGCCCCTAAAGAAAATGGGGGGTTGGGAATAAGAGATCCTGAAAAAATAAACTTAGCTATAGGAGAAAAGGTAATCTGGCGAGTCATCATAGGTGGCAACAAATGGTGGAAAAAAGCACTCTGTAGCAAGTACATGACCAAAAACAAAAAAATATGCATGGAAGAAGTGGACCTGGGACAAGCAGGCTCACCCATCGGGAAGCTTATGCGGGTGTCAATTCCTTAAATACAATCCTGCTTGAATTGGAATCCAGGAAACGGGAAAGAAATCAATATTTGGGAGGATAATTACTCAGAGAATGTGATCCTTTCAAATATCCCTTCACTGAACCAATTAAAAAGCTAGCCGTCCTCTGAAGGAAAATTCACCCTCCATGATTTCTCAAACTAACATTCAAACTGTAATTGGGAAAGTTGGAATTTGGGGGAGGTACCTCCCTTACTGCGAGAAGAGGCCAAACAGTCTCCGGATTTGCCCCAGTCCGACTTAGCAAAAAGGATGACAAAAGCTAGGGACAAGAGGGTTATACAGTGAATTTGAGATACAAACAGCGCCTCGAAGGCAGCGATATCCCAACCAAATCAACCATTTGGAAAGAGATCTGGAACCCAAATAGTCTCCCAAAAATTAACATCTTTTGCTGACAGCTGGCTCATAATACACTCCTAACATGGGATAATTTGAACAAAAGAAGCTTTATGGGCCCGTTCAGGTGTGCTGAGTGCTCTGTGTGTTGATATCCTGGAAAGTAATGACCATTTGTTCCTGCATTGCAATTTCACCAGGCAGGTGATGAACAATGTCTATCACGAACTAGTTCCCCAATTGTCCAGGACAAGAAGCACTAGAAGTCTAATAGGCAAATGGGAAAAACATTACAGAGGATCGCTCCAGGGAAAATTGAAGCTCAGTCGAGCCTGGAAGGCATCCATAAAATTTGTTTGCTGGCAGATTTGGATGGCAAGAAATAAAAGGATTTTCAAAGGAAAAACCATTTCCCCTCTAGCAGTAGCGACAAATGCCATCGACCACCTAAGTGAATTCTTATCGACCAAGAATCCATTCACCTTGGTAGGGGCCACGATGAGAACAAAATAAGAAGCCTGACTAAACAAACTTAACCTATAGGAAGCCCCTTCACCTTGTGGTCCAAAAATCACTACATGCTAGCAACTTCAGTATACTCCTCAAGAGTTCACAAACTGGCTAAATACACAAAAAAATCATGTCCTAATTTTTGATGGCGCTTCTAAAGGGAACCCAGGGAAGGCAGGTGCGGGAGGGGTTCTGTTCGCCCTTAGAGGAAAAAGGATGATTACTTATTCTTGTAATCTAGGAACTACCACAAACAATTCAGCTGAGGCTTATGCACTTCTCAAAGGGAGACAAATAGCGAAGGAACGTCAAATTAACAAACTAATCATCATAGGGGAATCCAAAATGATCATCGGGTATTTTGTTAAAAGCACAAACTCAAATAACTCAGCGCTCAAGAGAATCATTAATAGAACAAGGGACATAATCTTGAGCATGAGCACCTGCTTCTACCATATCTGCTGAGACAATAACTGGAGAGCAGATGATCAGACAAATAAAGCCATAGGCAGAGGCACAGGGCACTTGGAAATTCAAGGAAGGTCCACATTCCTAACCCCCCCATAGCCACTCCAATGACCCAAAACATACAACTTGACATCTCATCTAGCAACCATGCACATAAGGCTTTCAAGTGCAACATCTGATCTGGACAAACTCCTGACATTTCTGGGATTCCAAGGTACTTTGTCAAATCCAGGAATGGGGAAAATAGTACGTCGAAGAAGGTAATCAGGGAATATCAACACAAGAAAAGATCAGTCCCCCGTGGGATCCGACAAATGAGGTCACCCATACCTCACACCTCCTCCCCTCCCCCTATCCTCTCATTAATGGAACTTGCGCAAACGGTCTGGGAAATGACTGAGGTAAGACTTTAAAGCATGCAGAAGAAGCCATGGGAGCACACCACGCTCCAAAGGAGGCATCTTACACGCACAAGAAAGGACGTCACATGGGAAATTTAGGGATATCCGATCCCAATTTATTGTTTCAACATCCACAGGAAGGTAAGAATCGCAGATAGAAATATAGGGGATTGGAAGAGTCCAGGCATCTCAAACCAAGGTGAAAAGCACATAATTAGCTGGATAGGTAAAGTCAAGGTGATGGGCATAAAACAAAATCACAACAAGAGAAGAGGATGGCTAAAATATCTGAACAGGAACAACCAGAACAACAGAAACACTCAGGGGGATAGAAACAGGACGCAACGGGTATTGAATTACTCGAGCAATTTCCCAAGCCTAACAGAAGAGGCCGCAACAAGCTTAATCAAAATCCAACGCCTGTTGCAAATAATTGTTCAAGGCAGTAGCAGGGAAAGTGCAGGAGAAGTGCACGCCAAAATTCTCACTCAACTCACGTCAACTAGAGGAAGAGTCAACATGGATCAGCGACGAGTTCAGGAAGAGAGAGAGGAGGAAATGGTGGGAGAAAATTTCCTCACCACACAACATTTGGCCATGCATCTGGAATCCCATAGCACCACCCTAAATTTTACACTGGAAACTCTCTCCCAACACCAAGCCCTGATCAACCAGCTCCAAGACGAGGTGGATTTCTTGAGAAGGCAAGGGGAAAGACTCGAGGAAGAGCATGGAACCAGAGCCCAGGAAGTTGTAGGTCAAAGAAGAAGTGAAGAAGGCAAGAGAAGAGACGTCCCGATCCTCCTAGATCTGAATGTTGCTTTGGACACACCGTCAGAAGAAACTCCAGCCCAAGCTCCAGAGGAAAATAAGAAGTAAGATTCGCCATAAGTCCCAATTTTGATAATAATGGCTATGCCAATACACAATTTACAAGAAATAACTAGACTAATTAGTCTGTACTAAATAAGCAACTGGAATTTTTGGGAACAAGCTCATGCAAAAAGCTCTCGGTATATTAGTTGTTGGGTCATTGATCCAACACCCCCTTTTTTGTACTATAGCGACTTCGGTCGCACATTTATATATATATAAAACATATTTCAATTTTTGTTAAAAAAAAAAATTGCAACACACTAGGCCAATAATATCATATCAAAAATATTTTAACTAATAAAAAATTCAATACAAGAAAATAGAAAATTAAAAAAATATATTGTTTTTGAAAAACAAATCAAAAAATAAGTATATTAAAAAATACTTAGGATAAAATTTACAAATTAATGAAGTTTTAAACCGTACCGATTGCTATAATACCTGCTTTTGCATGTACTAATAAGACAATTTGAGGATTTGATGGGGACATGCCTTTTATGATACATGCAATTCACAGGTATAATTTCATATGCATCTACTACATAAAGGCATGGTACATAAAGGCATGGGTTCATATACCCCATATACATAAACATTAATAAGTTTTGATGAGGAGTTAAACATTAGTATGATTGTGCACAAGTATTTAAGTGTTTCATTTACACACCACAAAGACAAACATTGAAAACATTGTTTTGCCCATTTATTTTTACAATTTACAAAATTGATGTTGGTTTCTAAGTTAAGAATTGTACTTTTCACTTTCATTCCACATATGTTTTGATGGCATGGTTTCTATTAACATATTTTACTACTAGGAAAATTTGGTCATTTGATCTTTATCATTTACATTTCTCACCAATATCTACCTTAAAATAGATGCTAAGTAAGACTATATGTCAATTTGCATTATACAAAATTCGATAAATTTGATGAACACTTATATCAACAATTTTCTAACTTCACTTTACGACATACGATGTTAAAAAGATGTGAGGCTTCAGTGTTCAACCTACTTGTTTTTATTGTAAAATACATACATTTTTTCAACTCTCACAATAGTTTCCTTACTTGGCACCCATCTTAATATGATATCTATTTAATTCAAATGTTTCCCCTCACACATGTTTTAAGAAGAATGAAACAAGAGATGGGATAGTCATAGCCTTAAGAAGCTTAGATTCAGCTTAGATTCTAGTGAATATATGGAAACAAGCCACATGTGGCAATGTCCCTGCTGAGATACCCCACAAAGCTCATAAGAGATGGGAAGATGGCTACTCTGAATCTAGAAATACTTCAACTGTCACAAAGGTTTCTGGACATGTGATACCCAATTTGCTTCTCAATACCATGGGAAATGGATGTGAGGGCGCATAGGAAATGGATGTGAGGGGGCCTCTGGTCAAGACAAGTGGTCTATTAGGGGTATCAAATCGACCCAGATGTGGCGAAGATGTCTTATCAGGTTTTTTCACTTAGGGGATCAAATCAACCCAGATGTGGTGAAGATGTCTTATCAGGTTTTTTCACTTGGAGAAGGGTATGTATAAATTTGCATGCACATGATATACCTTTGTTGAAGTTAGTTTTTAATCTTTACATTCCTGTTGTTTTGGCATCTTTTCAATCTTTGAAGTCAGATCCGATTTCTAAGTTTTTTTGCTCCACACTACATCATGATATGGGATTTAGGTGTTAGATGTTTTCTTTTAGTTCTGTTTTCACTGCTTATGTTAGTTAGATCAGGGCAGAACTTCAAATACTTATTATTTCTGGCTTGCAATCAATGTTAAACTTTTTTTTATCCTTGTTGGGTAGATGTTATAGATTTTTTGTCAATTAGATTAGGGCATAACTTCAAATACTTATTATTTCTCGCTTGCAATCAATGTTAAGCTATTTTTTATCCTTGTTGGGTAGTTGTTATAGATTCTTCTATTTTAAAAGGAATAGATTACACAAATTTATACAAAACCGAACCTAGATTGCTCTTAGTTTCCATAGGCTCTATCATTTAAAAAACATTTTTCCATAGATCTAACATTAAACCTACCAATTCTACAGATGGTATACTAATATACATGATTTTCATACAATCGCCATTGTTCAACATAAAGAAAACATATTATATACTCTTTGGCTTTGATTAGCATTCTTGGTTTTCTCAAAGAAATTATAGAAAACATATTATATACTCTCTGGCTTTGATTAGCATTCTTGGTTTTCTCAAAGAAATTATTCACTGAGGTGCAAGAAATACCAGAGGAAGGTAGCGGTCAATGGCGAGGAGCATCCGTAACTAAAAACTTGGCGAGGAGCATCGATAATTAAAAACTTTAAGGACAATCCATTTCCATTGCAACAACTTCATGTCACTTTAGCATAGAAAAACCTCAGGAAATGTACTCAACGCCTTGAAAAAGAGATAATTTCAGATAATAAGCCTCTTCGAGGGGGCAACCTCCTTTTACCCCACTTAAATGTTCAAGTACAAGATGATTCAAAATGAAAATGTCTCCTT
>ML806041.1:0-17642 GCA_009831015.1 Picea engelmannii | reverse complement strand
AACCTCCTTTTACCCCACTTAAATGTTCAAGTACAAGATGATTCAAAATGAAAATGTCTCCTTGGTATATATAAGAGACTAGGAGGTATAATTACAAGTAATGGCCTAAAGCCGACATAAATAAAATAACATTACTAATCTAAATTACAACTAATGGCCTAAATCCGACATAAATAAAATAACATTACTAATCTAATATGCCCCAATTAAGGGGTAATGAGCCAATATTAGGGCTTAACAGAGCATCCGTAATTAAAAACTTGGCGAGGAGCATCGATAATTAAAAACTTTAAGGACAATCCATTTCCATTGCAACAACTTCATGTCACGTTATTTGAGACTGTAAATGTTTCTTGCCTTATACTGGAAACCAAATATAAATGGATTTTACGACTGCAAATAGATTTTGAAGGAAATAATCCTGTGAAATTTATACCAATTCGTAGGTTGTTTCTCTTCAATTCTGATTACAAGTGTCATGCGGGCAATACCCAAGACATGTATATGGTTATTGTTTGTAAAATCCCAAAGCCCGTTTAGACAAGAATCGGTCTACTAAATTCATGCTTAAGAAGAGTGTTTCCCACTGAAGCTAATACGAGGCAAAATTCTTAGTGGAGAGAGTCACTTTAAGCGCCACTTTGTTTATCCCCGAAATCAAACACCTTGCTTCAACAAACAACAAAGAGTATGAAAATATTGTGAGGTGAAACAAAAGATGAGATCTTTCAATTCATAAATGAGCTTTGAGCTATTAAAATATACTGCTTAGAAGAATATTAACTTCGTTTTTAACTATATTATATACTAAGTCTAGCTCAACATCCATATAATATAGGATTTCAGCATTGAAATAATATCGATGGAACGAATACCTTTGTACCTTCGAAGAACAATAGGTAACTCAGGGAGTTTCATTTCCTCATAAATGAATCTTTTCTTCTTCCTTTACTTCTGTTTATATTCAACGCATTGACATTTTAAGAAGATATAAATGTAACTTGTACATGACTCTCTGTAACAACATCAGATGTTAAAGGTAAGAAATAACCAGTGCATTGCAATCTAAAGAACATTTCCAAATGCCATAAGAAGTTATAATACTTGTGGTTTATTCTTCTGCAAACCCACAAAAAAAAGAAAAGGGTATTCATATTCTCCCTTTGGATTACTATTAGAACCTTGTACAAGATAACAAAGTGATCACTCTTTTGTTACCAAACAAATAACATTTGAATTCATGAAGTATGTAAAGAGGGATACAAGTATATTAACGAACTAGTGTGTTTCCCATAAGACGACTTGGTGATGGGAAGTTACGGAGATGTGATGCGTCTGCAAAATACTATCATCATTGATCACTTGTTAGAAGTTTTATCTTCATCCCTATAAAAGCATAAGAGGAGATAGGCAACGCTAGAATAGATTTAATAAAAGTTGATATTGAACTATTTTTATTAACAATGTTAGAGAATTTATCTTCAATTTTTCTTTTCCACAAGTAGCGTATTGCTTCAAGCCAATGAGGGTAAACCAAATAGCATTTATTCTGCACAACCCATCTAGCGCAACAACATGGGTTATCGATTCATCTGATGTAGTAGAACATGTTACTCATAATTATTTAGTCATCAATTAAAGATGATGTTTCTCTTCAAGAAAATCCATTGGGAAGATTCTGATGAAGACAAGTTTGCAACTTTCCAAAACTTTCAAGCACATAGTTTGTGAAACTTGCACTTAAGGAAAAACTTAGTCACAAAAAATCGAAACTATGCACATAATTTTCATTCAAAACATTTGTTTAACATTATGATTAACTATAAAAACCTACATACTTTGATATTTAAACAAATGTAAAAAATCAACTCTACCAAATCTCAAACTTTCTCTTTATTATCTTTGCCATTATAACTAACTATAGAAACTTACATACTCTAATATTTAAACATATGTAAAAAATCAACTCTACCAAATCTCCAACTTCCTCCTTATTATCCTTGCCATTGCTCCATAGAAGGATATAATCTAACATTTAATCTCAATAGTTATCAATAAAGATAAGATCATTGGTATTGACATACACGTCTTACATCCCTCTCATTAGATTTAGATCGAGCAACAAATAAAAAATTGGGGAAATTTTTTCTTTTTTCTTTTTTTAACATGGTTGTCGGGAAGAATCCGTAAGATTTGATTTTTAAAGTGTAAAGATACATATTTTGAAATCTCTCACACATAAACCATTTAAATTTAAACATTGTGACGTCAATTTAAAGCCTCTTGAGTCTTAAATATTCATTTTTCAAAGTCGAAATAACTCTAATATTGTGATATTTTTTTTTTTTAAAGATATTTCAATGAATTAGATAATATTTAATTTTTTAAGATATTTCAATGAATTAGACTTATAATAATGCTATATATATATTATATTATTTTTCATTTTTATCATTTAATAATTTATGCAAATTTGTACAAATTAATGTTGAGAAGGTTAAGAGTGAATACAAGGTTGTAGTGAAGTTGTTAAAAAAAAAAACATTTTTATATTTTTAATGCCCAAGTTTTAAGATGGCCAAATTTTATTAAAGTTTAAGTTTTAGTAGAAGGCAAAAGATAGTAGTATTAACGAAGAATGAAATTTTAATATAGGGATACCCTATTATAGTAAGATGCCATGTAACATCACATAAATAACAACTATCATCCAAAGACAATTTACAAGGCATGACACCAAAACTATCTTGTAAGGGAGGATGTTGTCACATCGATAACAATCACAAACAAAAGACATCTTGTAAGGGAGGATGTTATCGTGCATCAATAACAACTATAAGACAAAGACAATGCATAAGGCATGATATTGAAAGTGTCTTGTAAGGAAGGAGATTATCACGTCGATAATAACCACAAGCAAAAGACATCTTGTAAGGGAGGATGTTGTCACATCAATAGCAAATGTAAGCCAAAGACAACCCATAAGGCATGACACTGGAATTGTCATGTAAGGGAGGATGTTATCACATCAGTCTAAGGGCTTGCACCTCATTCTTTCTTTATTAATAAAAATTTGGAGTTAATTTCTTGCCCATATGTTCATGTCAAAGTCTACGTGATGTACATTTGATCTTTTTGATGTACTAAGTCGTGTCAATTACACAATAATGGCATGACCATGTATAATGTATTGAACTATTTCTAAATTTTGTTGTGGTTGCTTTGATTCAAAAAGTGTGCTCCCCTTCTTATATCTAGATCAAGGTGGTATGAAAGCATCGTTCCACACATAATTACAAGAGATTTGTGCATAGTTTATGGTAAATCATCACTCTCTTATCTAGGCACTGCTTTATCATCAATAACAAATTTATTGATTAGGGGTGACAGGTGTAGGTGGGAGTCTTTATGATCTTGGAGGAAATAACAGTGTTCATTATGCTTGGGGGCTAGGAAAGGCCTCAAATAACCTGACAGAGGCTTACTCCCTATGGTGTAGTATATACATCACTAAGGGGGAAATCATTAGATCCTTAATGTTCTTTGGAGGTTCAGTGTTGGTCATAAAAGTGATAATAGCTCATCCAAATCCAGTGGAGAGTAAACTCAAAATTATGATCTCTAAAATCAAACTTGAATTCTTTTCGTTTGACAAAGTTTCCTTCTTGCATGCCAAATGAGATCTAAACTTGGAGGTTGATCATTGTGCCACGTTTGTTGTTGATTTGAGCCCATGAATATTGTCAAAAAATGGGCAACTAAGCTTTAGTTCAATTTCCTAGATTAATCAACAAGTGGCTATTAATGGAAGAAATCCTCATCATGAATCAACTAATGACTATGGGTAGGCCATGTCTTGGGAGGAGCTATGTACCCCCAATTCAATTACAATTGTAGGTTATGTTTGTGGCAACTCAATCCTTTGAAGTCTAGGATTTGGAAACGTGGGATTATGGATGTTTGGAGATTTCTACAGGGTTATTTAGTAGGCCTTGTGGCTCTAGATTTGATGGGTCTTGGTGGTGGTTTCAATGGTGGTTTTGGTGGCAGTCTTTGTGTTGGTCCATTATCAAGCTCTGACGGTGGTTGCATTTGTGGTTTTTGTGTAAGTCTCATGTTTCCCTATAGTCGTGGAGATGGTCTTGTTGGGGGTCTTCACACTTGGGTTTTGAATGGTGTTGGAAGTTTGATTTTTGCAGTGTCATTAGGCCTTGGATGGAGGGAGGATGTGCCAGTTTTGAAGTGAAGGAGTGGAGAGGACTTCTAGTCCGTTTGGCTCATAGCATAAGGAAGCTGGTCATTTCCAATGGTGGGAATGTCCTACTATCTTAAACTTAGAGACCTAGTAAGGCAAGTCTTGAAATATTGGTCTTTTCATTCTAATAAATTTGTAGGGGAATTCCAATATCATGATAGTTGGAATTTTGTGAATGGAACAAAATTTCAAATAAAAAATTCTAGGTGCTTTGTGAATGGGTTAATTCTAGTTGGTTTGGGATTTCCTAGCTCACCTTTGGTCTCCTTTGAGCCTAGGCCTACGAACCTTACACCTTATTTTTCTTGTCGATTATGAAATCCCTCTCGGGTTTTCGTGTTAGGGACCTAACCTCCTTAACCCCTCATGTAGGTATAATAATATATTTTCCATGTAATAAAGGTCGATATTAATAAGGCCTAGTAATAAGGAAGAATAAGTCAAATGTAAGAAGACCTAATAGAAGCTTCAGATTCTAGAAGATATTCCTCTAGATTGTTCTTTTGGTAGATAGATTTAGTATAAGTAGGAGTTGAGGGCATTATAAGTTTTTTCATTGAGAATTATTGTAAGAGAGCACTACTCTGCTAGAGGATTCCCCCTCGAAGAGGCAAGTGAACATTATTTCCTATCAATAAAGGCATTATTTTGGTGTTATTCTCTGCAATATTTTTGTTTTATGTTGTTATAATAGATTTGGTACCTTACAAGTGGTATTGGAGCACTTTCCTTGACAGAACATTGTGGGTTATTTTTTTAAGGGTAGAGACGTATTTTGACGTCTTAAAGCTACAATGATCTGTCGTTCAACACATAAATCCATGGTCGGTGAAGCATACACGCAGGAACTACAAGTGGTACTTAAGAGCAAATTGTTGGCCACCCTTATAACCCATGTTGGTACCCCTTCGAGTGGTAGCGCATCAGACAACACCTATATACGGATTGACCTAGATATCCTGAATCCCTCCATAGCTAAATTGATCGGCCACCTAACTGCTATAGTGCCACTGAGAACAACACTCGGGAAGATACTCTCTAGTACTTGGGTAATCAGGTAATACGACTAATGGTATGGTCTAGCCTCCTTAGTTGGTGCCCTAAGATATTGGGTCAAGTACTACTGTTCAACCCTACACGCATATCAGAGAGTTATAGCACATGGAAAACCCTTGTTTTTAGAAACCCTAAACACCCTAACCCTTGGGATGAAAACACCACACAAAAGGAACATACAAGATCTGTTATCGTGCAACCTTGCCTCTTGCATTCGGGTTGTAAAATTACTACACATTTCTTACTGTTAAGAATTTGGAAATTTCGTCACTAAAGTGTTCTTCAGATCGGAGTATAACTCCGTAGGAGTAAAAAAAAAGTTTGGATATTGCATGCACCATTATGTTAGAACTATCCCATCGGATTCCTCTCTTCACCCTGATCGTAGTCATATTTATCGTTTTTCAGCCTTTTATTTCCCGTGGACCCAACCCCGTCCAGACACCCCTATTTGGAACCTATCCCATTGACTTCCTCTCTTTGCACTAATCGTAGTGGTACCATTCACCAATAACCCCTTTTTGTGTGGTCTCACTCCCCCCCATGTCCCATCCCCATGGCCCACATCGGAAGCCAATATTGGGAACAATGTATCACTGCCTTGGATAAAGCTAATGAGAAAATTCGAATTGATATTTCTTCCCTTACTTCCAGTATTTCTAACCTCAACTCCTGGCTTGCTCTGCTTGAATCACTTCCCACATTCATCACTCAATTGATTGCCATGTGTCAGCAATCCCAAGACGCAGTGAACAATTTGAATGCCTTGTTTAAGCCTACCCTAGATCCCTTATCTTATACCACACCTTATAACCCTGAAGGTCTTGAATCCTCCCAATCCACATCCTTTCCTTCCAACCACTTTCAGTGGGACCTGTGTCCCCCTCACGTGGAGGTGAACGAATTTTATGGCTTGGATCCCACAAGTCGGGTCACTCAAATGGAACATTATTTCTCTTTGTATGACATTATTGATGAGTTGGCCAAACTCCGATATGGTTTTCTCCATCTAGATCCGAAATGTTTGCAGTGGATAAAACAATGCTCGCCAAGGGTATGTGGCTTGGACACAATTTGTTGTAGAGAATTATGAACACTTTGACACTGACACCCACCATTTAGGCCATTTGACCAAGTTGAAACAATATGGCACAGTGGAAGACTTTATAGCTTCTTTTGAGCACTTGAATTTCCACACGGAGGGCATGTATGATGCTTTTTCTAGGGAATGCTTTATCAGTGGCCTCAAGGATGAGATCTGCTCTCATGTCCTCATGGATCTCCCTCAAAGTTGGGTGGAAGCTACTAAAAGAGATAATTAAGCACAACAAGTTGTCTCTTCTCAAACTAGAAAACCATTCTTTATTCCCCTCCCTAAACCCGCCACTCTCGCCCCTCCTTCCACTCCACCAAAGATCCAAAAATTGATCGAGGAAAAAATGGTTGAATGCCAACTCAAGGGCCTTTGTTATAATTTTGATGACAAATATTTTCCGGGGCACAAGTGTAAGGAACACAACAAAATTATGGCCATCTCTAAGGATGCTTCTAAAGAAGAGGTAGAGGCGCTCCCATGTGGTCGAGTTACCAGAGCTAACTGATATTACTCTGCCCTCGGACCCCCCATAAGTTGAACCAATCATTTCACTGAATGCTCTCACTGGCTTCTCTTCTCCCCAAACCCTCAAGATAATTGGTTACATTAAGCATCAAAAGGTCATCATCCTCATTAAGAGTTGGAAATTCATCATCCTCATTGAGAGTGGCAACACCCATAATTTTATTCATCACCGCATTGCCCAAGAAACTAATTGTTATATCCATATAGTCAACAAATTTCAAATCATGATTTCCAATAGAGGTTCCATGAAATGTGGGGGGCGTTGTGAAAATGTGTGTCTCCAAATTGGTCAGTACGACATGAAATCTCATATGTTTTCTATCAACATGGGTGGTTGTGACATTGTGCTTGGTGCATAATGGTTACAGACTCTTGGTCCTATATTCATAGATTTTAAGGAATTAACCATGCAATTCATCCAAGAGGGCCAACAATATAAGTTCCAAGGTATCATCGCAATATCCTCTGAAATTATCAGTTCCCATCGCATGGAAAATATCCTCAAGAAATATCATTTCGATATTATTACACAAATCCATTCCATGCATTCCACTAAGACACCCTCTGTGCATCCTGACCTCCAATCCATCATCTCCAAACATCAAGTTGTTTTTTCCATTCCCCAGGGACTTCCCCCTTCCCATGGTGTTCATGATCATTCCATTCCCGTAGTCCCCGACAACCTTCCTCCTAATGTTCGCCCTTATCGTCATCCCTTTGCCCATAAAAATGAAATTGAGAAAATTGTTCAAGAATTTCTCGCTGCAGGTGTTATTCATCCTAGTACCAGCACCTATTCTTCTCATGTGGTCATGGTACTTAAGAAATAAGGCTCTTAGCACATATGTCATGACTTTCCCGCCCTCAACAAACTCACCATCAAAGACAAATTTTCCATTCCTATAATTGATGATCTCTTGGATGAATTAAGTGGTGCCCAATAATTTACTAAACTTGATCTTTTTTCTATCTACCAATAGATACATATGAAAGAGGAAGACATTCCTAAGACTGCCTTTCACACTCATGAGGGCCACTATGAGTTCTTGGTCATTCCCTTTGGCTTGTGTAATGCTCCCTCCACTTTCCAGAGCCTCATGAATCATGTATTCCATCCTTTTCTCCTTCATTTTGTCTTAGTTTTCCTTGATGATATTCTCATCTATAGTAAAACATGGACAACCCATCTTTCCCATGTGGATCAAGTTCTTCATCTACTCTCTCAGCACCAACTTTTCCTAAAACAATCTAAATGTGATTTTGGAGCCTTGGAAGTGGATTACTTGGGTCATATTGTTGGCAAGGATGGTGTTAGTGTGGATCCTAAGAAAATTGAAGCAATGAAGGATTGGCCTCACCCCAAGACTATCAAGAGCTCGTGTGGGTTTCTCAGTTTAACTAGCTATTATCACAATTTTTTTAAGAATTATGGTAAAATTGTGATGCCTCTCATCGCTCTCCTTAAAAATAATGCTTTCACTTGGAATCCAACAACTGATCACTCCTTCCAAGCCTTGAAACAAGCTATGTGCACTACTCCTATCCTGGGCCTTCCCAACTTCAGAAATACCTTTGTCCTAGAATGTGATGCTTCAGGGGAAGGAATGGACACAGTCCTTATGCAAGATGGTTGACCTTTGGCCTTCACTAGAAAACAATTGTTGGGGTTATATTTGGTCCAATCAATCTATGAAAATGAAATGTTGGCCATTATGCATGATGTGGATCTATGGAACCCTTATCTATTGGGGCAATGCTACCAAATTAAGATAGATCATCAAAGCCTCAAGTATTTTCTGGAGCAACGACTTTCATCCCCAGAGCAACAAAAATGGGTGACCAAGCTATTTGGATATGATTATGAGATCACTTACAACAAAGGAAAAGACAGTGGGGTTGCATATTCTCTTTCAAGAAAATATGAATACGAAGGGTCCCTCTTTTCTCTCTACTTCATTGTACCAGATTGGCTCCAAGTTGTTCGCCATGAATGGTTGCAAGATCCCAAACTTTCATGTCTTATCTAGAAATTGAAAGACAATTATCCAGTTTCTCCAAGGTACTCTTGGCACAATGACGAGCTTCGCTACAAAGGCCATATATATTTAAGAAAACAATCGCAACTTAAATCCATAGTGCTTTCTGAGCTTCGTGCTACACCCATATCTGAGCATTCAGGATTTACCAAAACCTATGACAGGGTCAAACATTCTTTTTTCTAGGATGGTATGAAGTAGGACGTTTGCACCTTTGTGGCAGAATGTGATGTTTGTCAACGCAACAAGGGAGAAACAGTCAAATCCCCCGACACACTACAACTGCTTCCAATTCCATCCGCTATTTGGAGATATATTTCTATGGACTTTATTGTTAGCTTACCTAAATCTGGAAATAACTCCATCATCATGGTGGTCGTTGATCATATTTTCAAATATGCTCAATTATGTGCTCTTCAATACCCATTCACTGCATCCGCTCAAATTTTCATGGATAATATCTTCAAGCTTCATGGCATGCCACATTCTATTGTCTCTGACCGAGATCCCACTTTCACTAGTAATTTTTGGCAATAATTGCTTAGGCTACAAGGAACCTAATTGCATCCCAGCATAGCCTATCATTCCGAGACTGATGACCAAACTAAAGTTTTCAACAAGTGTTTGGAAACATATTTGAGGTGTTTTTCATTTGAGAGGAAAAATCAGTGGGATTAATGGTTACCCCTAGCTGAATGGTGGTACAACACTTCTTACCATACAACTACTCGCACGAATCCTTTTGAAGCATTATATGGAAAAAATCCACCTTCGGTTCTCTCATACATGCCTAGTGTCTCGAAGGTCCAGGAGGTTGACCAAATCTTACAGTTCGAGAGGCTATCCTCCGTATCCTCAAAGAGAATTTGGTCATGGCTCATAATTGCATGAAGCAACAAGTAGATCAAGGTCACTCATAACGTCAATTCGCTGAAGGGGATCGGGTGTTTCTTCATCTGCAACCTTATAAGAAGACTTCACTCAAGGCTAACCATTGTTAGAAACTACCACCAAAATTTGATGGTCCTTATATAGTTCTCAAGCGAGTGGGACAGGTGGCATATCAGTTAGTTTTTCCCAATCACTCTAAGCTCCATCTTTTTTTTCATGTCTCATGCTTAAAGAAGGTGATTGGAACTAAGTGCCAAACTCAAACCAATCTTCTTGTGTTGGATGAAGAAGGCTCCATCTGGTTGCAACCACAAGTACTCTTGGACCAGCAAGAGCATCGTCTCTGTTAGCACGCCATCAAGGAAGTGTTAGTAAAATGGAAAGATATAACTCCAACAGATGCCACCTGGGAGCCAACTACCATTCTGCAACAATTTCCTAATCTCAAGCCTTGAGGATAAGGCTATTTTTAAGAGGGAGGGCATGTTAAGGACCTAACCTCCCTAACCTATCATGTAGGTAGAATAATATATTTTCCATGTAATAAAGGTCGATATTAATAAGGCCTAGTAATAAGGAAGAATAAGTCAAATGTAAGAAGACCTAATAGAAGCTTTCGCTTCTAGAAGATCTTCCTCTAGATTGTTCTTTTGGTAGATAGATTTAGTATAAATAGGAGTCGAGGGAATGATAAGGTTTTGTCTTGAGAATTAGTGTAATAGAGCACTGCTCTGTTGGAGGTTGCCCCGTCGAAGAGGAAAGTGAACATTATTTTCTATCAACAAAGGTATTATTTTGGCATTGTGGTTTCATATATTGTGTTGTTCCGATATTATTTTCTGCAATATTTATGTTTTTTGTTGTTATAATAGATCTGGTACCTTACATTGCGATTTTTCTGGGTTTGTACTTTCTCTAGCTATGGAAAATGAAGATAATAGATAATTCAACAAGTTCTTCATTGTTAGAAGGAGATCTCTCAACTTAACAACAATGTATTGTTGATCATTTCTTCAAAAATTTCTGAATTGGACCAAGCTTGCTCCACCCATAATGCCAATGTCATGCATATTCTTCTACTTCAGAAGTAGATAATTGATTCTCTAGAAATGGAATGCAATAGTCCAAGCAATTCAGAAGGAAGAAGAATCAGTCCATCAACTTTGTGATCCTATGGAAATCGAAGGTCCCGACTCGCCTCAATTTGACGAGGGGCAATAAGCATAAGAAAGTGTATATCAATGTCATCCTTAGTATGTATTACCGAGTTATATGTTTCTTGGGTACATATGTAAGATTGGCCTCCTATAGGCCAAATTTGAACTCATGTTTGATAAGACTGTCAAGATACTAGATGTATGTTTTGATCTATGTGTAGTTTATGGAAATTTCATGTTTTAGAAGGATGTAATCAACTACTAGCCTCAACATGGATCTCTTTTGAATGAATATAAAACTTTGTTTCAGTTAAAAAAAAAAAATAACAACTTTATTGATTGTTCTTTCACATACATTAACAGCCAATAAGGATATTTTCTTCATTGACATCAACAATGCTCTTGTCAATAGAGTGCTTTTTAATGACACCCTTGTTGACATCCTTCTTACCAAAAAACCTCTTTTTGATGCACTCTTCTTGACAATCAATTTGTCGATGGCCCTCTTATCAACACTTTGATTGTCAAAGAGTCGCTTGTTGAAGGTTATCTTCTTGAAAATCACATTGCATTGACATTGGTTGTCATCTTGTTGACAACCTTAATCCATTAGTATTTCCCATTCAAAATAACACCCCCAACTGAGCATAGTAGCCCAAGATTGAGGAGTGCAATACCCTTGGTATTTTTCAGTCACCACTCACATGCATGGGCATGGCTCAATGATTCCAAAAATGATCAAGAACATTACACCTACATGTGAGCAACAACACATGGCACATTGGGAGATAAATATTAACTAACAATTACATGATTGGACCACCTTTGGAAAATGAATGGGCATTGCGTAACCATTAGGTAATTATGTGCATGATAGGTATATAATAGATCTCCTTTCCTTTTGATTCTCTCCTCTCATAGAACAACACATAGGTCCTCTTATGCAAAAATAAAATAAAATTAAAAAAAAAAGGTTTCATCTATTTGCTTTGTGTAGATATTCTTGCATTTTCTATTAATGCTTATGTTACATAAATTAATTAATCAATTATTATTAGAATGTCTTTTGTTTTTATTCTAGAATTGGGTTAGTGGTATTATAAGACCATTATGGCCAAAACAAAAGACATCAACATAGTCTCTTTAATGGAGCATCTCCTCAAAGACACTCTTAACCGATAGAGGAGATACATGATGGATGCATTCATTAATATATTAAATAAGGTCACTAGCATAGACAAATTCTTTGATAGTGGTTCTAAAGCACCCTTTTATGGAGCATGTGGATTATATTTAAAAATGATGGTATTAGTTACACCAACATAGATACTAATCTATCCAAAGTTACACTAACAAATTATATCAACTCATGGCGAAGTGATCCAAATTATTTTCGGTACAAAATGAGAGCGGAGATATAATAAAGCAATGTACAGAGATATCTCAGATATCCAATAATATACCAGAAATGTGTCAGAGATGAAACCATAAACTCATAGATACAATAATTTTCTATTAGTGAGCGAAAATGTACAAAGATTGTAAAAATATAGAGTGAAAGACTCGCTAGAATGGTGGTAGCTTATCTCTGAGAAGAGATGTGCCCGCTACTTGCATTTGCAAGAAGATGATTTACAATGAATATGTAAAGGCCTTTTTAACATAAATAAAATCCAAAACCCTAACCCCGGAAGATGAAAATCCAACAGTTTTGTGGACCCCGTTTTGGGTAGTTTGGTGTATCAACTTCCCGAGGGCGTAACTTTGGCATACGATCTCTGTTTGGGGCGCGATAGCTTGTTGGAAATGTATCGTCGAGGAGATTCATTTTGGGGGCTCAATTTGAGCCTTCGACTATCATTGAGAAGATCGATTCCAAGAAACCTTCATTTAGGCCCTCAAAATGGCCCTGCAAGTTAAAAACTCCTAAAAATAGTAAATTACCAAAATTGCTAGAAAATTGTTTTGAGCCAGTTGGAAAACATGGGTGGCCACCGATATCCACCTGGATCAATCCTCCCTCCTTAATAAGCAATGGTATCCATTGCATTGAGTTCTCAGGGGAGAGGTAAAAACGTTTGTTGAATTTGCATCTTAATGGGTTGCTTGCCTTGTTGGAGAAGTTGCACTGCTTAGCTTGTTGAAGGTTGTCATGAACCTGTGGCTGGAAGGGTTGGACCTTTTAAACCAGTCTGGCTACATGAGATGCTTGTGTGTAGAAGGAACCTTTACACTTTGATGTAATCTTGTCAATCTACTTATGTTGGGTAGAAGGTGCTTGGGTCGAGGCTATAGTGGTTGCAATATCCTTTTGTTCACCTTTTGAACAAATTGTGAAGAAGATGAATTTTGTAGTATGAGATACTACCTTGTGGCATTGTTTAGGTGGGACAATAGTTGGAACTACTTTTGTTATCTTGTAGAGATGACACCCCGGAGTAACAATGACACTACATGGTCTAGACTCATATATAGCATGGCACTTCCACATATATGGTTGGCCCAAGAGAACATCATATACATCCAATGGGGAAACATCACATAATACCTCATCCTTGAAGGGATGGATTCCGTATGACAATCGACACTGTTGGCTGACACAAATATCTTGTCCCTGGCGAAGCCACCCAATGTTCTATGGTTGCGGGTGTAATGTTCTCGACAATCCCAACTATTTGACGACCTCTGCTAAGATGAGGTTCTTCTGGCTTCCGCTATTAACAATAAAATGCAGCGGGGTCCCCTTCAACCACATATGTGAATGAAAAATGTGTTCCCCCTCTTTAGGATCTATGGGTTCTTCTGGTTGAATTGTTGTGGTCGCGACAATAGAAGTGGGGTCTACGTCGATGATCTGTCTTCTATCAATATTTTCTGAATCAGATTGTGAATCAAGGTTTGACTCCTTGTCTTTGATATCGGCCACCAATGACTGTTTTGAGCGACATTCATCGATGTTTTTCCAGGGGATTTTGTGGAAATCACATTATTTTTTGGTGTCCTTCTTCGTCTTTTCGTGACCCTTCTTTTCCCGTGGCTTGGATTGGTTTTTGAGAGACTGTTTGTTAGGGCCGTATTTATCATACTTTGGTTGTTGTAGATTTGCAGACCCGAACTCCCATTTTTTCTGGTGCTTATATTTCTGCTCGATTTTAATAACATATCAGTAAGCAACACCGAGTGATGAGATGTCCAGAAAATCCATTTCAGTTTGGATGTATCTGTGTAGAGCCCCACGGTATTTCAGAACCAAATGTCGTTAGGAGTCTTTGATACCCAGCTTGGTGTGTAAGGTATGCAAGGTATTGGTGAACTCCAGAACTGCTTGGCCCCTCTCTTGTCACAGTGTGATCCATATCATGTACTGGTCCTCATAGTTGCCAATAGGGTAATATTGTTCCTTTACCACATCCACAAAAAAATCCCAAGTGGGCTCAGCCTCATATATTTTTGACTCCTCTATGGAACTTTTCTAGCTGTAAGTTTCCCACCAATGTTTGACATCGGAGAGAGCCTTAAGGAGTGCGAAGGTGATCTTTTCCCTGCTGGAGAAATTATGAACAAAGAAATAACCTTCTAGTAGATTTAACCATTTTTCTAAGGCATTTGCATCTATCTGTCCTTCAAATATGGGAATATCAAAATTAACTTGTACCTTGAAAGGAGAGGTTCCTCCAAAGTGGCCACTTGATGAATAAATGCTTGTTGTTATCGACAGGCATTGAAGGATGTGGAAAAATTCTCCATCATTTCGTCCCTCTGTCGCGTGAGATCTTGCTCAAGCAATAGATTAATATAATTGTCTTCTCTGTCATTTTTATTTTCTTCCATCATGGAGGGTTTATTGGGAGTGCGAGAGCGATTGTCTTCAAGAGAGACAAGCTCGAGACCCAACTTTCTATACCTGGACCTCATCATGGACATGCACTAAAAAATGATCAAGAGCAGCCTGCTTTGATACCACTGATTTGGATTATTTTTGGCACGAAATGAGAGCGAAGATATAATAAAGCAATGTACATGGATATCTCAGATATCCAATAATATAACAAAAATGTATCAGAGATACAACCATAAACACATAGATACAGTAATACACAATTTTCTATTAGTGAGTGAAAATGTACAAAGACTGTAAAAATACAGAGTGAGACTCGCTAGAATGGTGGCAACTTATCTCTGAGAAGAGATGTGTCCGCTACTCACATTTGCAAGAAGATGATTTAAAATGAGGCTCTAAATTCCTTTTAACATAAATAAAATCCAAAACCCTAACCCTGGAAGATGAAAAGCCAACAGTTTTGTGGACCCTGTTTTGGGTAGTTTGGTGTATCAACTTCCTGAGGGCGTAACTTTAGCATACAATCTATGTTTGGGGCGCACGATAGCTAGTTGGAAAGGTATCTTCAAGGAGATTCATTTTGCGAGATTAATCAGAGCCTTTGGTTATTATTGAGAATATTGATCCCAAAAAACCTTCATTTAGGCCCTCAAAATGGCACCGGAAGTTAAAAACTGAGAAAAATAGTAAATTACCAAAATTGCCAAAAACCTGTTTTGAGCCAGTTGGAAAAGGTGGGTGGCCATCGATATCCACCTGGATCACGAATCTACACATTAAATTTAGAATAAAACAATATATTAAAATGTGTAAGTGATCGCAAACCCTACCTTCAACAAGAGACGATTTTCTTTTATTTGGACACTCTTACGAATGCATATCACTTTGCCTTGAAGTTAAAGAAAAATTTCAAGATGAGAAGGACAAAGATGCCATGAAAAAATTGAATCCAAGCCAACACTTGATTGAAAAAATATTGGGAAGAAGCATGTACACCACTGAGAAAACCAACCCAAATGAAAATCCCAACACTAGAAAATGGTGTGACTACCACAAGTTGTTGTGGCATGACCAAAAATAATGAATAACACATGCAACCTTAATTGAAACACAAGAACCTTGGCAAGATACTACACCCAAAGACACACCAACCTCAAACTCTTTAGGTAATCAAGACATTTATTATCATTAAAAGATTTGAATAGTCCTTGTCTCCTTTTTGCATCTTCCAAACCCATCTATAATGGTGAAGAATGCAAATAAAGGGATACCTTTATACACACAAGTGTGGGTCAAAGGATAAGATTTCAAATCCATCATTACTAACAATAGTCAGAAGGACATGATATTGTACAATTGTCAAGCATCTTGCATTAACTACTTCACCTCATCCATAATGCTACAACCGAGGGTGGATGAATGATAAGAAACAAATGCATATCACACACTAATGTCACTTGTTTTATACAATCAACCATATGCATAATGATTTCCTCTATGGTGTTGGAGGATTTCACATTGTAGATGTTATCTTTGACCAGCAATGCCTTTAAGAGATGCATGTGAATTATCACTCATGACCACATAGTATTGTTGCAAGGGTTCAAGCACAATGGTATCAAATTCATGAATCGAGTGAGATAAGAAGAATGAGGCATTTCAATGCATCAAGGTTTCACTCAACCATGCTATCCCTCAACTATAGCAACAACTTGCACAATTGGAACCATTACTCTCTAGTGGGGGTGACTAATCCACATATTTCATCATCATAAACAACAATTTCACTAGTTGTGCTTTCACTCACATTTATAATGCATGTGAGTGAAAGCACAACTAGTGAAATTGTTTAGAGGAATGATGGCACATGGAGAATGCATGTGGATTATCGACTTGTTAACAATATTACCATTAAGAATTAATATTCATTATTACACATAGATGATCCATTGGATCAAGTACTCCAATGAGCGAAGTTTTTGGTAATATTGATCTAAAGTACAACTATTATTATATTCATATCAAAGCTAGAGGATACTTATAAGAGAGCCTTAACTATTATTATATTCATATCAATGCTAGAGGATATTTGGGTCGTAGCATCACAAGAATGATGACCAAAGTGCTAAGACCTTATATTGACTCATTGGTAATCATGTTTTTAACAACATTTTTGTGTTTATTAAGAACTAGGAGGAGCACATGCACAAATTTAACAAAGTATTTTCAATATTGTGCATAAATAAGTTACTGGTTAATCTAAAGAAGTGTCCATTCAAGTTGTAAGAACTTATTTATCTTGCATTTTACATGAACCAAGCTAGACTAAGCATTGATCTTGTAAATATTTTAACTATAGTGAATTGATTGAATTCAAAGAACATCTATGACCTACCCAAGTTTCATGGAAGTGATGAAATATTCGAGAAAAGTAACATCTTACTTTTCCCATGTCAAATATAAACTCAACATATTGAATTACAACCACATCGAAGTTGCATACCACAAAGTATAGAATAAATCAAGCATCGAGTAATGATCACTGATATCCTCAAACTATTAGATATTTAACTGCTGATTAATTGGGTTGGTTGTCATTGATGTCAACCCTTGAAGAAAGTCCAGTAGCAAATTCTGGTAGCACAAAGGTTTGGGTAATGGACTCAAGTTTGTTTGATAGATAATGGTATGAGTTTTGATATATTTGCAGGTAATACTAATCTATATGGATAATACATGTCATGTCATTTATGGTGGTATGTGGAACGTCACATAACTCCTCACG
>ML806040.1:65098-125933 GCA_009831015.1 Picea engelmannii | reverse complement strand
TATATATATATATATATATATATATATTATACCATCATTCTTAATTAAAAAAAAACCGTTACTATTATTCCCATCAAAATTGACAATTACACTTTTCAAATTGTACATAAGATGACACCCATTATTATAGAATAATACACTTTATAGGAATATAAATGTTCTAATTACTTTGCATTTCCATTATTATAAAATAATATACTTTATAAACATGAGAATATAGAAGTTGTAATCACTTTGTGTATTTCATTTTTAGGTGTTTACAAACGGCACCTATGTAAAGGAACACAAAAATGGTTTTGATGGAGCCATTGAAATGAATCTCATTCTTTATTCTCGCTTTTACTTTTCGAAAAGTAATTTATGATCGATATTCTATAAAAAAAAAAAAAAATTTGAAAAACATTGTTAATTTAAAAGTTAGATGATATATTTTGTAAATAGAAAGATAATTAGATTCCTTTATATTTCTCAAAGTTAAAAATGGATTTGTTGTTTTGTTGAGTTGTCACTGAAATGAAGTATTGTTATATTCATGATCTAAGTTTAAATATTGATCGACGTCAAAGTTAATTGAGTTTGATAACCCCACATTAAAGTGGTAATGTTGAACCAAGATTCATTAAAGTGGTAATGTGATAATGTTGAACCAAGATTTATAACACTATGTGGATCAATAAAGTGTTTATCATACCAAAAATCCTAAATAAATTTTCTACATGTTGCTCTAAATGTCCCTAGAACAACAAGTTTAGAGAGGAAATTGTCTATTATATAGTGGATGCAAATTGAATGGCCTCTCTAATAAAGCAAGGACTTTGCCTACAACACTTTAAACTAGTCATGGAATTTTCTCTCGTATTTATCTAATTATAAGCTCATTCCCTCATTGCTCATTTCTATGTATGTTTTTGGTAAATAAAAGCTTTGAATATTATATTATCTAAATAAGAGAAATATCAACAACTAAATTACAATGAGCAGTCTTCAATCATTTGCAATGATCTCAAATGATCATAAAGTTTCAACTATATATATCCCTAAAAACAAAATGGGATATTATAACATATTTACAAATATGTCCATTCCGTAAAAGAAAAGGGGATGGATATAACTAAGATTATATTATCTGAGTAAGAGAAATAATAGTAATTGAAATACAATGCGTAGTGTTTAATTGTCTACAAGGATTCTAAATGACCACAATTTTCATCTATCTATATTATACATCCCAAAACACATAAAAGGGATCTTATAATCTATCTATAACTATGCCCATCCAATAAAACAAAAGGGAATGGATATCTTTATCTACATCTAACAAACCTACACATCGTGTTTGCATCAAGGGAAAAAATGATTTTCATGCAAGCAATAATAGTTTATCAAAACTATCGACCAAAAAGAGCCCTAAAATAGAAGATATCCACGCATTGATGGAGTAGTACCCCACTACCAAACAAACATAATGCCAAAATATAGTGCATGATCCAAGAACATTATGAAACAAAATTCATAGTGATGGGTGTTGAGGAAAAGGTATGGAAAACCTTACTCAAGCATTTTTAGATCTTGTTGGGCTAAGACAAGATAGTTGGGAATGTCACCCGGGGTTTATAGCCTAAAAAACAATCGCTTAATCCACAAGTATTGAATACAAAGGATCAAGGTTGGTTTTTATGTGTTATATAAAACAATGCAAAAGAAATAAACTTAAACTAAGTTACATAAATGTGTACAGAAATTACACAAATGTGTACATGGAGAGAAAAGAAAATGAATGAACCAGATCATTAAAAGACGTGTGTGAGATTGAAACAGTAATCTGATTTTTCATTTATTTTATTCTGAGATACAAAACTAAGTTCTCTTTACAAACCCCTGCGAGGGTAGGGACCAAAGTCAGATTTAGAAGCCTTTGATGGGAACCATACAAAAAGACTCTAACAACAAGAAGAAAATTGAAGCTAAAGATATGGATCAACTTGCCACAAAATGTTGTCACTTCACTCTGCAAGATATTCTTTGTTAGTTTCAATTCATACACAAATAAGAATACAAAGACTACCAAAGATAAATCATACACCTTTAAAACAAGCTACTGAAATATGTGATTCGGTTTTTTGAATCCCACTGCCTTCAATAAGACCCTCCTGTCATCAAGAGGGTTAAGCCTTCTAGTAAACTCATAATGGATGAAAGTTGAAAATATCTCACTAGTATAGAGCAAACCTTATGGTTGTAGTTCTCCTTCTATTCTCTCCCCCTTGTCTCTTCATCTCATTGAGCTTTTATTCCTTCTCAATAAGTTATGGTAGTTCAACTACCTTTCTTTAGTTAAGCCAAATTAACTTAACTAATTAGTTGAGACAAGTAATAATAGTATATATAAATAAATGTCTAATTAATAATAACTAAATAGGTGGGACCCCTTGGGCTGTGGCTATCCACCATGCAGCAGCCCAATCATTGGGAGGCTGCTGCAATGTATATGTGATGGATGTGAGACCAAATACATTGCAGCAGCCTCCCAATGATTGGGCTGTTGCATGGTGGATAGCCACAGCCAGACCCCTTGTGACTCCCAATTATTTCTTTTAATAATCATCAAACATGAAATCTAAAATTCAATCATTTGATTTCAAATATATCCTCCTTGTAACTCTCGTTCTCATAATTATGATCAAATATTTTAAATATTAGCAAAATATAATATGACCATATCCAAAAGTATCATATCCATAATGTCCCAAAAAGAAATCTGCCTAAATATATGTTTGTTGTCCAAAACTTTGTCAAAGTAAAAATATTTTCTTCAACATAAAAAATAACATTAATCATCAACAAAAACTATATTTACTATGAGAGGCATTTGGCCTCTCTTCACTGCTATCCCCTTTTGATTTTTTTATGGCAGCCTTTGGCTGGTTGGAACCTTGAGGTTGAACTGCACTGATAACAAGAGAACAATCATCCTTAAGATGAAGGTAGGAGAACACAGATTTGGAAGACTCTTTGGATTAGCTGGAGGGAGTGGCTACTCCTTTTCCTTTATCCTACACATGCTCGGGGACATCGGTTTTTAATCTCTTACTAGCGTGAGATGACTGCATGGGTGAGACAACATGATCAACTTTGGAAATTTGATTCTTTGGTGGTAGTGGATGGCGTAATGACAAAGAAGCAATAGGCCAATCGTGGTGGTGAACAACAGGCTGGTGGACAATCTCTTGCCAACCATCGTTGGTAGGCAGCTCTAGTTGCATTGATACATGAGGAGGGACTCGAATACTGGAAAAGTTTTGATGTGCTTGGAAGGGAGGTCTTTCAGGTCAGGGCTGGAAGATCCCTTGGCCTACTAGGTTGAAGAACCCAACTTGGAAAAGATGGTTCAATTCCTATGGATCAACATCAAAATGTACGGAAAATCAAGGTCTTCTATGACCCCTCTGCGAATTTCCTCTGCCTCTGTTGCCTCTTTCATTACTGCCTCTACTGAAGAAACTCATCTTGAAGAAATGTTCTAATTACTTATGAAAACTCTTGACAATCCATGCATCAACCCTACCTAAATAAAATCAAAGGTTGGCTCTATCATTCTCAACAAAATCACATGCAATCAATCCATTCATCATACTAAAATCAATAATTAATTGTTATTGAACATGGAATGATAGGGTTATTGGGAAGATGAGGGGTTGATAATGAACGAAAAGTGGTAGCATGGACGGGAACCACCAACGGATACTGTTCAAGAAAACATAGATGCAACTTCCATATAAAAACAATACTTCCATTTCCAAATTTGAAAAGCTAGTCACTTCCTTTTCCTTTTTATTATTTCTTTTGAAATGTCATTCACAATAACATAACATGGAATTAAAAATGAATATGGGAAGATGGTGGGCTTGTAAGGAGTGAAAAGTGGTATAATGAACACGAAATGAGATGGACACTGTTCCATTAAATAAAATAATATTTGTTCTTTAAAATGGCATACCCTTAATTGCCAAAAAAAAACATTTTAAATTGTAGGCAATCTCAAAGTTAAAGACACAACAACTTCCATATCAAACCCAAAGCATAACTCCATCACTGTTAAACTCAACTAGTTAATTCCTATCTTTTCTTCATTCATGTTTGATCGAATAGTAACACAATTTATATACAGACTGTCCATAATTCCAACTAACAATGACCATGTTCAGATCACTTAGAGCAGACATGGTGATCCGAATGGATCTCCGCACGTGAAAGAACTTCTTAATTTGCGCCATGTTGTTTTTAAAGGTGGCGACAAAAGTGTTTAAGTGGATTAAAATGATGCTTTCTTGAGTTTTATTTCTCACGCATTTAATTATGCATTTGTGGGAAAAATACTTCATGCATTTTTCATATTAGTTTTATTAATGCTTTTATGAAGTGATCATGCATTTAATTATGCATTTTATGAGCTTTAATAACTCATACATTATTATTATTCACTTGTAATTAAAATGATTAATATTTGTGAGAGAAAATTTGTCTCACATATTATTCATTTATTAATTATGGAAATTGGTTTTCATGTGAGAAACCACCTCACACCAATTTGCCATTTTTCTCAATTGTAGGTTGAGAGAATCAAGGGCATGGTTGGAAAGTCTTTAGGTGGTTTTGAGACTTTTCCATTTTTGAGCCTAAGATGGTTGAAGATCCTACTTTTAAGGATCTTGTTTTTTCCTTCTTTGTAATTAGATCCTACAATTGTGGATCTTGTAATTAATGCTCTTAGTTGGAGAGTGAGTAAGGAAAAACTATATATATTCCTTATGTGAGCCATGTTTGGGGAAGAAAGGAGAGAGTGCTTAGCTATTGAAAGCCATGGTGCTGAGCTAATGAAGAGCCATAGTGCTTGAATGTAAGAGATTTTTGAGAGCTCACTTTGAAGAAGGAATATAGAAGATCTGCATTCTAGTTGGAGCAGGTCCGGAGACGTAGCCCCAGAGGTGGAGGGGTGAACTCCGTTATCAACATCGGTTGTCTCTCTCTTATTTGCCTTCATGTGTTTTTCTCTATTCTATGTTCATTTACTTATGTTTATGTGTTTTAATGCATTATGATAAATGAACTAATATGCTCAATAAAACCTGTATAAGCCATAGTCAATTTAAAGATCCTCACATTGTAAACATTTGGGAGAGTAGTACTCGACCCATTTTCGGATCACATGGGGAGGCCGAGGAAAAGAACATGCCATCGAAATTAATCATTTACATCAACCAAATTTAATTGTTGTACAATGGACTGGGTTCAAGACCCTCTATTCTATTAGTTGGTCACCCTTTCTTCTTTTAACAATCAAACAACTCCAAGCATCGTTGAGCCAAAACAATTATAACCAATTCGAACAATATATATAATACTTCTTAAAGTTTCAAGGATAATGTTTATGATATGCTCTTTAGATCTCAGGATGGAGGGAAGAAAGGGATGGCAGAAACAGGGAAGAAGACAAAATCAACTATCCTACAATAGTTTTGAAAGCAAAAAGCAATTTCAGCTATGTCTGAAAGGAGGACATCATGACAGTTGTGTGTATCTTATTTTCCATTGATCAACAATATTTACAGGATGAAATTATTATGGCAAAGATGATCCAGAATTTATTTCTAATCATCACGAAAACAAAACAACAGAAATTGAAAATTCAATAAAACAAAGTAAAAAGAAAACAGTAAAAAAAAATACTATATACAACAGTCATTTTTTTACAAGCATTGAACGATCAAGTTGGCTCCACATAATGTTTCAAGTGGGAAGCATTAGTACTGTATGAGAACAACCACTCTTCCAAATCTTTTAGGAGATATGAGTTTGCACCTAGGATTAAAGCGATTTTGAAAGGACCTAGCCATATTTTTTGGAACTTAGAATGTCTTTCTCTCTCAGCATGGGTTGAGTCCCATAGTAGGAATTTCTCATCAATCTTGAATTCAGCAGCTTTCGCTCATCTATTAAATACTTTTTCATAGCTTCTTGTCTTCTCTTTATGTTCTCTAAGGAAAAATTCCTTTGTTCTTCTAGGGCTAACAGTGCATTTATCCTTTGGGGAACATTGGAAGAATTTAATTCTTGAATTTGTAACATCAACTGTAAGGAGGAAAGCTCCAGCTCAGTAAGCAGAATAGCCTCTTGACCATATACGAGCTTAAAGGGAATACAACATGTGCTTGCCTTGGTGGTTGTGTGATCTGTCCCGAGAGCGTAAGTGAGAAGTGTGTGCCACTAGCGAGAGTTATCCTCTATGGTCCTCTTAATGATCCTAACCAGATTCTTGTTAGTGGACTCGACTTTCCCATTACCTTGGGGGTAATAAGCAGATGAAGTGAAATGTTTGACCCCTAATTTAACCAGAAATTGAGTCAACTTTGCATAAATGAAGGTTGGGCCATTGTCCGTAATGATCTCTAATGGAATGCCAAATCTGGAAAAGATACTAGTTTCCAGGAAAGAAATTACCTGCTCATCCTGTGTGTGTCTAAGAGGGACAACCTCGGTCCATTTAGTAAAGTAATCAATGGCTGTCAAAATAAAAATATGCCCTGCGGAAGATGGAGGATTGATAGGACCAATAAAGTCTAGGCCCCATTTAGAAAAAGGGAAATCCGAGAGGACAGGTTGTAAAGGCATGGAAAAAAGACGTTCTTTCCCAACAAATTTTTGGCACTTATCACAAGATCTTGTGAATTTATAGGAATCTCGAAATATCGAAGGCCAATAGTAACCATTTCTTATGATTGTAAAGGCAATAGATTTAGTAGAAAAATGACCACCAATGTGAATGACAGAAACTGATGATCTGTGAATTTCATGTAACAATTTATGTGCTTCTTCATCATTCACACATCGAAGTAATAAACCATCAACAAACCTTCTAAACAAAAAGTCTCCTAAAATGATATACCTGGAAGATTCGAGGCAGAGTCTCCTTCTCTGGTGAGGATCTAAGTTATTTAGGCATTTTCTATACCAAGGATGCTCAGCTATAGAAGGATTTTCATTTTCAATATAGAATAGAGCTAAACGAGGACTATCTTGATCGTCAAGTTCTTCGCTTGGTTCAGGGTGTTGATCTAAGTAAAGGCTAAGTCTCGTCCCTAGATCGTTTTTTAAGTCAAGATGGTTAAATCATGCTCTTGAATTTTGACAAGCCAATGTGCAAGTTTTCCTGAAAGATAAGTTTTTGAGAGAAGAAACTTGATAGCAGGCAAAGGGACTCTTACCTGCGTATGTTTGCCTAAAATAAAGTGCCAAAATTTTTCTATAGCCTTAACAAGAGAAAAAGCATGTTTTTCAATACAAGAGTACTTGATTTCATCATATGATAAACTCAGGCTCATGTATGCTACAAGTTTTTCATTATTTTGGTCATCACTTTGTAAGAGGATAACAAAAATTGATTCCTCAGTGGCATTGGTATATATGATCAAATCTTTTTCAAAATACGGTTTCACCAGAACCGGTGCATAACTGATTGCTTTCTTAATCCTAAGGAAAGCATTTTTGACATCATCTGTCCAAGAAAAAGAACGACCTTTCTTCAGAATATTATGAATTAGTTTAACCATGACAACAAAATCAGGAAAAAACCTATGGACAAAATAGTAATGCCCATGAAAGCTTAGACTTATTTCTTGGAGGTGGGGGCAGGAAGGTTTTAGAATCGCAGTAATTCTTTCGTGATCAATTCTTATTCCTGAATCAGAAACAATATGACTGAGGAGCTTTCCATTCGTGACACCAAAAATAGATTTGGAAGGATTTAAAGAAATACCAAATTTTCTGTAATGCATGAAAACTTTCTAAGATGACCAAAATGATCCAACCGATTCTTTGAATAGACAGTCAAATCATCAAGATAAACTTGGATAATTTTACCAATCAAATCGTCAAAATCTATATGCATAGCTCTTTGAAAAGTGGCACCTACATTAGACAAGCCAAAAGGCATGCGTTCATAAGAAAATGTGCCCCAGCGTGTAGTAAATGTGCTTTTATATCTATCAGTCATCTTTACCTTGATTTGATTATACCCAGAAAATCCATCAAGTAAGGACATCATTTGTGACCTTGCAACTTGTTGTAAAATCATCTCCATATTAGGGAGAGGAAAATGATCTTTGACACTCGCTATGTTCAATGCATGAAAATCGACACATAATTTGATCTGACCAGTAGTCTTCCGAACATGAACCAGATTTGAAACCCACTCAGAATACTTAACTGGAAAGATTATACCAGCTTTCAATAATTTTTCCAACTCTTTCCTAATAGTGGCTTCGAGTGTAGGGTTAATAGGTCTTTCTTTTTGCCTAACTGGTCTTACCCCTTCCTTGATAGGAATGGCATGATGTATGAGAGCAGGATCAAAACCACAAATATCATCGTATGACCATGCAAAAACATCTTGAAATTCACAGAGTAGCTCAGTGAATTTTTCCTTTTCTTCATTAGAACATTGGGCACCTAGTTTAACGATCTTTGGAGATTCGGGTGTCCCAAGGTTCAAGGAAATGGTATCACCCACTTTCCTTTTCATCTCCTCTTCCTTATGTGTATCTTTGTTGCCTACATCACTCGAGGAAAATGAACTTTCGAGAGGATTCAAGCCTTTAGAAAATTTATCATCTTCAATAGATATGATTTCTTTAGGCTTAAACGGTTCATTTTGTATGAAATCACAAATGCCTTCATCACTCAAGAAAACCTGCCATGACTCTACGTTACCAAGGATGTGAGGATGATATAGGGATTGGAACATACAATCAACTCGTTGAGGTAAAATTTGTTGGGTAGGAGATGTTGCAAACACAACTAACCTATCAGTCATTGAATTAAGTTCCCTCTGAACATGAGTGATGTTAAATGATAACATATTTCAAATGATCATCCAAACAACTTGGGTATAGCGTTTAAGCAACTTGTTTCTTGGCAAATAAATCTTACGTACAAGGTTCACCACAATTTCAGAATCACCAAAAACTGTAAGGTGGCCACAACCAAGGTTATATGCATTTTTGATGCCTAATAGTAAGGCCTCAAACTAGGTAACATTGTTTGTGCAAGTGAATTCTAACCTATAAGAAAAATTGTGGATTTTACCTATAGGAGAATATAGGATGATGTTGGTTCCATTACCTTCGTTTGAGCACAAGCCATCGAAATGCATGTGCCACATGCCATCGTCAAAATCAATTGGTTCAAGGATAGTGTCACCCTCATCAACAAAGATAGAGTATACTCCCAAATCTTCCTCAAGATAATTTATGTTAGGTTGGGGAACACTCTCTATATATGGTGAAATGCTTCCTTCCCTAAGGACTATACTATTCTTTCCATTTCGAGGGACAAACAGATGTGTTCCGTCAAGCGAAATATATCCACCTGTTAAGGATTTCCAGTCTCTTCCTAAAATAATTGAATAGTTGCTTACTGACATATCAATTACTTAGATGATGAGGGTTGTTCTTATCTCGGGGTGTGCATAAAGAACTAAGGTTACATCCTTGATTTCACCTATAGTTTAATGCTGCAAACTGTTATAAGAGAGCATGCTTCTAGAATTTTCATTAGTGCACAATAAGCCAAGCTCTTCCATGATAATTTTTGACATTACACTTGGATGAGACCCGCCATCAATTAGGTAAAAATGAGCTATTTTGTCCATAATTTTTATAGAAATATAAAAGGGGGATTTTTTACAGGGTTCCTAAAATTATTTACACCTATCTTATTTACAGTTGAATCCTCTTATTTTGACTCTTCAAAAAGATTGGCTATGGTAGAGACTTTACCTTCCATAAAATTCTTGAGATGCTTTTGTTGTTCTGGGACAACAACCATGTCCAAAAGAGTAGCATCAACCTTGATATTAGCCAATTGGTTAAGGGTGTTATATTTAGAAGAGGGAAGAGGGGAAGGCACTCCTTGATATTTCGAAACTTTGACAGCTTGTGTATCAGTACTTTGAGAAGATGAATTTGGTGTGGAAGAAGTACGAGGAGGATCATATTTACCCTTGGCCGTGTAAGTTTTGTTCTTGGTATTGATTACCATAACATATTTTGGTTCAACCCAATCTAGAACAACAATTGTGGTATCATGCCTTTTGCCAAAGATCTTATCTCTGGCATTTTTCTTAACTTCACAAGTACTTTCTTCATGATTTTCTTCACAGAATTTACCCCAACTATGAGACATAATGGCCTTTGGCTGAAAATTATTTTCATTAGTATTCCTAAAATGCACTGAGGAAGAAGAAGATGACCCTGGGGTGGGCAAAGAAACACTTCCCTTTTGTTCATAGGATATCATCCTATTGTTCATATCTTGCACGAGTTGTAGGAGGGCAGACATATATGTTTGCTTGACCGATTCCCCTTTAGGGAGACCCATTCTTTCGAGTTGCTCCTCACATTCTATATAATTATGAAGATCATAACCAATATTGTCAATAGCCTTTTCTTCGAGTCTATGACGATAAGGGGAAGCTAGCGCATTATAATAATGCATGAAAGCAACCTGATTTTGGGGGTGGATTAGTTCAGGGATTTGATTGAATAATTTGGTGAAGCGAAGGTTAAAAGACTTAATGGTTTCACCATATTTATAGGAAATATTGTTGTATTCCCTTAACTGCTTAGTTGGACTCTTGGACTTTCCATAAGTGGACTTGAACCAATAAACCAATTCTTCCCATGTGGAAAGAATTTTGGGAGGGAGATCAAATAAATCTACTGCAACTTTCCCTTCGAGGGAGTTGAAAAATAGACGCATGGAAGTGTCGTTATCATTAGCCCCGATGTTATGACAAGCATTAGAAAATTCTACTAGGTGTTCATTTGTAGTAACAATATTATTTCCCGAAAATTTAGGTGGATTCTCCTTAAACTTAGGTAATGGGTGAGTAGTGGGTGCCAGAGTCAAGGAAGAAGACACGTGCCATGGGGTGGTCGTAGCATCTTCTTCAAACTGGAAAGGCCCATATTTATTTATCACTTTAGTAGGATTTCTAGTGGATTGAACATGGACTTGATGGCTGTATTTACTACCAATTACTGACGAAGTAGAAGGTTGGGAGGAGGAGGCACCTCTGGTTCCACTACCACTACCCAAAAATGTCATGTTGAAGTTAATAGGTATAGGTGATGAAGGTGAACTAACAAAATCAGATAAAGTTCTCCTTAGAGTACTTTCTTGTGTTGATAAAACAATTTTCCTCCTTCCTATTTAAAAAATAGGAGTAGCTTAAGGGGACAATTATCTTCTCCTTCAAGAGATGCAAGGATTTGAGGACATGAAAAAGAAAACCAAGGATTTAGGAAGAGAGAGGTTACTGCTGATTTCTAGGTTGCCTTTGCCTAGCTTCCCAACATTCACATATACTTATATCTCTTTCAATTACTTCCCAAGAGCGTTCAAGTTCAACACGAGTACTAACAGTTTCTAAAATAGTGTTGAATAAGGTCAAAGCAATGCTAGTTTGGTCATCAAGACTGTTTCCAATATTGGGTTATCTTGTAATAGGTACTGTCATGGAAAAAATCAGTCATGGAGTATTTAGAAAAAAACATAAAAATTTGAAGATAATCATGAATACAATCAACCAGAGAGATATGGAAGATCTCCCTAGTATGGTCGCCAAATAAATGTTGAGGAAAAGGTATGGAAAACCTTACTCAATCATTTTCAGATCTTGTTGGGCTAAGACAAGATAGTTGGGAATGTCACCCAAGGTTTATAGCCTAAAAAACAATCGCTTAATCCACAAGTATTGAGTACAAAGGATCAAGGTTGGTTTTTATCTGTTATATATAACAATGCAAAAGAAATAAACTTAAACTAAGTTACATGAATGTGCACAAAAATTACACAAATGTGTACATGGAGATAAAAGCAAAAGAATGAACCAGATAATTAAAACACATGTGTGAGACTGAAACAATAATCGTATTTTTCATTTATTTCATTCTGAGATACAAAACCAAATTCTCTTTACAAACTCCTACGAGGGTAGGGACCAAAGTCATATTTAGAATCCTTCGATGGGCACCATACAAAAAGACTCTTACAACAAGAAGAAAGCTGAAGCTAAAGATTTGGATTAGCTTGCCACAAAATGATGTCACTTGACTCTGCAAGATATTCTTTATCAGTCATGAAATTCAATTCATACACATACTGCAAAGATAAATCATATGCCTTTAAAACAAGCTGCTGAAATATGTGATTCAATTTTTTGAATCCTGCTACCTTCAATAAGACCCTACTGTCATCAAGAGGGTTAAGCCTTCTAGTAAACTCATAATGGATGAAAGTTGAAAATATCTCACTAGTATAGAGAAAACCGTATGGTTGTAGTTCTCCTTCTATTCTCTCCCCCTTGTATCTTCATTTCATTGAGATTTTATTCCTTCGCAATAAGTTATGGTAGTTCAACTACCTTTCTTTAGTTAAGCCAAATTAGCTTAACCAATTAGTTGATAATAATAATAATAATATATATAAATAAAGGTCTAATTAATAATAACTAAATAGGTGGGACCCCTTGTGACTCACAATTAATTCTTTTAATAATCATCAAACATGAAATATAAAACTCAATCATTTGATTTCAAATATATCCTCTTTGTAACTTTCGTTCTCATAATTATGATCAAATATTTTAAATATCAACAAAATATAATATGACCATATCCAAAAGTATCATATCCATGTTGTCCCAAAAAGAAAACTACCCAAATATATGCTTGTTGTCCAAAACTTTGTCAAAGTAAAAATATTGTCTTCAACATTAAAAAAATAACTTTAATCATCATCAAAAACCATATTTACTGTGAGAGGCATTTGGCATCTTTTCACTGCTGTCCCCTTTTGATTTTTTTGTGGCAGCGTTTGGTTGGTTGGAACCTTGAGGTTGAACTACACTGATAACATGATAACAATCACCCTTAAGATGAATGTGGGAGGACACTGATTCGGAAGACTCTTTGGATGAGTTGGAGGTAGTGGCTACTCCTTTTCCTTTGGCCTGCATAGGCTCGAGGACATCAGTTTTTAATCTCTTACTAGCATGAGATGAATGCATGGGTGAGACAACATGATCAGCTTAGGCAATTTGATTCTTTGGTGGTGGAGGAGGGGGTAATGGAACAGAAGCAATAGGCCAACCATGGCGATGAACAACAAGCTAGTGGAAAATCTCTTGCCAGCTATCGTTGGCAAACGGTTCTGGTTGTATTGATACATGATGAGGGACTTAGATAGTGGAAAATTTTTTATGTGCTTGGAAGGGAGGTCTTTCAGGTCGGGGTTGGAGGATCCCTTGGCCTACTAGGTTGAAGAACACATCCTTGAAAAGATGGTTAAATTTCCGTGAATCAAAATCAAAATGTATGGAAAACTGAGGTCTTATATGACCCCTCTGCCAATTTCCTCTGCCTCTATTGCCTCTGCCATTACTGCCTCTACTGAAGAAATTCATCTTGAAGCAATGTTTCAATTAGTTATGAAAACTCTTGACAATCCATGCATCACCGCTACCTAAATAAAATCAAAGTTTGGCTCTATCATTCTCAATAGAATCACATCCAATCAATCCATTCATCATGCTACTCAAATCAATAATTAATTGCTATTGAACAAGGAATGATAGGGTTATTGGGAAGATGAGGGGTTGATAATGAACGAAAAGTGGTAGCATGGACGTGAACCACCAACGAATATTGTTCAAGCAAACACAGATGCAACTTCCATATAAAAAAAATACTTCCATTTTCAAATTTCAAACGCCAATCACTTCCTTTTCCTTTTTATCATTTCTTTTGAAATGCCATTCACAATAACATAACAGGTAATTAAAATTGAATGTGGGAAGATGGTGGGCTTGTAAGGAGCGAAAAGTGGTATAATGAACGGGAAATGAGATGGACATTGTTCCATTAAATAAAATAACATTTGTTCTTTAAAATGACATACCCTTAATTGCTAAAAAAAACATTTTAAACTATAGGCAATCTCAATGTTAAAGACACAACAACTTCTATATCATACCCAAGGAAAAACTCTGGGACTGTCAAACTCAGCCAGTTAATTCCTATTTTTCTTCATTCATGTTTGATTGAACAAAAACACAATTTATATACAGATTGTCCATAATTCCAACTAACAACGACCATGTTTAGATCACTTAGAGAAGACATGGGGAGGCTGAGGAAAAGAACATGCCATCGAACTTAATCATTTACATCAACCAAATTTAATTGATGTACAATGGACTGGGTTTGAGACCCTCTATTCTATTAGCTGGTCACCATTTCTTCTTCTAACAATCAAACAACTCCAAGTATCGTTGAGCCAAAACAATTATAACCAATTTCTTCCCACTGTACAATTTATTTCTTTTTATTTGCAGAACTCTTTTCATATGATGGACTATCAACATAATCATTCCATCAATTAAAATAGACCACATCAAACACACAATGGAGTGTAACATAAGCCAACAAATTTCCAACCTACAAGGCTGGTATTTATTTTCAGTATTTGCTATGTGACAGGCTGGGTTTGAAACCCTTGTGTTCCTTCTTTTATTCACTATATGGCCTTCAAAAACGACCAAGACTCCTGTAGGTAGTTAGCCAATGAACCAAGGAGTTATACAAGTAACAAATCTCTCTACTGTTGGGTTAACACATAACCATTTCAAAACCCAAGTTCAAGTCCACAATAGTCACGACAAGGGAGAACGAGGTTTGAACAACCGGGTGGGTGAGACAATTCTGCAAGTGGGGTTTGTAACATGAAACCAAAACCTCTAACAATTTTACAACAAGGTTTGACACAATCACTTCCAAGGTGGTTGCTAGGTAAGAACCCGACTTTGCATACATTCAAACTATGAAATGGCAACTCGACAGGGAAGCCAACCTCTCATGAGTAGAGTAGGAGGTAATAATACTACATTAAAAGAACCCATAACCGACTATCTCTTTTGTTTACCATAAAAACCCTCCAGGATTATATCACAGGATGTGGGTGATAACAAAATAAAATTGCTATAATTCTATCAACAACAAGGAGCAACAACAACCAATCATCCACCCTGGGCGCAACCATAACTGAATAACTTCAACATGAAGGATCATTAAAAAAAAAACCAACTTGCAACATTCAAAACACCAACCAATATCATTTGCACAGAAAGAGTATACATTCAACCACCATATCTTTCAGAAATAAAACACTCTACATACGAATTATAAGAGCCATCATAAAGATTCTATCCAAAGCGAGGTTAGAATGATGAATGGAAGGGCGAGAGTCACCATACCTGTGAGGAAAGCACCGAGAAACATAAAGACTATCGTTATTCTCCCAATGGTCGAGCGAAACGGAGTAAAACTAACCAGAGCAACAAAAAATGTGCGACAAGGTGAGGGTGGTGAGATCGAGGTGGGGTAAGAGCGATGTGCAGTAAATGCACGTCGCTTCTCCACCCTCTCATTAATTTCCATCAACCATAGCTAGGGTGGAGTGCATCCAAACTTCATCATTTGCATTAATCAACCATATTCAAATCCAACATGTCACTTCTACTTTTCCAAATTGAAACAAAACCCTTCTATACCATAACTTTATACCAGCACCATAATATAATACGTCCCATATTTCTAACAAGTTCCAATTTGCAAGGATCGATTGACCTCAAAAGAATTGCATAAACTATAACTATTGTCCACCAAGCATAACCAATACCATAACACAATATGTCATGGATACAATATGTCATAACCAATGTGTGTGTGAGTTGAATTTCTAATTTTAATCATAGATGTATAACAATCATAACCAATGTGCTTGTCACTTCAAAACTTGCCTTTGACTTTTAAATTTCCAGCCCTTATCATCATTGATTGCATGGGAAAACTTGTTCGTATTGTTGTGTTTTTTCAAACTGTAAAATGCTTCATAAGGTTGTCATGTTTGCAATTCAGAGAAGCATTTCCTTTTCATCGTGATTTAAACAAGGAGGTCCCACCTATTTAATATATTATTATGTATATGTATATAAATAATAAGGCATTGCAACCCATTTGCAGGTAGGGGTATTACATTGTGCTTATGGGCGTCAATAATGGGGAAGTAGAAGGCCTCTCTATAGAGGATTTTGATACTCCAACTCCTGGCTTTGTGGCAACCTCAATACCCCTCGCCTTCAATAATGACAAATAAGAAAGGGAGTCTATGGATGCCAAATACTGGGAAATATGTTGAATGTTGAAGTTGGAAGCATAAGATAAACTTTTCAATCCATCCACACTTTGAAACAAAAAATCTTGTTGTTGCAATATATAGAACAATGTGTTGATGGAGATCATTTAATTTCTCTAAAGTTAATCCATCTAGTCTAAAACCTCCTAAGAAATAATTTCGGTCAAATTGGAAAAGAATACTAGGATTTTGGATGATGTGGGAGATTGTATTAGTTTCAAGACGAAAACAATCCAAAGTGAGTTATTGAAGGCCGAGCAAGGATAATATTATCTGCATTTAATTCAACTAGGTGATAATAGGAAAGATAAATATTTCAAAGGATTTGAGACTCAAAAACAAAGGTCCTGTGAGTTGTTTGTGTTGGGGAAGGATGGTCTAGCTCAATAAGATATGGAAGAAAGGTTGGAGAGAAATATTCTTGAGGGATGGATTTATAGTGAGGAGAAATATGATGAGGGAACTGTGATAGGGGGACCTTCCACGTGTCAAAGGAACAATGTATATCCATATATGGCTACATAAAAATACAACCAATTCTCATTGTCAACCAAATTTAGAAGCCACATGCCCCAAAGTTTTTCCCAATATGTAGGTAAAAATAAGTCTATGCCAAGTGGGAAAATGTGGAGTATATTGCACAATTGAATAGTCCAAAAAAATGATTGAGCACACTACTGACAAAGGCAGGGCCTCTCTAAAGTGTTACATGACCTGAGAAGTCATGAAGGCAACACACTTGATGTCCAATACTACAATCAAATATGTAGGCAAGTAGCACATCAATGAGAAGCGAAAGAACCCAATCAAGAAGGAAGGAACAAGAACATATCGAGATGGTTAAGACACACGTAGACTGCAACAATTCCCATATGAACTGGAATGCTCATATTGCACATGTTAGGTAGTATAAAGAAACAACAAGCCAAATTATCTTACCCTTATCATTAGAGGAAATTTTGGCCTAAAATGGGCCTCCTAAGGAAAATATAAAATAATAAAATTGTATGCCACATCACACTAAGCTAGAGGTGTATCTAGTGAAGGTTTATCTATATTTATGCATTAATGATGTTTTCCATGTAAGTTTAGTTAATATAAAGTTAATAGGTGAGAGTTAAAAATAATAATGAGAATTTTAAATTCTTATGCACGTACAATAAATAATAATTATCAATTATTGTACACATGCAAGAAATGATAATTAGTATTGGATAAAAATTAACATGCATACAATAAATGTAGTATTTTTCTTTTTGAAATGTATATCATGTTAAATTTATTATGTTGCACAACTATTTTTTAATATCTAATAAAAAAAATTGATTTAAATAATATATTAAAACTTAGTCAATAATAATTAAAAAATCTAATTTAAATAATGATGTAAATAAAATAATATTTCCTTATAGGACGCAAAGCCTCATTGTTCCTATTTTAAAAAATGAGGATAAAAATATTCCCTCTAATTATAGGACCATTATGGTTAGCCCAATTTTATCCAAGCTTTATGGAATTATTTTGGAAAAGAAGATTAGCCTTTGGCTCGAAAGTCACAGTAAAAGAGCTAAAGGCTAAGCCAAGTTTAGGAGATATCATTCAACTATAGACCATCTTGTTACCTTTAGGATCATTATAGAGGAGTTCTGCAATACTAAAAAAAATATTTTTTGTTGTTTTGTTGACTTTAGAAAATATTTTGACATGGTTCGCAGGAAAAACCTTTGGAATAGGTTGGAAGGGATAAAAGTGTCTTTTGAGTTGATGGTTGCTACAATAAGGTTGTATGAGAACGCTATTTCCAAGTTTAAGAACACTAAGGGTTGGTCGAAAGAGATTAATTGCGGTATTGGAGTGAATCAAGGTTGTCCCTTATCCCCTACCCTTTTTGGCATATACATTGACACGTTGCTTGAAAGAAGTAGGTTGTGTCGGCCCTACTATCATTAGTATAGTCATCAATCTTATTCTTTATGTTGATGATATCATTCTTATGGAAAGGATTCCCCACGATCTTGAAAACCAACTAAGAATCCTCAAGGATTTTTGCTCCAATATGGGTATGACCGTTAATACTGACAAGACTAAGGTCATGGTCATTAAATCCAATAAGATCAATTATGATACCTTCGTATATGACAAAAACAACTTGGAGGAAGTGACTTCATACAAATTTATTGGAATCGATATTCACCACAAGCTCAACTGCAATTATAGCATTGAGAAAAGGATTGTTGGGGGATGTAAGGCTTATTATGGGATTGAAAACAATTGTAAATCAATTGATCTTTGGATATGGGATAAGAAGAAACTCCTCTTTGAGACTCTTGTTATTCTATATGGATGTGAATTCTGGGGATGCAATATCTCTCGTGAATCCTAGAGAAAGATAAAACAAATCCAAAAGAATTTTATAACCTATAATCTCAAAATTAAAGGAAATACGCCCTATCCCATCCTCCTCTTAGAGACAATCATTTCCCCCATTGAGAGCATGGCTATGACTAGATACTTAATATATAATAACAAGTTGAACAACATGGAAGACAATAGGCTTCCTAAAATTGCTTCAAAATTCAGTCGTAACCACCTTCGACTCAAGCGAGGATGGAATTAAGATGCCCAATATTGGCTAAGCTATTGGGGAATCATGGAAGACAACATTTTGCAGAATAAGGATACTATTAAAAATATCATTAAATCAAAATTTAAGGAGAAAATGTGGTGTGTTGACTCATAAAATCGCAAACTAAGCCATCAAGCCTACAAATGATTGCAAGGCATTGTTTTTAAAATTCTTATTATCTATTGGTGCTTAGTAACAAAGAATGGTGTCGACGATCAATATTATAGGACGATCTAATACATTAGTCTCATAGTGAAATATCCCTTGCATGCTTCTCCCCCTCACCCCTTGCTGCTCGAATTCCTCCTCCCCTGGAGGGGCCTTGGCCCCGCCAACCTCCTCCCTCCTTTGCCTAGATGTAGCCACCTTCGCCTCCCTTATTGTTTCCCTTCCTGAGAAAGAAATCACGCCCCTTTGAAGTTCGTTAAGAAGATTGATAAAATTCCTACAATCCAAATCCAAGGAAGCTCCAGAGCCCTTGCCCTAAAATTTGCAGATCATGCTCTCATTGGCCAGTTCAATGGAATCTGGCCATCGTTGCGAGAAATGGAGATTTGGATCAACAAGAATTGGAAGACCCATTTGAAATGTAATCTCTCTCATTTTCTTTGTGGAAGGGTTTTTTTTTCGCTTTTTTATTCGAAGAAAAATCAGATTAGGACCTCATCTTCAAAAGCGACCCATATTTCATGGGATCAATAGGTATGTACCTTAACAGTTGGACCTCGTATTTCAGTCCATAAAATGGCATTCCCAATGTGGTTCCTGTCTGGTTTCACCTAGCTTTCCTTCCCCTTCATTGCTGGAATGATGAAATGATTCGCATCATAGGCAACACCCTAGGAAAATTTATAGATAGAGCTGAACCAAAAGATGGTCTCCAAGCTTGTGCATGGATTTGTGTGGAAGTTGACCTTGAAAAAGGAATGCCTAAAGTTTTAAATCTCACTCTGGACAACTGGACTTATCTGCAACAAGTTGAATATGAACAATTACCCTTCAAATGCAAAGTGTGTCATGAATATGGACATTTCACAAAAAACTATCCAAAATCCTCTCCTAAGATTCCTCCTAAAGAGACAGAGCAATGGCAACAACCCAAAAGGAAAAATCATCCTCTACAGGGGGAAAACCCCAAATCCCTTTCTTCTTCCCCCTCTTCCTCTTCTCATGATCCATCTCAAGACCTAGATCCCCCCCATCCACTTGAAACTCACGAAATAATCCTTGAAGATCCCCCACCTTCACTTCCCTAGTCCATCCCTCCTCCTGTTCCTTTCGTAAACCCCTCCTCTCCCTTCCCATCCCGAAGAAGGAGAAACAAAAGAAAATTCAGAGGAGGGTTCATAATCAGATTCCCACACCTCCCCGATCAGGAAAGTAGGATGAAAATCCAACCTACAAAAGCATGAAGCAACAACCAGAAAAGAGATCGAACTGGTAAAGCAGACAACTTTAGACCTGCATACCAAGAAAGAAACAAGACATACAAGAAATTAGGGTGGACCCAACCCCCACAAAGGGGGAAACTCCAAGTCATCTAAATGATAAAATCTATCTCCTAGAATTGCAGGGGACTAGGGAGTCATCATAAGCTCTTGTTGATACACGACCTAATTAAGGCAGAAAACCCGCAAGTCCTTCTACTCCAGGAGACAAAACTGAAGGACGTTGACATCCTTCAAGAAAGAAATTACATCTGGCATGCATGCAAAGAATTAACAGTAAGCTCGAGAGGAGCCCCAGGAGGCATCTGTACTCTTTGGAATCCAAGAAATTTCAGCCTGCAAAGTTGGCAGTCCTCGACCCATTGGACTCATATAACTCTGCCTCACCATCCCACTAGTAAGACATTTTCTATTTTTAATGTGTACATGCCTTCCATCTACCATGAAAAAATAGACTTTTGGAACTCTCTTTAAGATTTACGTGATCATTTTGACCACAAAGATTTCATCTTTGCAAGATATTTCAACACCACTCTTCATCCTAAAGAAACAAAAGGTGGATCTCTAGTCGGGGACCCCTCAAGATAACACTTCGATGATCTTATTTCCTCTTGCAATCTCATGGACATTAAACCCACCAATGGACATTTTACTTGGTCGAATAGATGCGTGGGACCCTACCACATTGTTGCCCGCCTAGATCGATTCCTTCTCAACACATATTTCTTTGATGACTCCCCATCCCCTTCCTCCTGTATTCTCCCTTGGTCTGGCTCAGATCATCATCCCATCTCCCTTTGTCTCTCCCCTTCTGAAAATTTTGGCCCCATCCCCTTCATATTTAATCCTCTACGGATCTCTGATATTTCCTTCTTTGAGACTGTCTCCTCTGCTTGGAACTGTTGGATAAAGGGCTCTCTAAACTTAATTTGGGAACATAAACTCAAAAGAACAAAGAACTTCCTTAAAGAATGGGATAAATCCAAAAAAGAAAAATATTTAGATTACAAAAATAAGAAAATCAAGGTGATGGAAGAAACCAAAAGAAAAATGGAAAAAGAAGCAATCACCCACTCTCTCCTCATTAAGGAACATCAAGATTTCATAGAATATCAAAAAATTATCCACACAAAGGAAGAACAATGGAGGCTCAAATCAAGAATTCTATGGCTCAAAGTAGGGGATCAAAACACCAAATATTTTCAAAGGCAAGCCAAAGCTAGACTCTGGAGAAACAAAGTATCTGAGATCACCATAGGGGATAGGACCAAAATAAACGATTTCTGCCAAATCCAGGAGGAACAAAAAATACACTTTGAGAGCCTTCTAACTGAGGAAGGGAATGTCAAGCTCAACATTCAAGAAGACTTGCTAAAAAACATTCTGAAACTTATTGAGAAAGAAGATAACATCAAGTTGAATCAAGAAGTCTCGAAAAAAGAACTCCATGAGGCCCTTTTTCAATTGCATCCAGAAAAATCCCCTGGACCTGATGGTTTCAATGCCCACTTCTTTCAAAAGTGTTGGCTTATAATCAAGACAAACCTCCTGCAAATGATAAAGTATGTCCATAAATATGCAAAAATTGGTGGCAACACAAACACCACTTCCTTAGCTCTCATCCCAAAGGAATCAAATCCCTCCCGCTTCTTCAAATTCAAACCCATTTCCCTTTATAACGTCTCCTACAAACTTATCTCTAAAATCCTAGCCAATCGTCTCAAACCTCTTCTCCATAATCTCATTTCCCCCAACCAAAGTGGTTTTGTTGAGAAAAGGAAAATTATTGATAACATCATTATGGTGCAGGAAGCAATTCATTCAAGCAGGAAGTGAGGGGATCAAGGCATGATCATTAAAATAGACATGCAAAATTCTTTTGATAGGGTCAAACATAGCTTCATGTTTGTTGTGTTAACAAGGTTTAGCTTCAACCTGAAAATACTCTCATGGATCTTTACTTGTATCTCAAATCCCTGGATTGCGCCACTGATAAATGGTAGGCCTACTGAGTTCTTCAAGAGTTCTCAAGAATTGAATCAAGGATGCCCTTTATCCCCCCTCCTCTACATCTTAATGGAAGAAGCCTTGGGAAGGCAACTTGAAAGAGATCGCCTCAACAAAGAAATCCTTGGTATAAAAATAACCTGTTGTGCGAAAAGAATAAACCACTCCCAATTTGCTGATGATACCCTCCTAATTGGTGGGGCCTCTATCACCATAGATAAAATATTAAAAAATGTCTGGACAATTTCAACCACACCTCAGGGGGACTCATCAACAATGCCAAATCCCAAATCTATACTTGGAACTCCTCTCCAAGAGCAGCCCAAACCATCACCAATATTTTTCATTTCCCCCTCATTGAAAAATGACAAACTTTCAAATACCTTGGCATTCCCATCTCCCTCAATTCCCTCCCTAGTTCCACCTGGAAATAAATTCTAGATAAAATCAAGATCAAATTTAATCAATGGGGCTCCTTCTAGATCAATCCGACAGGTCGATTTGTTCTTCTAAAATCTGTGCTCTCTTCTCTCCCTATCTTTCAATTCTCTACCCTTCTTGCTCCTCAAAGCATAAAAAAATCCATCTCCCGATATTTGAGACGCTTTCTCTGGGAAGGGGGAAAGAATGATACTAAAAATTTCCATCTTGTTGATTGGAACAAAGTCAAAACTCCTAAAGTTAATAGAGGACTGGGCATTAAAGATCCAAATCTCTGCAACCTAGATCTTGGCTCAAAATTTTTATGGAGGCTAATCACTGGAAATTCATAATGGTGGAAAATAGTTCTATTGAAAAAATACTTAGCAAGGGACAGACTCAGGTGCTTAGATCCTCAACATTGCACCAGGAGAGGATCTCCCATTTGGAATCTTCTCTCAGCCTCCATCCCTCTTGTCCAAAGTCATCTCACCTGGATACCAGGAAATGGGAAAAGGATTCTGATTGGGATGGATAACATTATGGGGAACCCACCAATTTGGAAACATATTCGACTTCGACCTCTTCTCATTTGGTTAAATTCGCAAGTACTTAAATCTATTTTTGACATCTCTGATTGGAACAATGAATCAGGGCAATGGATTGGGTGGAAACTCAAGAATATCCTAGTAAAATTCTAGTAAGAGGACCAATTTTTAAAACTCCTCTTGCATGGTTGCGCTCCCATTCACATTCTCTTTAAAGATAGAAGAGGATCGTGCAAGGGAGATTATTCTTTCAAGCATGGGTACAACTTCCTTTTAGCTCAGGCAGGTCTACCTCCTCAAGAGAATATCTGGAAAAACATTTGGAATACGGAAATTCCTCCTAAGATAAAATTCTTTAGTTGGCTTGTTGCTCATGACAAGCTCCTCACTGGAGAAAATATTCTCAAAAGAAATTTAAACGACCCTTTCAGATGCGAAATGTGTTGCAGTGCCTTGTAAAACTCTCAACACCTCTTCCTTCAATGCCCCTACTCAAAATTGGTTTGGAAGGCTACCCTCCAGAATCTACATCACAAAATTCGATGGCCTTCTCATCCTAAAAATATGTTCGATCGTTGGCAAACTTCCTATAGAGATTCTATCCTTAAAAATCCCCTTTTCAACTTTCTTTTCAAATCCCTCCCTAAGTATATCTGTTGGAAAATCCAGATTTCTTGCAATTGAGCTATCTTCTCCAACCTCCGCCCTCCCCCTGAACTTGTAGCCAAGAAATCCCTGGCCCTCCTCACATAGTTCTTCCTCTCTAAGTCCAAACCTATAAATCCCCCCTCCCTCTCTGATGAGGAAACCTCATGGTTAAACTCTTTCTTCCCCTTTGTTCCCCTTAACCCTTCTATCCCTCCCTCTTCGCTCAGATATTCCTGGCAGCTTCATTCCGAGCTCAATTTCTTCCATTGGCACAAAAAGCAATCGATACACTCTCTCTACTTTTATGGTGCTGCTAAAGGCAACCCCAGGGTGGCAAGAGCGGGAGGGGTCATTCTTTACAAAAGAGGAAAGAAAGTCCTCTCTTTTCATTGGATTTTTGGAATAACTTCAAATAATCAAGTAGAATCTTATGCTCTGTTACAGGGTCTCCTTCCTGCCAAAAAAATGAACATCCACTCACTCTCAGTCATCAGAGACTCCAAACTAATCATCAAGCATGCACGAAAAGGAACTCACCCAACCAATATCTATCTCAAATCCATATCCTATCGTATCTACTTAGCCTCCCAATCCTTCCATAATCTAATCTACTTCCATGTATTTAGACACAATAATAAGGACAATGATGAGCAAGCAAACCTAGCCATAGCTAAGGATTCGAGTACGTTGTGTGTTAATAATCACCTCTCCCTCAGCCCTATCCCTTGACGTTGATGTTGAATTCACTTATGATCCCCATCCTCGCCTTGTGGTATGGGGCCACCTCACTCCTCCATCTCGACACTTGCCCTTCAATCCTCCTTTCGCGTGCCTCCCCTTTGTGTCACCTCGACAATTCACCAGCTCGTGCCACCCTCCCATCCTTCTTAACTCCCCTCGAGTGTGGAATTCCCCTCATCGGCCTACCCCCTGTGTCCTTCACCTTTTCACTCTATATTTGGACTTGGATCACTCCCCGCTCATTTTCTATGACATCACCTTGGTACGCTTCTTCCTCTCTGGGCATTAACGACCACATTTCAGTTAGCAGATAAATCCATCTCATCTCGTGTGCGCATCCTCTCAATGTTACACCAAATCACCTCGTGTCACACGGGAGATGGATAAATCTTATTTTACAACCACTCTCGCACTCCAAGCAGTCACCATGTGCATTTCCACACTCGTATGGGAAGACGCCTCCTCCTCCTCCAAAGGCATCGATTTCTTCCTTCTTCTCCCAGAACAGGCTTGCAATTCTAGGAATATGGGGTGGAATTAGAGAGGATGACGAACACTCACAGATGAGGATCATGATGATCTAGTTAACAATTCCAAACTCTACAAATTCAACTCAAAGGTTTATGAGAATAGGTTTTGTCTATCATGGAAATCACCATTCAACAAAGAAATGACCAACAGAGGATGCGCGATGAATGTGAAGCCCTTAGGCAACAACTTGCAAACCTTGAATTCGTTGTTGGACCAACGTCCCCTTCAACTTCTCCAACCATCTCTGATGAAGCTTCTTCTCCGAGGCCGAGGATCCAGACCTTGAACATAAATGTCTCTCTACAAGAACCAGAAGATGAGGAACCCGACGATTATGATGTGCACAATCTTTCTGAGTAAATGCAATGCTTTTTAGTTTATGTGTTAGGCTCTTTTTGTAGAATGTACTCTATTAAAGAAAATGTAGCCAAGAGAAATTCAAAAAATCTCTCCTATGGCACATCCCCAACTCTTTTCTAGAGAACATGGGGGAAACCAAATTTTGTCTTATTGTTCTTTTGGACTTATGATGTATACTATCTGCGTTTCCACACAACTTTTTAATACATATTTTTCCCGGTCTCTGTTAAAATTTTTTCTTGTTATCTATTATTTATAAATACTTAACTATAGGTGGGACCCCCTAACAAAAGAAAGGAAATGGCAATCCCCCTTGTTACAAGAAGATTGATAGAATTTGATTTTGCTACAGTTTATTGGAGGTACCATGTTGCATATTGATTATCCATTTGGGTTTCTCCAATATATGGTGTTTGAAAACTTATAATTGTTTTCCATGCTATAGATAAGAAAAATGTATGGTCATCCTATCTACGTATACGCTAATGGTTGATATGTTATTCACATTACCAAAAGGTGGGTACTATATTGAGGTTCTCATGGCATATACAAATTCAATTTCAAGTGATATGGTGGTTTTTACCTTTGAAAATTTTGTTGATATATCACAACGATCCAACATGAAGTGATACTTAAACATCATAGTAGAACCTTACAAATTCAATTTCAATGACACGATTTGTTATACAGTCGATTGAGGAATTCAATGACACGATTTGTGTTCTCTATCTTATACTTGATATTGAGATGGAATTGCTGCAGGTAGGTGGACCACTTTTGATGGCGGTCATTCTGCAACTTCCCCTGGGTTTGTGTGAACTGCAGAGGCTTGTGATTAGTGTCAATGATTGTCTCCTTTCCTAGAATGTAATGTTTCCATTGACGATAGGCTTGTACAATGGAATACATTTCCTTGTCATATGTGGGGTATTTCCAGATATTATTTGAGAGTGTATCACTATGGTATGCCACCAGATGACCGTGCCGAGTGAGAATTGTGTGTACAACATAATCAGATGCATTAGTCTCAATCTTGAATGGTTGTTGCAGATCGAAAAAGGAGAGTACTGGAGCTGAGCACAAGTGATGCTTCAGATCATCAAATGCTTGTTGTTGTTCCTTACCCCACACAAACTTTGCCTTGCCACCACCCTTGGTCACTTGGCTGAGGGCCCATGCAATATGAGAGAATCCCAACACGAACCGTCAATAGAAGTTGGCCAGTCCCAAGAAGCTCTGAAGCTCGGTTAATGTGGTCCGGGCTGGCCAGACATGGATGAATTGGATCTTAGCTGGATCAACATGTACACCATGCTCATCAACAATGTATCCCAAGTATTGGACATTGTTCATGCCAAAGGATCATTTCTTCAATTTGGAATATAGCTTGTGCTACCGCAGAGTGCTCAAAACTTGTTGAATATGCTACATGTGCTCCTCCCAAGTTCTGTTGAAGATGAGGATATCATCCAAATATACCACCACAAAAGAGTTGGTGAAGGGTCTCAATACATCATCCATCAACCTCATTAAAGTGGCTGACGCATTTGTTAAGCCAAAGGGAATGACCAACCATTCAAAGAGACCTTCTTTAGATTATAAAGTTGTCTTCCATACATCAGTTGGTTCGATGGGAACCTGGTGGTAGCCAGACTTTAGGTCAGTTTTGTTGAAGAACTTTTCCCCCTTAAGTTGGTCAATAAGGTCATCAATTCTTGGAATCGGGTATCGGTTCCTAACTATGATTTTGTTTAATTCTTTGTAATCAATGCAGAGTCGCTAGGTCATGTCCTTCTTTTGCACCAGTACAATCTATTGGATTACTGAGAGGGGGGGGGGGGTGAATAAATAATAGAGAAATTATAATCCTTTTTAACCAAATAATCCAAGTGTTATATCAATGTAGAATTATCATCCAATAATGAGCAATGAACAAATGAACAATCATACACATACACAGTACACCAGTGTTTTGCGTGGAAACCCAAAGCGAGTGAAAACCGCATAATGATTTTTCTTATATGTCTTGAAGAATTACATCCATTGGAAGCACCAACTTCCTTTGTTTTCCAGCTGCAACTAGAAGGAGGCTCCAACCCCCTAGTTTCTCAGGCTACAACCTGAGGGAAGCTCCAACTCCCTAATTCTATGGCTACAAGCAGAAGGAGGCTACAACCCCCTATGTTCTCTAGCTACCACTGGAAGGTGGCTACAACCACCTGTCCTTGCCCCGTCCAACTGCCCTGGAGTAGAAGTAGAATTATGGAATCACTGTCACACTGTCACTTTGAGATATATCGTTGTAAACCTGTACCAATAAACCTGAACCATGCATCAACCTGTACCTCAACATGTAATCAACCTTTTTTGAATTCTGGCTTATTCTAGAGAGAAACCTTGTAGAGCGTGCCCCACACAGAATATTTGTTGAATCGATCTGAAACTATTACACAACATACTACAGACTGTACTCTAACCAACACATTTGGTCTTACTAAATTTGTATCTTAGAAAGCATCATCAAAAGAATTTATCCTTCCTTGAATTCCGACCTTCTTTTCTTCACCTTCCCTCAGAAATTCAGCTTAGATATCCTTTGGTTACCTCAGACACCTATAGATATTCAATATGCTCATGTGTGATATAAAATGAGAGAGCCTTGCCTCTTATTTATACTCTCCAAGTAGCTTCCTTAAAAACATCTTCTAGGTCACTTTGCCCACTTTCCTTATTTTAGGGTTAGCCCACTTCTAATTTCTCCATTAAATTTATTATTTAAATAATTTATTTTGTATTCACTTTGAATTATAGTACACTCATCACTTCACTTTATTATTTACCTTCTAAAATCTCTTAAACCACTTTGACTACTTTGACCTTTTGGGGCTTCTAGATGACATATGTGGATCCTCCAACTTCGCAAGGCCATAACTCTCAAACTGTGAGGAGTTATGTGACGTTACACATACCACCAGAAATGGAATGACATGTACTATCCATATTGAATAATATTACCTGCAAATATATCAAAACTCATACCATTTTCCATCAAACAAACTTGGGTCCATTACCTAAACCCAGGTTCTCCAACTTATCATGACCATAACTCTCTAACCGTGAGGAGTTATGTGACGTTCCACATACCACCAGAAATGGAATAACAAGAACTATCCATATAGGATAGTTTCACTGACAAATTCACTGACCTTCATATCATTATTCCACAAATAATCATGGGTTCTCTAACCATACTTCTAGGATAACTCAATCTGTAAAGCGTCTTCCTGTGAGGGCTTTCACCATAAGGGGACCACTTTGGATTTCATCCATTTATACTTATTATCAACCATGACAAGACAATAATGAGTCATATTTACATAAAACAAACTTGGGTCCATTACCCAAACCTTTGTGCTATCGGGCTTTCCTCAAGGGTTGACATCAAGTACAACCAACCTTAATCAACAATCTCCCCCTTTGGCATTGATGGAAACACTATGATGCAAAACTGAAATTATGTCATGCAATATTGAATCCATATCACTCATTCTCCCCCTGGAAACATGCCTTTGTCCTCTTCATCTCTGTGACCATTGCTCCCCCTGGAACCATACCTCTGTCCTATGCATCTAATGAATCTCTCCCCCTTTGTCATCAATGGCAATGGTGTCTTTCCATCCGGGGCTGCTCCCCCTGACTGAACTGTCCTCTTTATGGTGCTTCCTCGTGTTCATCTAAGACATATAACATAAGCATTCAAAAGCATTCATTTTGGAGTAGAAATAACTCCGAGTCTCTTGCGAAGATACTCAAAGGCTTCCCGTGGAATTAGTTTTGTAAAGATGTCTGCCACTTGTTCTTTTGTGCCCACATACTCAACTCTGATGTTCTTTTTTGCAACTTGTTCCCGTAGAAAGTGATACTTGATTGGAATGTGCTTTGTCTTGGAATGCATCACGGGTTTCTTTGAGATAATGTTGGTGCTTGTATTATCACAATAGATTGGAATGGGCTCATCATACTCAACCTGTATATCTATCAAAGTTTGTTTCATCCAAAGAATCTATGTACAACATGTTGCTGCTACAATATACTCTGTCGCGGCTGTAAATAAAGATATTGATGATTGTTTCTTGCTTAGCCATGATACTAAACACTCACCCAAGTAGAACATTGCTCCACTAGTGTTTCGTCGGTCATCAATACAACTTGCCCAATCTGCATCTATGTAGGCAATAAGAGATAGATCCTTTCCTTTTGGATACCATAATCCAAACTCTTTTGTTCCTTTGAGATATCTGAAAATTCTCTTCACTACTAATACGTGTGATTCCTTTGGTGCTGATTGAAATCGTGCCACTTGTCCAACTGCCTGCATTACATCTGGTCTGGATGTTGTCACATATAGTAGGCTACTAATCATTGACCTATATTGCCTCTGATCTGTAGATTTTGAATCATCATCTTTGCTCAACTTGCAACTGGTTTGCATGGGAGTGATAACTGGTTTTCAATCTTCCATTTCGAACCTCTTTAGCATTTCTCTGATATACTTGGTTTGAGAAATAAAAATTCATTGGTTGATTTGATGTATCTGAAGTCCCAGAAAGAAGGATAGTTCTCCAAGTAACGACATTTCAAATTCATTCTGCATATCCTTTGCAAATTTCTGGCTTAACTTATCATCATCACTACCAAAAATAATATCATCAACATAAACTTCAATTAATAAAATATTACCTTGACTTACCTTGATGTAGAGGTTGTTGTCTACACTTCCTTTTCTGAACCCTGCCTGTTGTAGATACTTATCCAGTCTAGAGTACCATGCTCTAGGAGCCTGTTTTAGACCATGCAAGGCCTTCTTTAATTTACACACATAATCTGCGTTCTCTGATAATTGAAATCCTTCTGGTTGTTCAATGTAGACTCATTCTTCAAGTTCCCCATTCAGAAAAGTTGATTTTACATCCATATGATACACTTTAATATTATTGGAACATGCATAAGAGAAAAGCAAATGGATTGCTTCCATTTTGGCAACTGGGGAAAATGTCTCTTCAAAGTCGATTCCTTGAATATGTGAATATCCTTTACATACCAATATAGCTTTGTTTCTTGTAACATGTCCATCTTCATTCAATTTATTCCTGAAACCCCATTTTGTGCCGATCACATTCTTATTCTTTGGTCTTGGAACCAATTCCCAAGTGCCATTCTTCTCTATTTGATCCAATTCTTCATCCATGGCCTTATTCTAAAATTTATCCTTGCTGGCTTCTTCAAAACAGTTTGGTTCAATTGTAGATAAGAGTGCTAGGTGTGTTTGGTCTGGTGAACAGATTCCTCTTCTAGTCTCAACTCCTACATCTTTGTTTCCGATAATCTGATATGAAGGATGATTCTTTTGTACTCGTCTGCTAGGTGTATTTGGAGACACTTGTTGAACTTTCTCTTCTATTTCTGTCGGATTCTCTTCATCTTCCTCTTCTACTTCTTCTTCAAAAGGCTGTTCCATTGATTCATTTTCTTCTTCCTTTGATTCTGGTTTGCCTATTTCATCAATTGTTACGTTGATTCTTTCCACAACTTTGTTCAATCTCAGATTGTAACACTTGTATGCTTTCCTTGTACTTGAGTAACCAACAAGTACTCCTTTTTCCACACGAGAGTCAAACTTTCCCATTCTGCCATCTTCTCTTTTGATGTAGCATTTGCTTCCAAAAACTCTGAAGTGCTGCTATGTTCTTCTTGTTGATTTTCCTTTTTCTTTGATCTCTTGGATGCTTTGAAGGCTGCTTGTTTTACATCTAGATTTTCTTGTTCAGTTCTCATTTCATATGTTGTGAAGATTCCATGCAGTTCATCCATGCTTATTGAGTTTATATATGATCTTTCTTCTAGTGCTGATATCTTAGGGTCAAATCTCATAGGAAGAGATCTTAGTACCTTTTGAACAATTACAGATTCTTCGATTTCTTCTCCCAATCCTATGATTGCATTCACTGTTTCATCGACTCGTAAGAAGTAGGATGCAATATTCTCATCTTCCTTCATATTTAGTTGTTCGAACTGACCTTTGTAAGTTTGAAGCTTTGTTGCTTTGACTTTTGAATCTCCTTCATAAATATTTGAAGCTTGTCCCAAATCTCTTTAGCGGATTTACAATGTGCAACTTTGGTGAATATCATTTCACTGAGACCATTCAAAAGTGCATTTGTGTCTTTGGAATTATTTTGACCGAGTTTCACTGCTTTTTCATTTGTTGGTGGAATTGCTGGTGCTATGTATCCATCTACAATTGATTGCCAAATTTCAAATCCCTGTGCCTGTATATATGTCTTCATCCTTATGCTCCAAAAAATATACTTTTGTCCATCAAACTGTGGTATTCCATTTCTATACAAGTTGTTGCTCTCCATGATCTACCTTTCAGTGGTTAAACTGATTTCTGAAGGAACCTCACTCTGATACCAATTGTTGGATTACTGAGAGGGGGGGTGAGGGGGGGTGTGAATCAATAATAGAGAAATTATAATCCTTTTTAACCAAATAATCCAAGTGTTATATCAATGTAGAATTATCATCCAATAATGAGCAATGAACAAATGATAAATCATACACATACACAGTAAACCAATGCTTTACGTGGAAACCCAAAGTGAGAGAAAACCACATAATGCTTTTTCTTATATGTCTTGAAGAATTACATTCATTGGAAGCACCAACTTCCTTTGTTTTCCAGCTGCAATTGGAAGGAGGCTCCAACCCCCTAGTTTCTCAGGCTACAACTTGAGGGAAGATCCAACTCCCCAATTCTATGGCTACAAGCAGAAGGAGGCTACAACCCCCTATGTTCTCCAGCTACAACCAGAAGGTGGCTACAACCACCTGTCCTTGCCCCATCCAACCACCCTGAAGTAGAAGTAGAATGATGGAACCATTTCCATACTATCACTATGAGATATACCATTGTAAACATGTACCAATAAACCTGAACCATGCATCAACCTGTACCTCAACTTGTCATCAACCTTTTTTGAATTCTGACTTATTCTAGAGAGCGACCTTATAGAGCGTGCCCCGCACAGAATATTTGTTAAATTGATATGAAACTGTTACACAACATACTACAGACTGTACTCTAACCAACACATTTGGTCTTACTGAATTTGTATCTTAGAAAGCATCATCAAAAGAATTTATCCTTCCTTGAATTTCGGCCTTCTTTTCTTCACCTTCCCTCAAAAATTCGGCTTAGATATCCTTTGGTTACCTCAAACACCTATAGATATTCAATATGATCAAGTGTGATATAAAATGAGAGAGCCTTGCCTCTTATTTATACTCTCCAAGTAGCTTCCTTAGAAACATCTTCTAGGTCACTTTGCCCACTTTCATTATTTTAGGGTTAGCCCACTTCTAATTTCTCCATTAAATTTATTATTTAAATAATTTATTTTGTATTCACTTTGAATTATAATACACTCATCACTTCACTTTATTATTTACCTTCTAAAATATTTTAAACCACTTTGACTTCTTTGACCTTTTGGGGCTTCTAGATGACATATGAGGGTCCTCCAACTTCATAAGGCCATAACTCTCAAACCGTGAGGAGTTATGTGGCATTCCACATACCACCAGAAATGGAATGACATTTAATATCCATATAGAATAGTATTACTTGCAAATATATCAAAACTCATACCATTATTCATCAAACAAACTTGGGTCCATTACCCAAACCCGGGTTCTCCAACTTCTCATGGCCATAACTCTCTAACCCTGAGGAGTTATGCGACGTTCCACATACCACCGGAAATGGAATGACAAGCGCTGTACATATAGGATAGGTTCATTGACAAATTCACTGACCTTCATCTCATTATTCCACAAATAATCGCGGGTTATCTAACCATACTTCTAGGATAACTCAATCTGCAAAGCGTCTTCCTGTGAGGGATTTCACCATAAGGGGACCACTTTGGAGTTCATCCATTTGTACTTATTATCAACCATGGAAAGACAATAATGAGTCATATTTACATCAAACAAACTTGGTTCCATTAGCCAAACCTTTGTGCTACCGAGCTTTCTTCAAGGGTTGACATCAATGACAACCAACCTTAATCAACACAATCAGGATTTCACAAGGGGAAGAGTCAGGTATGATGTGCCCCTTTTGAATAATCTCTTGGATATGATGCTTGATTTCGTCATTTTCCATCAATGAGCGATGATAGACTGGTCCATTAGGAAGAGGTGCACCAGGGGTTAGATCAATTGGATGCTTGACTTTACAGTGCGTCGGTACCTCGATGGGTGAGGAGAAGATGTCTTTGTACTCTTTCATGATCCTGTCCACTTGCTTCTGCTGCAAAGAGAGGCTCTATGTAGAGGCCATGGATGTGGCGACGACCTTATGCTTACTGTGAGCATAGATCACAAAGAAGACGAACTTCCCGGTCTATGAAATCACCTTACTGCATTGCTTAGCAGAGATTAAAGAAATAGCGGTAGGCGATGCTACCTCTGGTATCCTGTACAATTGTCTACCTAAAGTAATAATAACACTGTGGGGTCTAGACTCATACACAACATGATTCTTCCACAAATATGTCTTTCCTAAAATAACATCACAAACTTCAAGGGGAGAAATATCACACAATACCCCATCTTTGAGAGGCTTGATGACGTAGGGAAAATGACACTGTTGGTTGACACAAAGATCTCTTTCTTGGAAAAGCTAGCCGATGGTGTAGGGTTGCGAGTGCGGTGTCATCGGTAGGTCCAGTTGCTTGAAAACCTCTGCTAAGATTAGGTTCTTCTGACTGCCACTATCAACAATGAAATGAAGTGGAGCCCCCTTTACCCACATCTGTGAGTGAAATAGGCATTCCCCTTCCTCTGGTTCTTCTGGTTCACTTGGATGGACTTTGGTGGTAGCGATAGTGGCACTAGGTTCAAAATTGATAATCTGCTTCCCACCTTATGGATTTGATTTGGAGTCAAAATTGACCTCTAATTCAGAATCCTTCATCTTGTCCACAAGTGACTGCTTGGAGTGACATTCTTCGGTGTTGTTCCAAAGGATTTTATGGTATTCAAACCATTTTCCCATGTCCTTCTTCGTCTTCTCATTACCTTTCTTGTGTTGCGGCTTGGATTCGTTATCTTGAGAGTGGACATCTTTTCTCTATCCCTTGTTGTGTGGGTTGGGGTCTCCTTTTCACTGCTTTGGCTGTGAGGAGTTTGCAGATCCAAACTCTTTCCTCTCCTGCTTAAATTTCTACTCGATCTTTATAACATATCTATAAGTCATACCCAATGAGGTGATGCCCAAAAAATCCATTTTTGTTTGAATGTGTCTATGCAAAATACCATGGTATTTGAGCATTAGATGTCGCTCAGAGTCTTTGATACCCAATTTGGTGTGTAGAGTATGGAAAATATTGGTGAAATCTGGTACTATTTGGTCCCTTTCCTAACGAAGGGTGGTCCATCTGGTGTACTAGTCCTTGTAGCTTCCAACATGGTAGTACTATTTTTTAATGGACCTCCCGGAAGGAATCCCATGTAGGGGAAACCACAAATAATGCAGATTCCTCTATGGCCCTTTGCTCAGAGTAAGTATCCCACCAGTCCTTAAAATGGGGGATGACCTTGAGGAGTGCAAAAGTAATATTTTCCCTATTAAAAAATTGTGGACCGAAAAATACCCTTCGATCAGATTCAACCATTTATATACAAAATCCGCATCTATCAGTCCTTCAAATAATGGAATATCAAAATTTACTTGTACCTTGAAGGGGGTTTCATGGCGGCTTGATGAGATGCTTCTCCCGTGGGCAGCCGCCGAAGGATCTGTGCAAAGTTGTCCATCATTTTATTCCTTTGTCACCCAAGGGCTTCCTCGAGCAACATTTTAAAAGGATCTCTTGCTCTATCATCTTTCTTTTCATACGCCATGGGTTGTTGTTGGGCTCAGTGCGACCGATATTGAAAAGGATTGATTGGTTTGAGTCCCAACTTCTTGTACCTAGATCTTGTCGGGGACATGCACGAAGAAAAATAAATGAAGAGCAGATCTCTCTGATGCCATTGATCTGGATTTAGGAGCAGAATGAATTGATTAATAGACTGAATACAATAAACACATATATATGGAGAAAAACACAGATATCCAGTGAAAAATATCTTCTATTGAATAAATGAAATAGGCTGAAACTGTAAAACTGCAGAACTAAAACAACTTGCTTGAATGGTGCTAGCTATCTCTGAGAAGAGATGTGGCTTCTACGTGCATCCATCTGAGCAAAATGATTATAATGAGGCTTTAGAGGCCTTTTTAACATTAATCATGAATTCCAAAACCCTAGACATCCAAAAACCTAACCCTATGAGGTGAAACGCCAAAAGTCATGTGGGCCCGATGGTTAAGTTGGTACCTCAACTTCCCAGGGTCATAACGTTTTCATACGACCTCCGTTTCAAGCGTGTGATAGCCCATTGGAAAGGTATTTTCTAGAAATACACATTACACCATCAAAATTTGAATATGTCTATAGTTTGATCGTGGAAAGCCAAAAAAACATTGTTTAGGGCCCCAAAATGGCTCTGGAAGTACAAAAAGATGTGCTGACATGAAAACATCCAAAATAATCCAGTTGGATTAGGTGGGCAGTCACCAGTCTCCACCTGGAATATGTGTAGGGATTCATAAATCCCCGAAAGTGTAGAACCCACAATTACAAATAAGTACAAAAGAATGTGTTGAACTAAAAAATGTCAAGAGGAGCTATTTGGAATAGGTGGGTGGCCACAAATATCCAGTTTGATCACCAAACCTCTTCAATGTTTTTTCCTTTCCAAATACAGTCCTGTCGAAGAGATCTTGCACATTTGGACCATATCTGATGTACAAAGGGACAACAAAGGAAGAGGTGAATGCTAGATTCCTCAACGACCTTGCATAATGGACACTAACCTAGGCCTTCCAGGCCTTTGTGCTTCATTTTGTCCCAAGTAGGCACTTTGTTTTTTTATCAAGCACCATAGGAAAAGACAAGATTTTAAGGGGAACTTTGTTTTCCAGATCTCTTTCCACCACCAAGAAGGTTCCTGGTGGAGAATGCCAATGTTTATTTGTATGTAGCATGCTTCTGGCGTATAAATCCCATGTGGATTGTGTTGCCATACTAGTTCATACTCTTTATCTGATAACCGAATGTGCCTTTCTTTGAGAGATTTGATGTATTCATTCCATTCTGTTACATATTCTTCACTCAAACCCATTTGTAAAGTTCCCTTCCATTCTTAACCCCACACCATAGTTCTATTCCCATTGGCTATCTGGACCAGGTGAAAAATACCCCGAACGTGGAGGATATCAATTAGTGGTTGAGGAAGTAAATGATCTACGTCACTACTCAGCCATGGATCCTGTCCAATTCTGACTTTTGTACCTTTTCCCACCCTCTATGCCAGTCCTTTCCCAATCACTGAAAAGGACTTTGCGAAGGCTTTCCATATTATGGTACAATTTAGGGTGTCCTTTATGGGCCTTCCGATCCACTCCTCCACAGAGTCCGGGAAGATGTATTTTTGGGTGAACACTTTATTCCATATACTTTCTATGGTAATCAGTCTCCATCCTACTTTGGATGCTAGGGATTTTGAGAACTGGTGAATATTTTTCATCCCCCATCTCCTCAGTAACTTTGGGGCTGCCAACATTTTCCATTTGATCCATGGCATAACAAAATGTTTCTTTTGACCCACCCATAAGAATATGAAGTAAATTCTCCTAATTCTCTCTAATGTTCCTTTTGGGACCCATGTGAGAGAGATCCAGTATACTGGAATATCTTCCAGCACTTACTTGACTAAAATTAGTCTCCCTGCTCTGGATAGCTGACAGAAACTCCAAGAATTCAATCTCCTTTCTAGCTTAGCTACTAGCCAAACCCAATCCTCCTTTTTGTAGATATTGGGTTTTAGGTGAAAGCCAAGATACTTCAATCCTTCATCAAAAGGCTTTGTCTCATAAGGAAAAAATTCCTTATAGACACCTAACTCTTCTTCTTCCATGAGATGTGCATACAAAGTGGATTTGTGTCCATTTATTTGTATACTTGTAGCATGGCCAAATATATCCAATATTGAACTTAGCTTCTCTGCATCACCCCTTGGGCCACTAAAAAATATTAGGATGTCGTCCACAAAAAGAAGGTGTGAAATCCTTAAGGTGGGAGATAAGGAGACACCAAGGAACTCACCTCTAGATTTTGCTGCACCTATATCCCTACTGAGCCCTTCCACCACCAACAAGAAAAGGAGTGGGGACAAGGGATACACTTTCCTTAATCCTCTTTTAGCTGAGAATAAATCCAAGGTAGACCCATTTATTAGGACAACAAAATACACTATCGAAATGCAACTCATGATCCAATTTGTAAAGGGAAGTTCAAACCCCAAATGAGTTAGTAACATCCTCAAATATATCCAGCTAATTTTGTCATAAGCTTTTGAGAGGTCTATATTGAGTACTGCCCCTTTTAACTTTTGGGTTTTAATACTATGTAAGGCCTCTTGAGCTACTCCAATTGCTTCATGGATTTGTCTTCCTTCCAAAAAACCAAATTGTTCATGTGAAATGGATTTTGAGAGAAATAATTTTAGTCTTCTACTAATGATTTTAGCTATCACCTTATAAATACAATTGCATAAGGAGATAAGTATGAAGTATTCCAAGGACTGCGGATCATCCTTTTTGCGGATAAGAGAATTGAAGGTTGCATTTAGCATAGCATGGATATAACCATTTCGTCGATATTCCTCCACTACCTTTAGAATGTCCTTCCCAATGAGGTCAAAAAGACCCACAAAGAAGTCCATTGACCACCCATTCAGTCCCAGACTCTTGTCTTTTTGGAAACTATGAAGTACCTCTTTAAGTTCCTCTTTTGTAACTTCTTCCATAAGTGTCATGTTATCTTCCTCTTCCACAAACCTTGGGAACATGAGGGCCATCTGCATAATATCATCTATTGTAACTCTTCCTTAAGTTATGAATAAATTTTTAAAATGTTGAGATCCCAGCTGCGCTAGATCCTCAAAATAAATAAACTTTCTACCAGAGGAATCTTTAAGGTTCGAAATGGTATTTTCCATCTTCCTCCCATCTGTGTAAGACTGAAAGAATTTAGTGTTCTCATCCCCATTTTGAATCCAAATTGCTTTTCTCTTTAACCTCTAGTCTACTTATTTTTCTTCCAGGAGTTGTCTTATTTTCTTTTCTTTTCTAGTGTTAATAACACATCTTTGACTTCAGGAGATGAAAAACCTCCACTCTTTGTATCATAAATTATTTGTATATCTTCTTCAGTATTAATAATCTTATGTTCATCCAACTGTGTCTTCTTTCTCACCCAATCAATCGTGGCCTTTTAAAAAAAAATAGATTTTGAGAAAACTAAATTGCTGCCCACTCTTTGTTGGACATTGGGTTCAGTGCTTTCCGCGCATTTCATAACATGGGTTAACCCCCTTTCGTGCATCCTAACTCTGGTGATTATGGAAAATGTTAAATCCTATAGGTTTTGGTCTAACAAAAATCTTAGTCCAACAAATGGTATAAGAGCGATAGGTCTCGAGTTAGAAACTCGCCCGGGAAGTGCTGAGGGGGAGATTGTTGGACATTGAGTTTAGATCTTCCCACAAGTTTCATGACATGGGCTAACCCCCTCCCATGGATCCTAACTTTGACGATCATGATAGAGACTAACACTTGCGTGTTTTGGTTTAACAAGAATTGTAGTCCAACACTCTTCCTGTATAATTGGGTTCCATAACTCCTTTACTAGGTTAAGGAATTCCTCCTCCTTTAACCAAGCTGAATTGAATTTGAAAGTGCTCGCTGGTTTCTTTGAACCATGTGCAACTTCCAGGAAAATTGGGTGGTGGTCTGATTCACCTCCTGATCTCACCCATTGTCTAAAACTTAGAGCAGCCTCCACCAGGTTTCATGAGATGAAGAAGCGATCTAACCTTTTTGCAATGTAGTCTTCCCCCATCCTCTTGTTTCTCCAAGTTGGGTAGATCTTTGTGGGTGCAATGACTAATAAAATTGATTCTCCCAATTTATCGCTGAAATAATCCATTTGAGCATGTGCATGAGCCCTTTGGCCCGAATATTCGATAGCTCCCAAGGAGAAATTTAGATCTCCCCCAAGGATGAGTTTCTCTTGCTTTGTGAAGGACTTGTCTAAAATTTTATCCCAGAACTGGATGCGCTCTTGTGAAGGGACATATACATTTAAAATCATGAAACATCTGCCCATTTCCTCCACAAAAATAGACATACCAAGCCCTGAATCAAAACCCCAAGAGTTTACTAGCTTGATATACCTGGATCGCCATCCCATGGCCAAACCCCCCAAGCGACCTTTTGCATCCAACAAAATGAAATTCCATCCTTTGAAAAGTTTCTCCAAAAGAGGGACAACCAATATTGCATCACCTAAGGTCTCCTGAAACATCAAAATGTCCGGCTGAGTAGACTCCACCAGCCTATGGAGAGCAATTTTCTTCGATGGGCTCACCACATCCCTACAATTGAAAGAGAGTATTTTCATTTTGCAACCCCCTCCGGAGTTTATGTTTCTCTAAGGGCCCCTGTGATGGATAATTGACGTCCCGCTTCCATATCCATGGTAGCCCTGGACTAAGCTTTATAAAGGTAGGATCTTCTCCCCCTCCCTTTTCTGTGGGAAAAAGGAAAAATGATTTAACCCTAACCCCTTCAACTTATGATTTATCTCCCCATAAGTCAGAATGTGTTTGTTTCTTAACTGATAAAGCACCGTGTCTTCCTCAGATAAATTTGAAGAGTCTTGACTTATACTAGTTGAGTGAGGAGGGGCAGGGATGAGGGCAGCGACAAAGGAAATTTGTTCCAGAGGTGGCTTTGAACATGAGAGAAGGTAGATAGTGGAGGAATCTAGGGAAAAAGGGATATTCTTCAAAGTCCCTACCCATTTTTTACCTAAAAATGATAAACACTGATACAAAAAATTTAAAGAAGGGGGGGATTGAGGTTGCAAATGCAAGTGTGTCGCAATTCCCTTCTGAATCATTCTCTTGGTGGCTCCTAAAAGCTCTAGGGATCCTCGGTCTGAGCTTGAACCTAAACCCAAGCAAGTGGGATTGACTGTAACCTAATGCAACGATTCCTCCTTGGTTCTCTAATCCCTAGCTCCACGATCTCCAGTCTCTACCCTGCTTTGCTTTGTTGTATGTGTGAAATATGCCTCCCCAAGCTGCAAAGCCCCTCTCTTCTTCTCCCATATCCTTGAAATGCCTCCCCTTTTTGTGTCATGGGTAGGATGAATTTAGTGGCCTTGTGGCCACGCTTATGGCACCTGTGGAATTTAAATGGGATGCCCTCATAATCCAATTTTCGCATAAATACTATACCCCCCCAGGTCAACATAATTTCCCTCGACAAGCCTTTTCTAAAATTTAGGGAGACTAGGATACGTGCCTTCGAAAACCTTTCAGTGGATATGAAAGACATATCTACGTCCATATAGGTGCGAAGTCCATTCCCCAAACATTCATATCCCTTCACCGTCCATAGTTTAGGTGGAAGTATCGACAAATGAACCCATATCGAGAGTTTGTCTATTCTTTCATGGCTAACATAAAAAAATAGTGTCCATCTCTTGAGAAGCAACGATTTCAAGTATATGCACCACAAATCTTTCAACACCTTAGCCAGATCTATATTTCTTTGGAATCTTAACATGAACCAGCCTTTTGTCAATAAATTGACCAAGGGAAAAGAATCTAGCAAACCCGTCCATGAATTTTGTACCCAATCCCTCTATGTTTTGAATCCCAAATGATGACCATTTGCATGACCCACCATCTCCTTCTCCACCATATCTGAAACCTTAAGAAGCATTATGTCGTCCCCAAGATCCAAATTTTGAGGCTGAGTGACTAACTTTATACTAGCCAGAGTTTTGTGTTTTTTGGTCGTTGGATTATCCCCTAAGCCACCCTGGAGCTGCTTCCTCTGGATAACCTCCTACGACCCTATGGGAAAAGAGGACCCACATTTCGAAGCCTCCTCTCTAGCAACCTGGGTTACCGACAAATGAGGAGACACAATGAAATTTTCTGGATCAAAAGAAGAAGACTTACCCAATTCCAAACTAGCTTGGATCCACCCATAAAAGTAATCAGGGAATGTTGAAAGAGGAGACCATCCAATTCAAGGGAAGCCTTGTCCAGAGCCGCTGCTACCTATCAAACACGAGAGCCTTAGTAGCTCAGAAAAAGGTGGGTTATTTGGAAAAAGGCCCTCAAATGATTCCTCCAGGAGAAAGACCTCTTTCGTCCTCCACACATAGTCCCTCACTTCCAAAGCTAGAAAATATGAAAGGTTCCTGGGAGGGGAGGGAAAGAAACTTCCCGAGGGAACTTCCTTAGGATCGAGGGCTAAAGTTGGGCCAAAAGAAGATTGATTATGAGTAAGGAAAAGAGTCCCACTATGAAGCCCACATGCTTGTGTGCTAGGCTTGCACTCTGTTACTAAACCCTGTGCCTCCACCATTCCAAAAGATAAAGGAAACATATCTAATTCAGATGCAAAAAATTTACACCTAGCCCACACCAAATCGGATGCTCTTCCAAAAAATATCTAGACTAATCCACAATATCACTAGAATAATCTAGAGCGTTCCCCTCCCTTTCCATCACACCCGAGGAGAGAGAATCCTACCTGTCGGAAACCTAACAAAGGAAAAAAATGACCTTCTTGCTATAGTGAAGAGAGGAGTCAGAGCCAGCGGTCATATGCACATGTGCATCGACGTGACTTGCGGATAGGGTTTTTGCAGGAACCCCTCATCCTCTATGTTTTTTCTATTTTATCCTTCTCATTAAATATTATTATTATTCAATTATGAGTTGTCCCCATTAACTAAAAGTAGTTGAACTTCTCAAACTACTTTTTGGAGAAATAAAAGAATATTTCAAGGGACAAGCAAAAGGGGGAGTGATAGAGAGAACAACTATGATAAGGTTTGTTCTTGCTTCTTAAGTGAGATTACTTTACTAATTTATTCATGTATGAAATACATAAGTGCTAAGAACTTCTTGTTGATATTAGGATGCTACTGCAGGTGGAAATAAGGAGAACCAAGAAGTATTGATTTGTTGATATACTTCACAAGGTTGATCACCTGTCAATGATAGTATGTGGGTTCTTATTAGATTTCTAGATTAGTTTTAAGTATTGATTAAGAATTTTGTGCAGAGTCAAGGTAGTGTCATTTGTGGCTTATCATTTCAACTTTGTTTCAGTCTTGGTTTCACTTAATGATACCAGTGGTCTCTCTATGATGTAATATACCATCTTTGACTAGTCTCATTTTGGTCCTTACCTTTTGGGTATGAAGAATTTTGTTGGTTGTATATCAGATTTGAATAAATAAAATATTTGGATGGTTTTGAAATCTCATTTGAGTTTCTGTGTAATATTGTATCAGATTTTTATTTCTAAATTTGTTCAAAAATTAAAAAAATATTTTTTGTTATAAATATTTTATTTTTCTTTGACATACTACAATCATAACAGACAAAAAATAACTCCAAGGATGTATTTCTTGTAGATTAGTTCATTTTTTTGAAAAAGGGGCTATAAACATAGGGTGATAATCTCGACTATTTTTCTCTAGATTAGAAAAATTCAAAAATGTTGGTATTAGGATAACACCATTCCCTTTCATCAACATTTATTTGGCGACCATACTAGGGAAATATTCAATATTTCTCTTGCATTTGTATCTCTTTTCTGTATTTATTATATTTAATCTTCTTTATTTTTCTAATTTAATTAATGTTTTCATGACCATACATGTTTCATGTCAACCTAACATTGGATAGGGTTTAGATTATCAAACCAACATTTCTTTAGCTTTATTTAATACAAGTTTGGAAACAACCTGTACACGAACCAAACTTCATCAATCTTGGGAGGTTAATTCTCAAAATATTAGAATTAGAGAATAGTGGGAAGGTCAACAAGGGCTGGCCAGGAATCAGTCTCCTCATTAGGAATTTTTCTTATGTCCTCTAGTTCTCGTTCTTCTCGAAGAACAAGAGGTTTGTCTCCAGAAATTAATCCTATCTTAGATATAGGAAGAATAAAGGTTGTCCTTGAATCTCTATAAGGAAAACATTGTAGATCCTTGTCTGATTCTTCTAGATCTTCAGTATCATTTATCCCTATCACTTTCAAAATGACATCTTTTGGTTCTTCATATTGTACTGGTCAATCTTCTTCTTCACAACCCTCCTCTTCATCCATAATTGGGAGTATTTTCAGTTATCAAATTCTAGTTCATTCTACCACCAATCGTGCCAAAGGAATCAAGAAATTCGGTTTATTCCAGTTTGAGGAAGATGCCACAACTACACCATGGCATGTGTCTTAACCATTAGATCTTGCTTTGGCTACTAATATCCATCCCAAATTCAAATATTATTTTCCAAAATTTTCAAGAAATGGCATCATTTATACAAAAGAACATCTCAATGCATTTTCTAAAGCATGCCACCATATAGAGGCAACTGATAATCATACCTGTATGTGATTATTCGTTAATTCTTTAGAAGGGAAAGATACTGCTGATTATTTTGAATTGCCTCCCTAAGTCTTTTCAGCTTGGGATGAACTATTTTACTAGTTGAAATCAACATATGGGCAGCCTAGGAATCCAATAGATTTCTTAAAATATTATAATAACATTGTTTTTACAAATGGTGAAACCATTAAATATTTCAATCTTAGATTCACCAAATTGTACAATCAAATCATAGAAATGACGTGTTCTCATAATTAAGCGGCTTTCATTCAATATTATAATGCCTTGCTCTATTCTTATTGCCATAGGTTAGAAGAGAAAAATGTAATAAGCCTAGGTTCTACACTCCAAACCTATTTGGAGTATGAAGAACAATTGTAAAGAACATGTCTTCCTAAATAATATTTTGTTAAGAAGACTGAAATGTCGACTATGCTACAACTGGTTCAAGATATGAACAATTGAATGACTGTTTTTGAAAGGAAATGGATCACTACTAACTCAATACCCGTTGAATCCTCTTCTCAAGTTGCTTTGAGAAATCATCCTCATAATTCCTTACCATATAATCACCCAAAGTCTATTCTCTCTATAGCTTGGTGTAACTTTTGCGATGAAAACCATGAAGAGAGTACTTGTGAGGTTAAGAAAAATCACAAGAAAGAATCTTTGGAAAAATGAATGAAGCAATTGTCCATGCCTTAGATTTCATTCCTGAAGAGGATGTAATGTTAGTAAATACTCAGAGTAAATATTATACTGACAAGGGAAAGGGTGGAAATCCCAAAACTACCTTTTCCTCTAGTTCTTCTTCTCCAAGTACAAATCCTCAGGTTGACATATTAACACAAAGTTAATGGGTTTCAACCTCTTTACCTTCATCAAAGTATAACATATTGAAACTACTATCTAACATAAAAGCATATGCACCTCTCCTAAACATGGTCGTTGTCCCTGAGCAACGACAACATCTTAAATTTTTTATGGAAGGTAAAACTTCTTCAGTAGGTAGTTTATTCAAAAACCTTGATGAAGATGATTCATATGTAAATAGACTAGGTGTAAATAATTTTAAAAATTCTATAAAAAATCCACCTTTTTATATTTCTGTAAAGATTTTTGATAGGATAGATTATTGTTGCCTAATAGATGGCGGGTTTGGACATATTGTAATGTCTAAGATTATTATGGAAGAACTTGTCCTCTCTTGTACAAATGAAAATGCGAGAAGCATGTTGTCCTATAATAATCAACAACAATCTACGATCAGTGAGATTAAATATGTAACTTTATTCCTTTGCGCCCATGTAGAAATCAAAACCACTTTGAATATACAAGTGATTGACATGCATGTTAGTAATTATTCAATCATTTTGGTTAGAGACTGGTAGGATTTAATGAGTGATTACTTATTTGTATATGGCTCCCATTTGTCCATTCCCAAAAATGGAAATTATATAATTGTTTTAAGGGAAGGACAAATTTCACTGTACATTGAAAAGGTTCCTCAGTCAAATGTAAATTTTATTAAGGAAGATATGGGTGTTTATTCAATTTCCAATGATGAAGATGACACTTCTCTTGAAGAACCCTATGATTATGAAGACCGTATGTGGCATATTCACTTTGATGGTGCATGTTCAAATGAAGGTAATGGGGCGGGCATTGTTTTATATTCACCTGTGGGTAAAATTCATAATTTTTCCTATCGACTTGATTTGCTTGTACAAATAATGTAACTGAATTTGAAGCCTTACTGTTAGGTATTGAAAAGGATTATAATTTAGGATGTGGTCATATTACTATTTTTGGATAATCAAAACTTGTTGTCAATATGGTTAGGAAAATTTATAGTCCTACTAACAAGTTACTGAACAGATACACCCAAGTTGTATGGGAATTAATCCAAAATCTATTGTATTTTAACATTACTCATATTAAAAGGGAGTTGAATTCTATCGCTGATAGGCTAGATGTTCTTGCAGCTTGTCCTACAAGACATCTACTTCCCCAAAGACCTGATTGCACTTTCTTGTCCTTATATAGACCTCATCTTCCTAACAATGTGGAATCTTCGTTGGTCTTTCTCGATGATGGAAGCATATGTGCTTTCTTGCAAAATGAGATTTATAATCCTCAAGACATAATTTCTCTTGAAGATAATAAATTTCCTAAAGGCTTGAATCCTCTAAAGAGCTCGTTTTCAATGAGTGATGTTGGCAACCATGATGATAAGAAAGAAGAGGAGTCAAAATGGAAAATAGGGGATCCAATTCCCTTGAACATTGGAACTCCTGAACAACCAAAAGTTTTAAAAGTTGGATCTCAATGTTCCAAAGAAGAAAAGGATAAATTCATGGATTTATTCCGTGAGTTTAAAGATGTTTTTTCCTTGTCCTATAAGGATCTTCATGGTTTCGATCCTAGTATTATCCACCATGATATTCCAATCAAGGAAGAAGCAAAACCAATTAGGAAAAAACAAAGACCTATTAATCTCGCAGTTGAAGCTACCATTAGAAAGGAAGTGGAAAAATTGTTGAATGCTCATATTATCTTCTTAGTTAAATATTCATAACGGGTATCTAATCTAGTTCTTGTAAGAAAGAAGGCTGGAGAAATCAGATTGTGTGTGGATTTTCATGCACTAAATAGAGCTAGTGTCAACGATAATTTTCCCCTCCCTAATATGGAATTAATTTTGCAGCAAGTTGTTGGATCTCAAATGATGTCCTTACTCGATGATTTTTCTGGTTATAATCAAATAAGAGTTAAGAGGACTAATAAATACAATACCACATTCACTACTCATTGGGGCACTTTTGTTTATGAATGTATGCCTTTTCGCTTATTTATTGCAGGTGCCACTGTCCAAAGAGCTATGCAAATAGATTTTGATGATCTCATTGGTAAAATTATTCAAGTATATCTTGATGATTTAACCGTTTATTCAAAAATCCGATCAGATCACTTTGATCATCTTAAGCAAGTCTTATTATAATGTAGAAAATTTGGTATGTCTTTAAATCCTAAAAAGTATGTTTTTGGCATTAATCAAGGTAAACTCCTTGGTACATTGTTTCAAATTCCGGGATCAACATAGATCATGAAATATTTACCACAATCTTAAATCTTCCAAACATCTAAAAAGGAAATCCAATCTTTCATGGGTAGAATAAATTTTGTTATAAGATTTGTTCCTAATTTTGTTATGATGGTTAAACCTATTCATAACATGCTCAAACGAGATCAATCTTTCTCTTGGATGAAAGATGTTGAAAAGGATTTTGTAGGAGTTAAGAAGGCAATCAGTTCAGCTCCGGTTTTGGCGAAGCCATATTTTAATAAGGAATTTTTCATCTATACGAGCTCAACAAAAGAGGCAATTTGTGTTGTCCTTCTACAAAAAGATGATCAAAATAATGAACAAACTTTAGCATATATGAGTCAAAGATTAATTGATGATGAGATCAAATATTCTTTTATTGAAAAACATTATTTTGCTCTCGTTAAGTCTATAGAGAAATTTCTCCACTTCATCCTTGACGGACACACACAGGTAAAAGTCCCTTTACCTGCTATCAAGTTTTTGCTTTCACAAATTCACCTTTATGGAAAATTTACGCATTGGCTTGCAAATATTCAAGAATATGATTTAATGATTACTACTTCTAATACTATTAAGGGACATGACTTAGCATTTCACTTGGCTCAACATACTGAACCAAGTGATTCTTCTAAAGAAAATGAAAATGCCTTATTAACACTTTTCTTTATCAAAAATCAAATCTCGACTTATCTGAGCATCCTTGGTACAAGGAAATAATTTATCACTTACAATATCAAAAGTGTCATGATTAATTAGAATCTCATCAAGGAAGGAAGTTACGTCTCAAAGCCTACAAACATATAATTTTGGGAAATTTATTATTTCAAAGATTTGATAATGGGTTGTTATTATGATGTACTGACGATATTACAACTCATAAAATCTTGAAACATATACATGGATCAACAAACTCAAATTTACACATTGGTGGTCATTTTGTAGCAAAGACTATTGCCTTCAAAATTCTAAGAACATGGTATTACTGGCCTTTTATTTTTCGAGAATATTTTAAATTTACATGGGCCTGTGATAAATGTCAAAAATTCACTGGTAGGGTAGATCCATATTAACTCTAGATCTATCATGCACATAGAGGGATTAAATCCCTTGAGGTGCAAACCTTTACTCAAGTTTTACACTCTAAGAAAATGTTTGCAGGTCAAAGGATTTGATGCCTCTTGACACATGATAGATCCAGAGTTAAGATGGATATATGCTCGTTATAATTTAGTTATCCAAAATTTTTCTTTCTCAATTTCGATAATTCAAAATACTCCACCATTTTCTAAGAAAATCCAATAAAATCAATTAAAAAAAAATTAACAATTTTATTTTGTTATATTTTAAGGAAAAAATTGTATATATCATGTTATATAGAATAATCAAAACCTCACGTTAAAAGTTATAACAAACATAAATTATATTAAGTTAAGGTTATAATTTAGTTGTTACAATCAATATAGCAAAAATGTCTATTATATTTTATTTTATTTTTAAAGTTTGACACACATATATATATATATTAAAATTAACATTTACACTTTTCAAATTGTACATAAGATGACACCGATTATTATAGAATAATACACTTTATTGGAATGAGAATATAGAAGTTCTAATTACTTTGTATTTCCTTTATTATAAAATAATACACTTTATTAACACGAGAATATAGAAGTTCTAATCACTTTCTATATTTCATTTTTAGAAGTTTACAAACGACAAACACCTATGTAAAGAAACATAAAAATGGTTTTGATGGAGACATTAAAATGAATCTCATTCTTTATTCTCACTTTTACTTCCCGAAAAGTAATTTATGATCAATATTATATACATTTTTTGAAAAAAATTGTTAATTTAAAAATTAGATGATTTCTTCCCCCGGAAATAGTAGTTGCCTTGCTATTTAATTTTAAATTAAAGGCAACTTTCCAATACATATAGACTTGAAGCCATTACAACATACTCATTATGAGCTTTTTATTCATGTCATTATGGGAATTGAACTTGTGTGGGGAGGATAACAATCATTCCTCACAACCATCCAAGCTACACCCAATTGACAAAAAATTAGATGATATATATTGTAAATAAAAAGATAATTAGATTGCTTTATATTTTTCAAGTTGAAAATGGATTTGTTGTTTTGTTGGGTTGTGATTGAAATGAAGCATTGTTATATTCACGATTTAAGTTCAAATCTTAATCGACATCAAACCTTGATCATGTGTATGAGTTAATTGAGTTTGAGAACCCCACATTAAAGTGGTAATGTGATAATGTTTAACCAAGATTCATAACATTTTGTGGATGAAGAAAGTGTTTACCATATCAAAAGTCCTAAATAATTTTTCTAAATGTTGCTCTAAATGTCCCTAGGACAACAAGTTTAGAGAGGAAATTGTCTATTAAATAGTGGATGCAAATTGAATGACCACTCTCTCTAACAAGACAAGGACTTTGCCTACAACACTCTAAACTAATCATGTATTTTTCTCCCATATTTACCCAATTATAAGTTCATTCCCTCATTGCTCATTTCTATGTATGTTTTTGGTAAATAAAAGCTTTGAATATTATATTATCTAAATAAGAGAAATATCAACAACTAAATCACAATGAGTAGTCTTCAATTATTTGCAATGATCCCAAATGACCATAAAGTTTCAGCTATACATCCCTAAAAACAAAAAGGGATATTATAACATATTTACAACTATGTCCATCCTGTAAAAGAAAAGGGGATGAATATCACTAAGATTATACTATCTGAGTAAGAGAAATACTAGTAATCGAAATACAATGGGTAGTGTTTAATTGTGTGCAAGGATTCTAAATGACTACAAAGTTTCATCTATCTATATTATACATCCCAAAACACATAAAATGGATCTTATAATCTATCTATAACTATGCCCATCTAATAAAACAAAAGGGAATGGATATTTTTATCTACATTTAACAAACCTACACATTGTGTCTGCATCAAGGGAAAAAATGACTTTCATGCAAGCAATAATAGTTTATCAATACTATCGACCAAAAAGAGCCCTAAAATAGAAGACATCCATGCATTGATGGAGTAGTACCCCATTACCAAACAAACATAATGCCAAAAAATAGTGCATGATCTAAGAACATTATGAAACAAAATTCATAGTGATGGGGAAGTAGAAGGCCTCTCTATAGAGGATTGTGATACTCCAACTCTTGGTTGCATGGTAACCTCAATACCCCTAACCTTCAACAATGACAAATAAGAAAGGAAGTCCATGGATGCTAAATACTGAGAAATATGTTGAATGTTGAAGTTGGAAGCATAAGATCAAGTTTTCATTTCATCCACACTTTGAAACAAAAATCTTGTTGTTGTAACATATGGAACATTGTGTTGATGGAGATCATTTACTTTCTCTAAATTTAATCCATTTAGTCTAAAACCTCCTAAGAAATAATTTCGGTCAAATTGGAAAAAAAGACTAGGATTTTGGATGATGTGGGAGATTGTAGTAGTTTCAAGATGAAAACAATCCAATGTGAGTTATTGAAATCCAAGCAAGGATAAGATTATCTGCATTTGATTCAACTAGGTGATAATAGGCAAGAGAAATTTTTCAAAGGATTTGAGACTTGACAACAAAGGTCTTATGAGTTGTTTGTGTTGCAGAAGGATGGTCTAGCTCAATAAGATCTGGAAGAAAGGTTGGAGAGAAATATTCTTGAGGGATGAATTTATAGTGAGGAGAAATATGATGAGGGAATTGTGATAGGGGGACCTTCCACATGTCAAAGGAACAATGAATATCCATATATGACTGCATCAAAATGCAACCAATTCTCATTGTCAATCAAATTTAAAAGCCACAAGCCCCAATTGTTGCCCAATATCTAGGTAAAAATAAGTCTATGTCAAGTGGCAAAATGTGGAGTATATTGCATAATTGAATAGTCCAACAAAATGATTGAGCACACTAGTGACAAAGGCAGGGCCTCTCTAAAGTGTTACATGACTTAAGAAGTCATGAAGGCAACACCCTTGATGCCCAAGACTACAATCAAATATGTAGGCAAGTAGCGCATCAATGAGAAGCGAAAGAACCCGATCAAGAAGGAAGGAACATGAACATAGCGAGATAATTAAGACAAACATAGACTGCAACAATTCCCATATGAACTGGAATGCTCATATTGCACATGTTAGGTAGTATAGAGAAACAACAAGCCAAATTATCTTACCCTTATCAGTAGAGGAAATTTTGGCCTAAAATGGGCCTCTTAAGGAAAATATAAAATAATAAAATTGTATGCCATATCAAACTAAGTTAGAGGTGTATCTAGGGGAGGTTTATCTATATTTCTCCATTAATGATGTTTTCCATGTAAGATGGGTTAATATAGAGTTAAGAGGTGAGAGTTAAAAATAATAATGAGAATTTTACCTTCTTGTGCACATACAATAAATTATAATTACCATCTATTGTACACATTAAAGAAATGATAATTGGTAGTGGATAAAAATTAACATACATACAATAAATATATTATTTTTCTTTTCAAAATTTATATCATCTTAAATTTATTATGTTGCACAACTATTTTTTAATATCTAATAATAAATTTTAATTTAAATAATATATTAAAATTTAGTTAATAATGATTAAAAATTCTAATTTAAATATTGATTTAAATAAAATAATATTTCTTTGTAGGACGCAAAGCCTCATTGTTCCTATTTTTAAAAATGGGGATAAAAATATTCCCTCTAATTATAGGACCATTATGATTAGCTCGATTTTAGCCAAGCTTTATGGAATTATTTTGGAAAAGAAGATTAGCCTTTGGCTAGAAAGTCACAGTAAAAGAGCTAAAGGATAAGCTGAGTTTAGGAGATATCATTCAACTGTGGACCATCTTGTTACCTTTAGGATCATTGCAGAGGAGTTTTGCAATACTAAAACCAATCTTTTTTGTTGTTTTGTTGAATTTAGAAAAACTTTTGACACTGTTCATTGGAAAAACCTTTGGAATAGGTTGGAAGAGATAAAAGTGCCTTTCAAGTTGAGGGTTGCTACAATAAGGTTGTATGAGTAGGTTATTGCCAAGTTTAAGAAAACAAAGGGCTGGTTGAAAGAGATTAATTGCAGTATTGGAGTCAAGCAAGGTTGTCCCTTGTCCCCTACCCTTTTTGGCATATACATTAACAAGTTAGAAGATTGCTTGGAAGAAGCAGGTTGTGTCAGCCCTACTCTCATTGTCATAGTCATCAATCTTCTTCTTTATGCTGATGATATTGTTCTTATGGCAATGAGTCCCCACGATATTGAAAACCAAATAAGAATCCTCAAGGATTTTTGCTCCAATATGGGCATGACTATTAATACTCACAAGATTAAGGTCATGATCATTAAATACAATAAGATCACTTATGATACCTTCATATATGACAACAACAACTTGGAGGAAGTGACTTCAAACAAATATCTTGGAATCAATATTCACCACAAGCTCAAATGGAATTATAGCATTGAGAAAAATATTATTGGGGGATGTAAGACTTATTATAGGCTTTCAAACAATTGTAAATCAGTCGATCTTTGGATATGGGATAAGAAGAAACTCCTCTTTGAGACTCTTGTTATGCTTGTTATTCTATATGGATGTGAATTCCAGGGATGCGGTATCTCTCGTGAATCCTGGAGAAAGATAGGGAAAATCCAAAAGAATTTTATAACCTATAATCTCAAAATTAAGGGAAATACGCCCTATCCCACCCTCCTCTTAGAGGCAATCCTGTCCCCCATTAAGAGCACAACTATGAGTAGATACCTAATGTATAAGAACAAGTTGAACAACATGGAAGACAATAAGCTTCCTAAAATTGCTTCAAAATCCAGTCATAACCACCTTCGATTCAAGCGAGGATGGCATTAAGATGCCCAATCTTGGATAAGCTATTGGGGAATCATGGAAGACAACAATTTGCAAAATAAGGATACTATTACAAATATCATTAAATCAAAATTTAAGGAGAAAATGTGGTGTGTTGACTCATAAAATTTCCAACTAAGCCATCAAGCCTACAAATGATTGCAAGACATTGTTTTTAAAATTCTTATTATCTATTATTTATAAATACTTAACTATAGTTGGGACCCCCTAACAAAATAAAGAAAATGGCAATCCCCCTTGTTACAAGAAGATTGATAGCATTTGATTTTACTATAGTTGATTGGAGGTACATTGCTGCATATTGATTATCCATTTGGGTTTCTCCAATATACGGTGTTTGAAAACATATAATTGTTTTCCATGCTATAGATAAAAAAAAATGTATGGTCATCCTATATACATATACACTAATGGTTGATATGTTATTCACATTACCAAAAGGTGGGTACCATATTGAGGTACTCATGGCATATACAAGTTCAATTGCAAGTGATATGGTGTTTTTTACCTTTGAAATGTTTGTTGATATATCACAACAATCCAACATGAAGTGATACTTAAACATCATAGTAGAACCTTACATGTTGTATTATATTATCAGGCTCTCATATATGTTATTTCTTTGTTATATATAATGGTGGCATGACGAAGTTTTAAAAGTTTGAAGTTCTTTAAAACATGACGCATATGGTATATTGTTTTGATTTCATTACTATCATTCAAACTATGCTTTAAGCATTTATTGTGACGAGTATATATCATCACTTTATTAGATTGGCAATAGATGTGGTTTAATTGAAAATGATATTGAGTTGGCCACCATTTCAATCTGCATAGTCCTTGCTGACATGTATGAGAAAACACATGATTTGTTGGATATTTGGCATGGTAAGGTTTCACGCCATTCATTGAGGTTGAATAATGGAAGTCTGATATGGAAATATAATTAATGTTTTGGGGACGTGAAGTCTCATGCATTGAATACATGTACATGGATTTTGATTGAGGTTACCACCCTCAAGCTTTCTGAAATTTTTCATTTGGTTAGTTTGGAGTTAATCTCTTGAGAAGTGTCTTTGTGTGACCATGAATCATGGTCTTCCTGGCACTGTAAACCATCTTTCTTGAGGGAAAAACAAGCTATTCGTGAAGGTATGTTATTGTAAGCTTATACCCATCAAATGCATGTTGATTTTTGCAATGATAATTTAGAAGGAGCTCTGTTTGACTATGAATAAGCATGTTGCTTTTCTTGTGATTGTGTTTTGTCATTCTCTTACTTCCCGTCTGAGAATGAAACACTCAGTTCATTTTATTGTCTAGCTCTCTGGTTAATTTCCATTCAAAAGAAAATAAAATCTTGTGGGGTTTTACAATGGGTCTCCAATGTTTTCTCTCTTGACACATTTTTATGTGAATATTGGGTCATGAACCTCTATTTAATATCAATACAGTCTGAGTATCGATCACCATATTTACCCTTTCATAATGGAGTTTCACCACTAGAACCATCTTGTCACCTCAAAGCAATGACATTCTGTGTTTGAAGGAAGCATGTGTTGTGTAGTAATACTTTCTGCCTGGAGTCAGGGCTTAAGGGTTTTTTAAATCTCCATTTGGGTTGCATTTTCACATTTTTCTACCCTGGAGATACTGCCTTGAGCCAAGGTTTATTTATTTTTCAAGAATATGCGCAACCGAGTTTCAAACCCACACATTTTTGTTGAATGAAGAAATTGAGTTGGCCTCGATGACAAACCCTAGTTCTACATCATTGGAAGATGAAGAATTTGTTTCAGATGTATGAAATGCATTTTGAATTTCTTCAAGCTGACAACCCTAATTGTTTTTGACATTATACTGAGTTTTCATGAAAAAGGACATTATTCAATTTGATTCATGGTCATGAATTTAATGGAAATAGACTATAATATGTTTTGATTGTCTTGCTTTAATGTATGAAGGGGGTTGCTTTTGAAGTAATGTGTACATTGTATATTTTCATTGAACATACCTATACGATTATTTTTACATAGAAAAATATTTGGAAATGGTTCAGTTTCGAACCCGAATAGTTAAAGAAGTGAACTACAAGATAATGAATGTCTTTGATGATATCAGGCTTAAGAGTTATGACGAATAATTTGTTGAGGTTAAAAGAAACACATTACTTGTGATATAAATGCACAAACCCCATTTCGATCCTCACTGTGTTTTTGGTTGGTGATACAAGTTGTAATGATTAGCTGATTGTTCACATGATGAATACATATACATGTTGTTAAAGAAATGAACCTAGCTTGTCCAATTGCATTTCACTGTTTTCACAAATTTGGTCTTGATTAAGACACTACTGTTGGAAGGAAAAGATTAGATAAAGGTTGGCATATGTTTGCAAATGTCAGTTATTGTTGCTCATGTCTTGAATATTTAAAAGAAATGTGTTTTGTTTTGAGGATTGCAATGTTTTATTTCTTATTCACAGGATCAATTCCCTCATGTTATAATTTTTCATAAATTATTCCATCTTTCCAGGATTCATATATCATTTCGAATGCTCATTTATTTTTCCTCATGTGGTATGAAATTAAAATACTTCCTGATAAATTGATCTCAACACTGGATTTTTTATTTAATTTTTTTGATGGGATATATGCATACCATTATGATCAGATTTTGAAAGAGTATGTTGCAGGTTGGTTATATCTAATAAATGTAATTTTTATTGCTCATGGACAACTCCATATTTTCACTTTTCATGAATTATTTCAAGCTCCCAATTCCATATTCATTTTAATTCAAAAGGTTTCCCCCCTGATGCATGGTCAATTTTTGAAATTAAGGATTGACAAAGGTGGATATAGATTTGACAAGGAAATTAAGAAGAAATTGCTAATAGATAATTTGACCTTATAAATGTTTGATGATTATTATTTTTGAACATGTGCCATCACCTTTCCTTACCATTATTTCATTTTTCACACATCAACATCCCAACACATTACCAAAACACATTGTTCTTCCCATGTTCTTAAATGATAATTACTTATGTGATGAATAAGAGTTGATGAACATAATTGATAATCTTCTTTGATTTTCCCTCCCGTGTCTCCTTGATTGCTTGCATCTTGTTTGTTGTCAACAGAGCTATTTCTACGTTATTTTATGCAAATAGTATTTTATGCTTATTAGATATTGTATGCATGCTCTAACTCTTCTTTTCACTTATAATTGTGTTTCTTCAGTAGAGGCAGTGGTGGCAGAGGAGAGATGGGAAGAGGGAGAAGTCCTAATGATTTTTGGGGTAATAAAAGACTCTGGTTTTCAATCCATTTTGATGTTGGCTTTGAGGAGTTTAATCAGATCCTACAAATCGATTTGTTGAACTTAGCAGGACAAGGGGATTTCCAGCCCTGTCCTCCACTTGAAATACCCCCCCTCCAACCTCATCCAAACATTTATGGTATCCCCATACCGCCACATGTTTCATTACCTCCAAAGATTCCAACCAATGATTGTTGGAATGAGATTATCAATCCTCCTCAACATCAAGCCCAAGGATGGCCCACAAATTCACTACCATTACCTTGACCTCCTCCAAAGTGATATGCCCTCCAATTTTCATCAGAAGCTTCTCATGCCCATTATGCTAAGCCATTAAAGAAGATTAAATCTCAAATTAAGGAACCTCACATAAAAAATATGACTTCTGATTTTACAGTGCTATTATGATGGTTTTTACTGTTGAGGACAGTTCTGCTTATTATTTTTTAGATAGTGTTATGCTTTGGACATGTTGATTATTCATCATTTTTGGATATTTTCAAAGAAGTACTATTTTTGGGGCAACTGATGACATATTTACGACAACCTTTTTGACTTAGACAACAATCTGATATATTTATCATTCATGAGTCACAAGGGTGTTTACAAATGATTTATGAGCTGATTTTTATATGTTTTATGATGATGATCAACTGGATGCTTAATGACACACATTTGTATATTTTCAAGGAGGAACAAGGGGGATATGTTAAAAATTAAACAAAAGGTCATTATGGGGATAAGAGCAATGAAGGTTTCATTTAGCGGAGAATGGATATAACCATTTCTTCGAGATTTCTCCACTACCTTTAGAATTTCCTTCCCAATGACATCAAAAGACCCACAAAGAAGTCCATTGACCACCTATATGGTCCTTGACTCTTGTCTTTTTGGAAACTATGAAGTACCTATTTAAGTTCCTCTTATGTAACTTCTTCCATAAGTGTCATGTTATCTTCCTCTTCCACAAACCTTGGGAACATGAGGGCCATCTGCACAATAACATCTATTGTAACTCTTCCTTCAGTTGTGAATACATTTTTAAAATGTTGAGATCCCAGCTGCGCCAAATCATCAAAAGAAGTAAATTGTCTACGAGAGGAATCCTTAAGGCTCCAAATGGTATTTTCCATCTTCCTCCCTTTTGAATAGGCCTGCAATAATTTAGTGTTCTCATCCCCATTTTGAAGCTTCTAGGAGCTGTCTTCTTTTCTTTTCTAGTGTTAATAACACCTCTTTGGCTTCACGAGATGAAAAACCTCCACCCTTTGTATCATAAATTGTTTGTAGATCTGATTCAATATTAATAAGCTCATGTTCATCCAATTTCTTCTTCTTTCTCTCCCAATCAATCATGACCTTTTTAAAAAAAAATAGATTTTGAGAAAACTGAACCGTTGCCCACTCTTTGTTGGACATTGGGTTCAACGCTTCCTGCGAGTTTCATGACATGGGTTAACCCCCTCTCATGGATCCTAAATCCAATGATTGTGGTGGAGACTAACACCTGCAGGTTTTGGTCTAACAAAAATCGTAGTCCAACAAATGGTATCAGAGAGACAGGTCTCAAGTTCGAAACTCGCCCGACAAGCACTAGGGGGAGATTGTTGGACATTGGGTTCAACGCTTCCTGTGAGTTTCACAACATGGGTTAACCCCCTCTCACGGATCCTAACTCTGACGATTATGGCGGAGACTAAATCCTACAAGTTTTGTTCTAACGAAATCGTAGTCTCCTGTATAATGGGGTTCCATAACTCCTTTACTAGATTAAGAAATTCCTCCTTCTTTAACCAAACTGAATTGAATTTGAAAGGGCTCATTGGTTTCCTTGAACCGCTTGCAACTTCTAGAAAAATTGGGTCGTGGTATGATTCACCTCATGATCCCACACATTGTCTAAAAATTAGAGGGGACTCCACTAGGTTTCCTGAGATGAGGAAGCGATCTAACCTTTTTGCAATGTAGTCTTCCCCCATCATATTGTTTCTCCAAGTTGGGCAGATATTTTTGGGTGCAATGTATAATAAACCCGATTCTCCAAATTTATGGATGAAATAATTCATCTGATCATATACATGAGCCCTTTGGTCCCAAGATTCAACATCTCCCAAGGAGAAATTTAGATCTCGGCTAAGGATGATGTTCTCTTTCTTTGTGAAGGACTTGTATAAAAGGTTGTCCCAAAACTGGATGCGCTCTTGTGAAGGGCCATAGAAATTTAAAATCATGAAACATATTCCTATGTACTCCACAAAGACAAACATACCAATCCCTAAATCAAAACCCCAAGAGTTTACTAGCTTGATAGGCCTGTACCGCCATCCCATGGCCAAACCCCTTGAGTGGCCTATTACATCCAACCCAATGAAATTCCATCCTTTGAAAAGTTTCTCCAGAAGAGGGACAACCAATATTACATCACCTAAGGTCTCTTGAAGCATCAAAATATATGACTAAGTAGACTCCACCAACCTATGGAGACAAATTTTCTTTGATGGGCTCGCCACACCCCTACAATTGAAAGAGAGTATTTTCATTTTGCAACCCCCTCCAAGGTTTGTGCTGCTCTAAGGGCCCCTGTGATGGATAATTCGCATCCAATTTCCATATCCATGGCATCCCTATATTGATATTTTTAAAGGTAGGATCTTATCTCCCTCCCCTTTCTATTAGAAAAAGGAAAAGGATTTAACCCTAGTCCCTCCAACTTATGATTTAGCTCCCCAGAAGTCGGAATGTGTTTGTTTCTTAAATGATAAAGAACCATGTCTTCCTCAGATAAATTTGAAGGGTCTTGACTTATACTAGTTGAGTGAAGAGGGGAAGGGATGAAGATAGAGACAAAGGAAAGTTGTGCCAAAGGTGGCTCTGAATAGGAGAGAGGGTAGACAGTGGAGAAATCCGGGGAAAAAGTGATATTCTTCAAAGTTCCTACCCAATTTTTACTGAGAAATGATAAAGAATGATACGAAAAATTTAAATAAGGGGGGGACCAAGGTGGCATACCCAAGTGTGTCATGATTCCCTTTTGAATCATTCTCTCGGTGGCTCCTGAAAGCTCTGGGGATCCTTGGTCTGAGCTCAAACCTGAACCTGAGCAAGTGGGATTGACTATGATGTGACATAATGATTCCTCCCTGGTGCTCTGAGCCCTATCTCCACGATCTCCATACTCTTCCATGCCTTGCTTTGTTGTATGTGTGAAAGATGCCTCCCCAAGATGCAAAGCCCCTCTCTTCTTCTCCCATACCCTTGAAAGACCTTTCCCCTTTTATGTAATGGGTAGGATTCATTTAGTGGCCTTGTGACCATGCTTATGGAACTTGTTTCATTTAAACGAGATTCCCTTAGAATCCAATTTTCATATAAATACTCTATCCCCTCAAGTCAACTCAATTTCTCCCAACAACCCTTTTCTAAAATTTAAGGAGACTAGGATATGGGCCACCGACATCCTTCTAGTGGATATGAAAGACATATCCGCATCCAAATAGGTTCCAAGTGCATTCCCCAAACGTTTGAATCCCTTCGTCATCCATAGTTCAGGTGGCAGTCCTGGAAAATGAACCCATATCGGGAGTTCGTCTATTCTTTCACGGTTGGAATAAAAAAACAACGTACATATCTTGAGAAGAAACACCATCGAGTCTATGCACCACAAATATTTCAACACTTGGCCACATCTGTAGCTTTCTAGAATCTTAACACGAACCAACCATTTGTTAATAAATTGAGCGAGGGAAAAAATATAGCAAACCCATCCATGACTTTTTTACCCAATCCCTCAATGTGTTGAATCCCATATGAGGGCCATTTTCACAACCCACCACCACGTTCTCCGCCATATTTGGAACCTCAGGAAGCATTATGTCATCCCCAAGAGCCAACTTTTGAGGTTGGGTGACTAACTTTATACTAGCCTAAGTTTTACGTTTTTTGGCCGTTGTCTTATCCCCTAAGCCACCCTTGATCCAGGTGGATATTGGTGGCCACCTACCTTTTCCGACTGGCTCAAAACAGTGTTCTGGCAATTTTGGCAATTTACTATTTTTAGCAGGTTTTAACTTCCGGGGCCATTTTGAGGGCCTAAATGAAGGTTTTTTGAGATAGAGGTTCTCAATGATAGTTGAAGGCATAATTGAGCCCCC
>ML806040.1:38387-64825 GCA_009831015.1 Picea engelmannii | reverse complement strand
CCCTAGCTAGTTTATTTCCATTCTGTCTGTAAGCATATTTCAGTCATTTGTTATTAATGAAATGAAGTCTTATTTCCGCTGCATCTCTGCGTTTATGTGTATTTCTGTATTTCATTGTGTTCCTACATAAATCCGGATCAACCCTAGAGCTGCTTCTTCCAGCTAACCTCCTACGACCCTACGAGAAAAGAGGACCCACATTTCAAACCATCCTCGTTAGCGACCTGGGTTATCGACAGATGAGAAGACACAATGAAATTTTCTAAATCAAAAGAAGAAGACTTACCCAATTCTGACCCATCTTGGATCCATCCATACAAGTAATCAAGGACTACTGAAAGAGGAGACCATCCTAGTCAAGGGAAGCCTGGTGCAGATCCACTGCTTCCTACCAAACTCGAGAGCCTCAATATCTCATAAAAAGGTGGGTTATTTGGGAAAAGGCCCTTAAATGGTTCGTTGAAGAGAAATCCCTCTTCCGTCCTCCATACACAGTCCCTCACATATGAAGGCAGTAAATATGGGAGATTCCCAGGAGGGGAGGGAAAGAAAATTCCCAAGGGAACTACCTTAAGACCCAGGGCTAAAGCTGGGCCAAAAGAATACTGATTCTAAGTAAGGAAAATAGCCCCACTAGGAAACCCACATACATATGTTCTAGGCTCAGAGTCTATTACTAAACCATGTACCTCCTCCATTCCGACAGTTAAAGGTAACAGATCGGAGTCAGACGTAGAAAAATGTCCACCTCGCCCACAACAAATTGACTGCTCATCCAAAAAATATCCAGAGTAATCCACTATATCACTAGAATAATGTAGAGCATCCCCCTCCATTTCCATCACACTTGGGGAGAGAGACTTCTACCCGTCGGAAACATGACAAAGGAAAATGATGACATGCTTTCTATAGTGAAGAGAGGATTAAGAGCCGTTGGTCATATGCACAGGTGCATCAACACGGCCTACAGCTAGGGTTTCTACAGGAACCCCTCATCCTCTATGTTTTTTTTATTTTATCCTTATCATTAAATATTATTATTATTAATTTATGAGTTGTCCCAATTAACTAAAATTAGATAATGATTTAACTAAAAGTAGTTGAACTTCTCAAACTACTTTTTGGAGAAATAAAATAATATTTGAAGGGACAAACAAAATGGGGATTGATAGAGAGAACAACTCTGATAAGTTTTAATCTTGCTTCTTAAGTGAGATTACTTTACTATTTTATTCATCTCTGAAATACATAAGTGCTAATATCTTCTTGTTGATAGCATGATCCTACTGAAGGTGGCAATAAGGAGAACCAATAAATATTGATTTGTTAATATACTTCCCAAGGTTGATCACATGTCTCTGATAGTCTGTGGGTTCTTATTATCTTTTTGGATTAGTTTTCGGTATTTATTGAGAATTTTGTGTAGAGTCAAGGCAATGGCATTTGTGGCTTGTCATTTTTGCTTTGTTTCAGCCTTGGTTTCACTTGCTGATAGCAGTGGTCTCTCTATGATGTAATATATCATCTTTGACTACTAAGTCTCATTATGGTCCTTACCTTTTGGGTATGAAGAATGTTGTTGGTTGTATATCAGATTTGAATAAATAAAATCTTCGGATGGTTTTGAAATCTCATTTGAGTTTCTGTGTAATCTTGTATCAAATTTTTATTTCTAAAGTTGTTCAATATATATATATATATATATATATATATATATATATATATATATATTTTTGTTATAAATATTTTCTTTTTCTTTGACATACTACAATCATAAAAGACAACAATAATTCCAAGGAAATATTTTTTGTGGATTAGTTCATTTTTAAAAAAAAGGGGCTATAAACATAGGGTGATAATCCAAACTACTTTTCTCTAGCCAAGCAAAATTCAAATTTAAATGTTGGTATTAGGATTTTTCATCAACATTTATTTGGTAACCATACTAGGGAAATCTTCAATATTTCTCTCGTATTTGTATCTCTTTTATGTATTTATTGTATTTTTCTGTATTTAATCTTCTTTATTTTCTTATTTACTTCCCGTTTTCATGACCATACTTTTTGCACGTCAACCTAACATTGGACAGAGTTTAGATGATCAAACCAACATTTCTTTAACTTTATTTAATACAATTTTGGAAACAACCCATACACGAATCGAACTTCATCAATCTTGGGAAGTTATTTCTCAAGATATTAGAATTAGAGAATAGTGGGAAGCTCAACAAGGGCTGGCCATAAATCAATCTCCTCATTAGTGTTTTTTCTTATGTCCTCTGGTTCTCGTTCTTCTCGAAGAACAAGAGATTTGTCTCCAAAAAATTGTAATACCCCTAGGCCGAACCCCAATTACACATATAAATGTAAATGAACACACAGGTTGCTGAGCCAATACATTTTGGGCCAGTGTGTCTTTGTGAAAATGTATTTTGTGGCTAGAGTGCTTGTGTGGTTAGTAGGCCATGGAGCCAGATGCTAAAATGGTCAATGAGCCATCACTGTAATGTGTAATCACACACGAATTTCAATGAAAACATATCACTAATGCAGAACAACCATGTAAAAGAGTATGGGGGGATAAAATCCACTAGATAGGGAAAGGGGGCCTGAGCCCAAATGAATATTATATTAATATTCCTTAAAGTATAAAGTATGGATATTAATATATCCTAAGTTTCTAAAGTGAGGGGACAATAGAGTTCCTTTAGCGCCATGTGTCATATAAGGCACATGCATATATAAGAGAGAGACTGAGTGTATTTGGGGGGATTCATCATTTTCATTAATTCACGGAGTTGTTATCATACCCTACTGTTACGATACATGTTCCGATACCTGTACCCTGGTGAGGTTGGGAGCTGGATTAAAGAAGCGGGTTGTCAGGCCCGTGAGTAGCTTCTCTAGGGAAGAAACTAATCGAGATTTGTTTTCTGGTGCACTAGGAAATAACTACAAGGCTCTGTGACTTCCTGTCCGACCTATTGCTGAAGCCCCATAAGGGAAGTGGGGAAACTGAGGGAATGTTGAGCAGAGAAGGGGCACACTTCTTGAGGTAGGACAAACATGTGGGAAATGAGAGACTGTAGACTAGTTGCAACAGTTAGGCACCTTGGATTGAACAATTTTTGTTGCTTATCAGACTGTAGACTAGATTAGGATTCCCTTTGACCTGGTAGAGTTTATCCCCAGCTTGGGGGTGACCCATTGCCAAGATTTATTAGTAGTGCGACTTAAGGCTCAAAGGAATGTGGAAGGTCGACACACAATTGGTGTTCTTTTAAATCAAAGATAAGTGTCTATCATGTGCTTATTTCCATTGATGTTATGAATTATGGTTTTCTATTATGAAATATATTTTAATTATGCATATGGATTATTGTTGTTAAATGTTGTTATTACTTCCGCATAACACTGTTCATTTGAAGAATATATCAGTAGATTAAATTACTATAAGAGTCTTGAATAATTTATGATGTGGCGTGGCCCAACCTGGGTGGCTGGGAATGTTGCAACATGGTATCAGAGCAGTTTTGTGGAGTATTGGTAGTGGGGGACGGTACAAAGTGGTATCAGAGCTCCAATTTTCAACATTGATCCTGCATGGGCCTTTTAGCAGAATGCATAAGTGAAATTACAGAGTTTGTAAGCGAACTATCTGACAGAATGTTAGGAAGAGTTCGTTTGCAAATTGTTCGAAAAATGTTTAGAGTGAAATTGAGAAAAATCCCCAATTATCGCAAAATAATTCAAGACAAATTAAAGGCACAAAAGGAGAAATTTGAAGAGTAGGGGATTGAAATTCCACCAAAATAATTGCAAAAATGAGCTCTTCAGAAAAGTTCAAAAATAAGCAAAATTGGAAAATTTTGGGTATTTTTCTCATGCAATGACATCAGGAGGATGTGGAGGCCACATGTCAGTTGGTGTGGTAGAAGAAAGACATGTACTTCCATAGTGGAAAGTACATGTTGGGCGAGATGACAGTTGACATTTAATGTGGAGCCATGTGGCAGGTCAACTGTCAGTTCCACGAAAACGCAATAAGCTCTTGGGTTTTGTCTAAGTGTTAAGTTATCACGGAGCACAGAGAGAATCAGGGGTATGGTAAGAGGTATAGTGTTTCCATAGACCAATGAACCCGCAGTAATAAGTGGAAAAATCGGCTAAGTCCTAAGAATTGGTTGGACATAATTATGAAAAGAAGGTTACAAGAATGATGATTATGTGAGCCTGCAAGTCCGTGAAGAAGGAAAAATGGTTAAGTATGGATGGAGTTCGTGAAGAAGGAAAAATGGTTAAGTATAGATATTTCTCTGACATACATATGAAAAAAAATAAGAAAGATGAGTCTGCAAGTCCATGAATACAATATAGTTTTCAAGTATGGAAGCAATTTAAGGATGGCGGAACGCGAGAGCGTTTTTTGGAGGCCGCAGAATTTTGAAGGAAAGAAATGGAGACCTTAGAAATGCGATGAAATATTTTAACGATCAATATCTAATTCGAAGATAATCAGATGGTGGTTGAGCATAGAATCTAGGATGCTCGAGCTAACAAAAATTTTCTTCCATGTAGTGCCATTAATAGTCTTCCTTCTCAAAGAATTTTAAGGAGGGACATGAGAATTAGTCATGTGGATTCATGGACAATAGAGTCCATGTATTCAATCAAGAATATATATATAAAGAAAGAGGATAATAAGAATTCACAAGAAATCAGAAATAAATTATTTATGATAGAATTCTGAAGAACAAAATGTTGTATAAGATGATGGATTTGTTAAATTCTTGTAGCCTTATAAATCTCATTGCATACACATTTTGTAGAACCAAAAACATAATTTGACGTAAGTAGGATTCAACAGGAATATCGGTAAACCAAGATATGGATGATGCCCAAGGAACTTACAATTGTGAAGATGAAGGAAAAATATTTGGTATGGCTGTGGATGTTGCAGTAACACAATCCAATGGGCATGGAGTAGACAGAAAGGGAGAGAGCATGAACTTTGAGGAGACCATAAAAAGGTTGCAAAAGGATGTCCAAAGTTATAAAGCTAATAACGAGAAGCTTATGATATCCAAGGAACAACAAAAGGGATTTAACATCGAGATAGTGCAAAGCTTGGACAAAATAGAGAAGAAGATGGATAAGGAGATTGTGCCAAGCAAACTAGGGAGTCATTGGTCCCATGATAAGAGGAGAAGAAACATAAGTGTTGGTAGGAATCACCATCACTCCCCAAGGTATTCAACTAGGAGAATACGTAGTAGTTCAAGTCCATATCTGTCAGGAAGCATAAGAAGTCTGGGGTGGATGAGCTACAGAGAGAAATGAACAAAATCAAGCCTCCTACATTTGATGGTGATCATAAGAAGGATGAGGATGCTGAGACATGGCTTCTAGGCATGAGGAAGTATTTTCAATTGCATAATTACTCTTTACAAGTAGAAGGAAGAATTCACATCTATAAACTTAAGGGAAAAACATCAATGTAGTGGGACCAATTTGTGCAGGTACAACACATTGATGAGAGGAAGGTTACTTGGAGGGAATTCAAGAAGTATTTTCAAAAGAAATACTTGAATAAGCGATACTATGACAAGAAAATGAAGGAGTTCTTTGAACTCAAGCTCGGGAGTATGAACATAGATGAATATGAAAGGAGGTTTCTAGAGTTGTTGAAGTATGTTTCTTTCATCAAGGGTGAGCAAGTTAATATTCCGAGGTATTTGAGTGGGCTGACATCATTTATCAGTGACAAGATACAATATGATGATCCCAAAACATTGCTAGAGGAAACCATAAGGTGAGCTAAATGCATTTATGATCAACATAAAGGAAGGCCAAATTTCCAAAAAGATTTGGAAGACAAGAAGAAAAACAAGATGGAACAGAGGAAGAAGGGAACTAAGCCACCATTCTTTAGAAATAATTCTTAGGGACAATCAACGTCTAGAGAACCCAGAATGACCGAGAAATTGGGGAAAAGAACAAGACAACTGCCTATTCAATGTTGGGGTTGTGGGGGAGATAATATGCACATAGATTTCCCTCACATAGGTGAAAACTTGAGGACTGTTCACAATGTACAAGAAGCTGATATAGTCGAGGACATGGGCATAAATGTACCTAGGATCTATGCATCCCTAGATAACAAGCAAGCTAAGTTTTAGTCACATATGATTGAAGTGGAAGGTAAGATCAACAACCAAACCATTAATATTTTAATTGATTCAAGAGCTAGTCACAGTTATATAGATCCTAAGATGGTGGAAATATTTAAATTCCCAAGAAGCAATGTTGGAAAATCTTGGTTGGTACAGCTGGCTACAAGAGCTAAAAGAAAAAATAATGAGATGGTTAAGGCATGCCCAATGGAAATGAATGGACTGAGCACCAGGGTAGATTTGAACACCATACCTTTAGGTTCCTATGATTTCCTAATTGGTATGGATTGGTTGGACCAACATCATGTTGTTCTATACTATTACAATAAGGAATCTACTTGCTTGAATGAGGAAGGGAACTCAAGGACAATACAAGGAATTTTTATGGAAATAACCATCAAAGCAGTTTCAACCTTGCAGCAGAAGAAAAGTTACAGGAAAGAGTTTCAAATTTTTGCAACACATATGGAAGAGACACCTAAATATAAGGTGCCAAATATTGAAGATTATGCAATCCTAAAAGATTTTGAAGGTGTATTTAAAGAAATACCAGGATTGCCACCCAAGAGAGATATTGATTTCTCCATAAATTTGATGCCTGGAGCAGCCCCAGTATCCAAGACTCCTTATAGGATGAGTACACCGGAATTGAAGGAGTTGCAAATGCATCTAGAATAGCTTTTGAAGAAGGGGTATATATGCTCGAGTGTGTCACCTTGGGGTACCCTAGTATTATTTGTGAAGAAAAAGGATGGAACGTTGAGACTTTGAATTGACTTCAAGCATTTGAACAAGGTAATTGTCAAGAACAAGTATCCTTTACCAATGATAGATGACCTCTTTGATCAACTAAAAGATGCAAAAATATTCTCCAAGATTGATCTCAGGTCAGGCTATCATTAGTTAAGAATTAAAGATGAAGACATCAACAAGACTGCCTTCAGAACAAGGTATGTCCATTATGAGTTCACAGTGGTGCCATTTGGGTTATCAAATGCATCAGCTATTTTCATGTGTTTAATGGATAGTATTTTCATAGATTACTTAGATAAGTTTGTCATTGTCTTCTTGGATGACATTCTTATATATTCTAAGTCTGAGAAGGAGCACGCGAAACACTTGAGGATGGTGTTATAGGTATTGACGGAGCAGTAGTTGTATGCCAAATTGAGAAAGTGCTCTTTCTACTAGAAGCAAATTCATTATTTGGGCCATATCATTTCAAAGGAATGAATAACAGTAGATCCATAAAAAATAAGGGCCATCAAAGGATGGCCAACACCAAGTAATGTCTCGAAGGTGAGATCATTCATGGGCCTTGCAGGTTAATATAGGACATGCATTGAAGGATTCTCAAATATTGCACACCCAATCACTTCCTTCCAGAAGAAGGGTGTGAAGTTTCAGTGGACATACGATTGTGAAAGAAGTTTCCTACACTTGAAGAATTTTTTGACAAGTACTCCAATATTAATAATTGATGATCCAAATGAAGACTGTGTTGTATGCACTGATGTATGTAAAGAGGGACTTGGTGGAGTCCTTAGTCAGAATGAGTATTTTGTGTGCTATGGATCAAGGAAATTAAAGGAGCATGAAAGGAACTATGCTACTCATGATTTTGAATTGGAAGCCATAGTGCATGTCGTGAAGATGTGGAGGCACTACCCCATGGGAAAAATATTTGAGTTGAGGACAGACCATAGTGGTCTGAGATATTTATTTGGAAAACCAACTCTAAATGCCAGGAAAAGTAGGCGGTTAGAATTCCTCAGTGAATATGACTTTGATATAAATAATATCAAGGGTAAAGAGAACAAGGTGGATAATGCACTCAACAGAAGGGTGCATGAGATGCATGCCACAATCATTAGCATGTACCAATCATATTTGAAAGATAGAATCTTAGAGGCTACAAAATTAGATTAACTGTACATGAAAATAAAATAAAAATTACAAAAAGGAATTTTGCAGCAGAAAAGTGAAGAATATAAGCTAGAAAAAGATGAAATTCTCATGTACAGGGGCAATATTTATGTGCCATATTCTCATGAATTGAAAAATCTGATTTTAAAGAAATGCATAATGTGCCTTATGTTGGGCACCCATGTTACCAGAAAACTATTGCAGCTTTCAAGAGCCAATATTATTGGTCAGGCATGAAGAAATAAGTTGTTGATTTTATTACCAAGTGTATGGAATGCCAAAAGTTCAAGGATGAGCATAGACACCCAACTGGTTTTCTACAACCATTACCCATTCCTGAGTGGAAATGAAAAGTTGTAACAATGGATTTCATCACCAAACTACCTAGAACAAACAAGCATCATGATTCGATCTTGGTAGTGGTGGATAATCTTACTAAAGCTGCCCATTTTATTCCAGTAAAGCTCACACACAAGGAAACCAACATCGTTGATATTTATATGAGAGAAATTGCTCCACTACATGGCATACCCAAGACAATTGTGTCAGATAGAGATCCAAAATTTACATCAAATTTTTGGAAAGGATTATTCAAGGGATTAAGAACAAATCTGAATTTTAGCACAACTTATCATCTAGAGTCAAATGGGTAGACATAAAGGGTGAATCAGGTGATAGAAGACATGCTAAGGATGTATGTGATGGATAAACCATCCAAATGGGAGGATTATTTGCATTTGGTAGAATTTTTGTTATAACAATGGGTACCAAGCATCTCTAAAGATGAGCCCATTTGAGGCACTTTATGGCAGAAAGTGCAACACACCAGTGAGCTGGGACAACCCAACAGACATAACAATGGTTGGGCTAGAACTACTTAGGGAAATGGAAGAGAAAATGATAAAATAAAATAGAATTTAAAGGTTTCCTAGGATAGGAATAAAATCTATGCTGATAAAGGAAAAAATCACATGGAATTTAAAGTGGGTGACCATGTGTTCTTGAAAGTAAAATCCAAGAGAAGTTCCTTGAAGTTGGGAAATTTTCAAAGCTAGTAGCACATTACTGTGGACCATTTGAAATCTTGGAGAGGATTGGTCCTGTAGAATATATGCTTGCCTTACCGACATCAATGCATATTCTTAATGTATTCCATGTGTCATTGCTTAAAATTATGTACTTGATGCTAATCATGTCATTGATTGGAATGTGATACAGATGGAGCAAGAGGGCGACTTTCAATTGCATACAATGTGCATATTGGATCGAAAGATCAAGTAGCCTTGGAATCAAGTCGTAGGGTTAGTAAAGGTCTAATGGACCTGGTACAGTCCTGAAGATACAACTTGGGAGAATGAGGATGCTATGCATGCATAATACCCACAGATTTTTGAAGACTTTTGAAATTTTGGTTATATATGTGTATATATTTCACTAAGGATATTGCATAAATAAGGGGGAGGGGAACATAACACCCCTAGTTCGAACCCCAATTACACATATAAATGTAAATGAACACATAGATTGGTGATCCATGACATTTTAGGTGAGTGTGCCCTTGTGAAAATGTATTATGAAGCCATAATGCCTGTGTGGTTCGTAGGTCATGGAGCCAAATGTTAAAATGGTCAGTGAGCCATCATTGTAATATGTAATCACACACAAATTTTAATGAAAACATGTTATTGCTACACACCAACCATAAAAAAGAGTATGGGGGGATAAACTCCACTAGATATGGAAAGGGGGCCTAAGCCCAAATGAATATTATATTAATATTCCTTAAAGTATAAAGTATGGATATGAATATATCCTAAGTTTCTAAAGTGAGGGGACGAGAAAGTTCTTTGAGTGCCATGTGTCATATAAGGCACATGCATATATAAGAGAGAGACTGAGTGTATTTGGGGGGATTCATCATTTTCATTCATTCACGGAGTTGTTACCGTACCCTATTGTTACGATACCTATTCCAGTACATGTACCCTAGTGAGGTTGGGATCTGGATTGAAGAAGCAGGTTGTCATGCCAATGAGTAGCTTCTCTAGGGAAGAAACTACTCGATATTTGTTTCTTAGTGCAATAGGAAATAGCTACAGAGCTTTGAGACTTCCTATCCGTCTTGTTGCTAAATCCCCATAAGGGAAAAGAGGCAGCCGAGGGACCGTTTAGAAGAGAAGGGGGACACTTCTTTGGGTGGGATAGGCATGTGGGGAATGAGAGACTGTAGGCTAGTTGCAGTAGTTAGGCACCTTGGAATGAACACTGTTTGTTGCCTATCAGTTATGGATGGCCCATTGCTAGAAGTTATGAGCAGTGTGGTCTAAGGCTAGGGGGAACATGGAAGGTCTGCATGCAGTTGGTTTTATTTTAAATCAAAGATAAGTGTTTATCATGTGCTTATTTCCATTACTATTATGAATTATGGTGTTATGTTACGGAACCTATGTTAATTATGCGTATGAATTATTGTTGTTGAATGTTGTGATTACTTCTGCATAACACTGTTCATTTGAAGAACATATCAGTATATTAAATTAGTATCAAATTCTTGAAGAACTTTCGATGTGGCATGGCCTAGACTAGGTGGCTGGGAATGATGCAACGTGGTATCAAATATTTTTGTGGAGTATTGGTAGAGGGGGACGTTACAAAATTAATCCTATCCCAGAGATAGGAAGAATACAGGTTTTCCTTAAATCTCTACAAGGCAAACATTGTAGATCCTTGTCTGATTCTTCTAGCTCTTCAGTATCATTTATCTCTATCACTTTCAAAATGACATATTCTAGTTCTTCATTTGGTACTGATCATTATTCTTCTTCACAACCCTCCTCTTCATCCATAATCATGAGTATTTTCAGTCTTCAAATTCCAGTTCATTCTACCCCCAATTGTGCCAAAGTAATCACGAAATTTGGTTTATTCTAGTTTGAGGAAGATGCCACAACTACACCATGGCATGTGTCTTCACCTTTAGATCTTACTATTAGAAAAACAGGATTGCGGAGCAATAAAATAAAAAAAATGTGGAAATAAAACATAAAAGATACACAATACAATAGAGACACAAATATACATGGTTCACCCGGTGTGGGATACGTCCACCAAAGAGATTTCTAGGTCCTTCCTTTATTATTATCCAACAAATGAAGGGATACAAACTAGAACACACCCGTTGTAACTTCCTCTTCTTTCTCTCACAGTCTCCTCACTTGGAATACAATATTCACAATGATACATATCTGCAATACATTTCCCTCATAAAAGAGGGTTTCCTTGTAGGGAAAAAAAACCTAACATAACTTCTATCGTCATATCTACAACCTTATAATGACTGGTCCATATTTACTAACATAACCCCCGCTTGCCCCCAGACCTCCGCAGGGGGGGGTAACCCCCCCTGCACTCCCTCACGTGGAGGAGTGTACATTCTTCTAGGGTGTAAAGTCTTCATGGGGTATAAACATGGCTGAAAACAAAGACCTCTGAATTAGGAAGATAATTAGGCTCCACAACCAACACTTTCTCTAGCTACTAATGATACAAAAAGATCTTTTAATGACAATGGTTGAGTTATTTTGCATGAGTTAATTAACCATTTAGGAACTGAAAGAAAGAGGAAGAATTAATGAAGAAAACATAGCAACCATTAATCAATATACAGATTTGAAAATAATCATGAATAACAAAAAACCATAAACACCAAAGTGATAATGGAGTTTGGCAATCTCGCCTATGTCTTCAAGCCTTTGTCTCAGTGGGTGAGGATTTCTTATTTCTGTTAAAATATTTAAAAGTACATCATAACAGTGCCAAAAGGATTACAAACTAATCTTATTTTGTTCTACCAGATCTCAAGAACCCAAAAAAATAACGACACTGAAATCGGATGAACGGAGCTCCCAGAAATGGCCCGCAAAGGTGCTCTCCTCAATGGCTTCCCTGCATAAAAATGGCTTTGGCTCAACAATTCTTCATCATTTTCCTTATCTAGACCTCCTCCCATGGATTCAAGAACCTCTGGTTATATATAATTGAAGTGGGTAACAACCCCCGAACTTCTCCCCAAGACATGGCCTCAAAAAGGCCCCAAGATCCTCCAAAAATGGACTAAATCTCCAAAACTGGTTGAAAAATCCAATTAAAATCATACATTATAGTTATAAAACCCATTTTCCTTTTCTGTAGGTCCCTGGTCATATGGGCTCGCTTCATGTGGCTAGGTGTTAGAAGTTGTGTGCTCGCCCCCTATCCGTTTTCTCCTAGTCATGTGGCTAGCCATATGGTCACGGGCTAAAAATTCCATGTGCCCCTTTGCAATTAGCTCTGCCCCTTGTTCCTAGTTGTTGGTTATGCCCTTGGTCGGAGGGATAGCTCGATCGATCGGGGCTAACCCCACTAAAACAACTCCAATCGTTTGCATTCGGGTCACATGGAGTATGGGAGTGAGAACCGGGGGATATCCGCCAACTCATAACCCATGCACCAACCATTTTAAAGGAGGGTCATATCACAAGGTCATATGGAGTGTTGCATCGGGGCTGGGGCTAGGCCCCAACCCTTATTCTCCACCAATTACAAACCTTTTTCAATTCAAATATAAATGATGAACTATAGGGGTAAGATCCACCATGTAGGTGGACTGGTAGCTCGACCTACGTGAAGACTTTGGCGCCCATGGAGGTCACGAGTTCGATTCCCACGAACTCTCAAACAATTTTTTCCTAACAATAATCGACCAATGAATGAGTGACTCGTGGCAACCCATGACTAGGACACATGGCACCACACCATTAGCCCAGATGAATGCCACATGTCATAATATGATTCACACACTTGCCAACCTAGTCAGCATGCCACTTGTACCTACCACGTCATCCCATGCCAGTTATACCTTCCACGTCAGCCTATGCCATGTGTCACCCTTGCAGTGGTGCCATGTGTCATGATCTGAATCGTCCACATATGCACCTGCCCACATCAGCGCCAAAGCACCCTGCCACGTCAGTTGTATGGTCGTACGACCTTTGCAGTCAACTGTCACGTCAACACTATACGAACTGTACAATCAACATTGTTTTTGCTTGTTTGGTGAAACGAACAGACCGCGGTATCTTTCACATACGATGTCCATTTGAGCCTATTCAATTTGTGTTGGGTTTGTATCGACGAGGTCTATGCTCACGTCTGTTTTGAATCCATTCTAAGAACTTTTATTTTTAGGCCTTCCTGGACCCATTTTGGTCCCTAGATCCATTCTGGATCACGCCTCCCCACTAAAGACCTTTTGGTCCTCCAAAATGATACTAACCAATCATCAAGTTTGGGATAGTACACCCCACTTGTTCTCTGACTTTAAACTCTGTCTCGTGCACCTGTCTCATCAATATGAACTATAAAACAACCATGATAACTGACAACATATTTTTAGCCACTTGTACTCAGTCACATCTTACTGAAGCCACTATCATCCATGTTGACAACATTACTAATGATAACATAAAAAATATGACTACAAATGAACTAATATGTTTGTAATACTTGCACGACATTAGCTTATCTTGAAGCAAAGTGTGATTTATCTTCCATTCTAAAATCATCTCCTGTTCTTGCTTAAGATCAATTACTTGATTTGAAACAATTATAGGTGTGTTTCTTGCATGAGATGCTTTTCTTAATTGTTCCATTGTTGGAAGAGATTGATTTGATTTTAAATTATGAGCATGTACCACATATTCTTTGCCTTCTTTGATTAAGTGATATTTATTCTTTTCCCTATAGAAGATTGCTTTATGATCATACAAGTAAGGACGGTCTAAGACCATTCCACATTCATTGAGTGGCACCACATCACATGTTACCTCATCCACAAACTTATATGAAATTGAAAACTTTAATGTGCATTGCTTTGTTATGCGCAATTTATGATTTTTGCTTATCCATTTAAGTGAGTAAGGCTTATGATGCATCTGAGTGTTTAATCCAAATTGTTTAACCAATTCCTCTGAAATTAAGTTAGATTGAGAGCCACTATCTATTAATGTGTCGACCTTAATATGCCTCATAATAACCCTTATGTGAAACAATTTACTTCTAGAATCAAATCCATCACCAAATTTACATATCAAACCAACCAATGAGACTTTAGATTCATCACCCAAATCCGATCTAAAGTCTGTTGGTCCTGTTGCTGTTGCAACTTTTTTCCTCCCTTTCCTCTCTTTGAACCACTTCGGTCTCTTCTTGGGATGAAATTGCCAACACCGGTCCTCATCATTCCCTTCTTTCTTGCAATGCTTGGAAGAGGGAATCTCTTCCTTTCTTGCCACTAAATTTGCCTTCTTTCCATTCCACTTCCTTTTTTCCTCTTTCCTCGAAGATGATTCCCATGATACACCAACTCCTGTTTTCCCTGCCTCAATGTATGTTGCTTGAACATAAACCTCATCAACATTAGTAGGTCCAAACATAAATACATTGTTACGAATATGTGCAGGTAAACCTCCTATACACTTCATAAGAGTTTCTTGGGTATGTAAAGGAATATCTAACATCAATGCCATTCTACGAAATCCATCTTTGTATTCTTTCATTGTTTGTCCTTTTCTTAGTTTAATACCTTTCCATTCAATTAAGGCCTTCTCTTTATAACCCAAAGGATAAAATTGTTTTCTAAGTGCAGAAACAAAAATTTGCCATGATGGAAATACATTACCCACTTGTTGCATGCCATTTTGCAACATTCTTTGCCACCATATGAGTGTTGTGCCTGCAAATATAAGTGATGCCAACTTGATTTGAGTTGCCTCATCCTTGATTTGTTGCACACTGCAATAAACCTCCATATGTCTGACCCAGTTATCAAGCCTCTTTGCATTGACTTCACCATCATACATGGGTAATTCAAATTTTACATCAAGCTTAAGTAAAGACATTTCTTGTTTATGTTTATGGGAATGTTTTCTTGCGATGGATTTGGAACTTGAACTTGAAGAAGAAGAAGAAGTTGATGGAGAAGAAGGAGGCGAAGGATGAATTTGAGGAGGATCCTCTCCTTCTTCATTTTTTACTTTTGAAGATTCACCTAGAACCAGTCTCTTCCGTTCCAAGTAATCATCATAAATAACCTTCATCATCTCCAACATGGTGAAGAAAGTTTTTCGAAACTCTTTCTCATCATGAGAAAGTCCCTCTTCTGATGCCATCTTCTCACTTTGAGAATTTCTATTTCTCAATCCAATCTCAGGATTCTCTTCAACAAGCTCGCCTTCACCACGATTAAGTCTTTCCCTGGTAATCATGCAAACTAAAAAACCAACCGTCAACTAGCTTTGATACCACTTGAGCTGAAAAGATCTTTCAACGAAAATGGTTGAGTTATTTTGCATGATTTAATTAACCATTTAGGAAATGAAATAAAGAGGAAGAATTAATGAAGAAAACATAGTATCCATTAAGAAATATACAGATATGAAAATAAGCATGAAGAACAACAAACCATAAACACTAAAGTGATAACGGAGTTCCACAATCTCGCCTACGTCTTCGGGCCTTTGTCTCAGTGGGTGAGGCTTTCTTATTTCTGTTCAAATATTTAAAAGTACATCATAACGGTGACAAAAGGATTACAAACTAATCTGATTGTGTTCTACTAGATCTCAAGAACCCAACAAAACTAACGGCATTGAAATCAGATGAACGGAGCTCCCAGAAATGGCTCGCAAAGGTGCTCTCCTCAATGGCTTCCCTGCACAAAAATGGCTTTGGCTAAAAAATTCTTCAACATTTTCCTGATCTAAACCTCCTCCCATGGCTTCAAGAACCTCTAGTTATATATACTTGAAGTGGGTAACAACCTCCCAACTTCTCCCCAAGATATGGCCTCAAAAAGGGCCCAAGATCCTCCAAAAATGAACTAAATCTCCAAAACTAGCTGAAAAATCCAATAAAATCATACATTATAGTTATAAAACCCATTTTTGAAAAAATGTAGGGCGCAACCCCTTTTCTCTAGGTCCCTGGGAATATGGGCTCATTCTATGTGGCTAGGAGCTAGAAGTTGTGTGTTTCCCCCCTATCCGTTTTCTCCTGGTCCTGTGACTGGCCATATGGCCGTGAGTTAAAATTTCCATGCACCCCTCTGCGATTAGCTCTGCCCCTGGTACCTAGCCGTTGGTTATGCCTTTGGTCGACAAGCTAGCCTGGACGACTGGGGATAACCCCACTAAAACCGCGCCAATTGTTTGCATCTGGGTCATATGGAGTATGGGAGTGGGAACTGGGGGCTATTCTCCAAGTTATAACCCGCACACCAACCATTTTAAAGGAGGGTCATATCACAAGGGCATATGGAGTGTTGCACCAGGGTTGGGGCTAGGCCCCAACCCTTATTCTCTGTCGATTACAAACCTTTTTCAATTCAAGTATAAATGATGAACTATAGGGGTAAGATCCACCATGTAGGCGGGCTGGTAGCCCGGCCTACGTGAAGACTTTGGCGCCCATGGAGGTCACGGGTTCGACCCCCACGGACTCTCAAATAATTTTTCCCAAACAATAATCGACCAATGAATGGGTGCCACCCGTGACTGGGCCACATGGCACCACACCATTCACCCAGATGAATGTCACATGTCATGATATGATTTGCACACCTACCAACCCATTCAACATGCCACTTGTACTTGCCACGTCAACCCATACCAGTTGTACCTACCATGTCAGCCCATGCCATGTGTCACCCTTGCAGTGGTTCCATGTGTCACGATCTGGCTCGTCCACATATGCATCTTCCCATGTTAGCGCCAATGCACCCTGCCCTATCAGTTGTATGGTTGTACTCCCTGTATAGTAAGCTGCCATGTCAACACTGTACTGATTGTACATTCAACATTTTTTTGCCTATTTGGTGAAATGAACAGACCATGATATCTTTCACATTCGATGTCTGTTTGAGCCCGTTCAAGTTACGTTGGGTTAGTATCGACGAGGCCTACACTCACATCCGTTTTGAAGCCATTCTGAGCACTTTAATTTTTAGGCCTTCTTGGACCCATTTTGGTCCCTAGATCCATTCTTGATCAACTAATCCCCTTCCCAAATTCAAAGATCATTTGCCAAATTTTTTAGGAAATGGCATCATTTATACAAATTAACATCTTAATGCATTTTATAACGCATGCCACAATATAGGGGAAAATAATAATGATACATGTATGTTATTATTCGTTAATTCTTTTGAAGGGAAAGTTGCTGTTGATTATTTTGAATTGCCTCCCTAAGTCTTTTGAACTTGGGATGAACAAGTTTATTAGTTTAAATCAACATATGGGCATCCCAAGAGTCCAACAAATTTGTTAAAATATTATAGTAACATTGTTTTTACAAATGGTGAAACCATTAAATATTTCAATCTTAGATTCACCAAATTGTACAATCAAATCCCAGAAATGATCCGACCTCATAAACAAGCTACTTTCATTTATTATTATAATTCCTTTCCCTATTCTTATTGCCATAGGTTATAAGATAAAAATGTAACAATCCTAGGGTCTACACTCCAAACTTGTTTGGAGTATGAAGAACAAATGGAAAGAACATGTCTTCCTAAATAATATTTTGTTAAGCAGACTGAAACGTCGACTGTGCTGCAGCTAGTTCAAGACATGAGCAATCAAATGATTGATTTTGAAAGGGAAGGGATCACTACTAACTCAATACCTGTTGAATCCTCTTCTCAAGTTGTTTTGAGAAATCATCCTATTAATTCCTTACCATATAATCAGCCAAAGGCCATTCTCTCTAGAGCTTGGTGTAAATTTTGAGATGAAAAACATGAAGAGAGAACTTAGGAGGTTAAGAAAAAGGCACAAGAAATAATATTTGGAAAAATAAATGAAGCAACTACGTTGCCTTAGATTTTTTTCTTGGAGAGGATGTAATGTTAGTAAATACTAGGAGTAAATCTTATACTGACAAGGGAAAGGGTGGAAATCCAAAAACTACCTTTGCCTCTAGTTCTTCTTCTCCAAGTACAAATACTCATGTCGATAGAGTAGCACAAAGTTAAGGGGTTTCAACCTCTTTAACTTCATCAAAGTATAACATACATAAACAAATAGCTAACATAAAAGAATATGCAACTCTCCTGGACATGGTAGTTGTCCTCGAGCAACAACAACATCGTAAATTTTTTATGGAAGGTAAAGCTTCTTCAGTAGCTAGTTTATCTGAAAATCTTGATGAAGATTATTCACATGTAAATAGTATAGGTGTAAATAATTTTAAGAATTATGTAAAAGTTACGTCTTTTTATAATTATGTAATTTTTTTTTATATGATAGCCTATTATTGCCTAATAGATGGAGGGTCTAGACCTTGTGTAATGTCCAAGATTATTATGGAAGATTTGGGCCTGTCTTGTACAAATGAAAATGCGAGAAGCATGTTGTCCTATAATAATCAGTAATAATCTATGATCGGTGAGATTAAAGATGCAACTTTAGTCCTTTGCACCCATCCAAAAATCAAAACTACTTTGAATATACAAGTGATTGACATGTCTGTTAGTAATTATTCAATCATTTTAGGTAGACACTGGCAGGCTTTAACAAGTGGTTACTTATATGCAGATGGATCCCATTTGTCCATTCCCAAAAATGGAAAGAATATAATCATGTTAAGGGAAGGACAAATTTCACCATACATTAAAAAGTTTCCTCAGTCAAATGTAAATTTTATTGAAGAAGATATGGGTGTTTATTCAATTTTCAATGATGAAGATGGCACTTCTCATGAACAACCCTATGATTGGGAAGACAATATGTGGCATATGCAATTTGATGGTGCATGTTCAAATGAAGGTAATGGGGCGAGCATTGTTTTATATTCACCTGTGGGTAAAATTCATATATTTTCCTATAGACTTGAATTTTCTTGTACAAACAATGTCACTGAATTTGAAGCCTTACTATTAGGTATTGAAAATGCTTATAATTTAGGATGTGGTCATCTTACTATTTTTGGAGACTTAGAACTTGTTGTCAATCTAGTTAGGAAAATATATACTCCTACTAAAAATTTATTGAATAGATACACTCAAGCTATATGGACATTAATCCAAAATCTATTGTCTTTTAACATTACTCATATTAAAAGGGAGTTGAATTCTATTGTTGATAGGCTAGCTGTTTTTGCAGCTTGTCCTACAAGACATCTACTATCCCAAAGACATGATTACACTTTCTTGTCCTTATATAGATCTCATCTTCCTAACAATGTGGAATCTTGGAAAGTATTTCTCGATGATGAAAGCATCTATGGTTTCTTGCAAAATGAGCTTTATAATCCTAAAGAAATAATTTCTCTTGAAGATAATAAATTTCCTAAAGGCTTGACTCCTCTCGAGAGCTCATTTTCAATGAGTGATGTTGGCATCCATGATGATAAGAAATAAGATGATTTAAAACATAAAATAGGGGATCTGATTCCTTTGAACATTAGAACTCTTGAATGACCAAAATTTTTAAAAGTTGGAGCTCAATGTTCCGAAGAAGAAAAGGCTAAATTCATGGATTTATTCCGTGAGTTTAAGAATGTTTTTGCTTGGTCCTATGAGGATATTTGTTGTTTCGATCCTAGTATTATCCAACATGTTATTCCAATCAAGGAAGAAGCAATTTACCATTTAGGAAAAAATAGATATGTATTAATCCTACACTTGAAGCTACCATTAGAAAGGAAGTGGAAAAATTGTTGAATGCTCATATTATCTTCCCAGATAAATATTCAGATTGAGTATCTAATCTAGTTCATGTAAGAAAGAAGACTAGAGAAATCAGATTGTGTGTGGATTTCCATGCACTAAACAAAGTTAGTGTCAAAGATAATTTTCCCTTCCCTAATATGGAATTAATTTTGCAGCAAGTTGCTCGATCTCAAACGATGTCCGTACTTGATGTTTTTTTTAGCTATAATCAAATAAGAGTTAACAGGACTGATAAATACAAAATCACATTCACTACTCGTTGGGGTACTTTTTCTTATGAACGTATGCCTTTTGACTTATCTAATCTAAGTGCCACTTTCCAAAGGGATATGCAAATAGATTTCGATGATCTCATTAGTAAAATTATTCAAGTATATCTTAATGATTTAACTGTTTATTCAAAAAGCCGATGAGATCACTTTGATCATATTAAGAAAGTATTTTTACTATGTAGAAAATTTGGTATGTATTTAAATCATAAAAAGTATGTTTTTGGCATTACTCAAGGTAAATTCCTTGGTCACATTGTTTCAAGTTCTGGGATCACCATAGATCTTGAAAGAGTTACCACAATCTTAAATCTTCTAGTGCTCACATCTAAAAAGGAAATCCAATATTTCATGGGTAGAATAAATTTTGTTAGAAGATTTGTTCCTAATTTCGCGATAATGGTTAAACCTATTCATAACATGTTGAAACAGGATCAATATTTCGGTTGGACAAAAGATGTTGAAAAGGATTTTGTAGGAGTTAAGAAGGCAATTAGTTCATCTCCGGTTTTGGCGAAGCCGTATTTTAATAAGGAATTTATCATTTATATGAACTCAATAGAAGAGACAATTTATGTTGTCCTTCTGCAAAAAGATGATCAAAATAATGAACAACATGTAGCCTATATGAGTCAAAGCTTAACTGACAATGAGATCAAATATTCTCTTATTAAAAAACACTCTTTTTGTCTCGTTAAGGATATAGAGAAATTTATCCACTTCATCCTCTACAAGCACACACAGGTAAAAGTCCCTTTACCTACTGTCGATTTTTTTCTTTCACAAACTCACCTTTCTAGAAAACTTGCACATTGACTTGCAAATATTCAATAATATGATTTAACAATTACTACTACTAATACTATTAAGGGATGTGACTTAGCACTTCACTTGACTCAACATCAAGAACCAAGTGATTCTTCTGAAGAAAATGAAGATGCCTTATCAACACTTTATTTTATTGAAAATCAAAATCTCGACTTCGTTGAGAATCCTTGGTACAAGGACATAATTTATTACTTATAATATCAAAAGTTCCATGATTACTTATAATCTCATCAACACAGTAGGTTACGTCTTGAAGTCTCCAAATATCTATTTTTGGGAAATTTATTATTTCGAAGATCTGTTGATGGGTTGTTATTATGATGTATTGACGATATTACAACCCATAAAATATTGAAACAGATACATGGATCAACAGAATCAAATTTACACATTGGTGATCATTTTGCAACAAAGACCTACTACCTTCAAAATTCTAAGAACGGGGTATTATTGGCCTTTTATTTTTTGAGGTTCTTTTAAATTTACAAGGGCCTGTGATAAATGCCAAAAATTCACTGGTAGGGGACAATTTTATGCTATGCCTTTGCATCTTGGTCTTCCTAATTTTCCATTTGCTAAATGGGGTTTAGATTTCATTGGTCCCATAAATCCTCCATCTTCTGCAGGACAAATTTTATACTCACAACTACATCCTACTTCATCGAATGGACTAAAGTTGTACCACTTAAACATGAACAAGTTGAAACTGTAATATCTTTTTTGGAATCAAATATGTTCTCTTGATTTGGTCTTCCTATTGAAATTGTCTTAGATAATGGCCCAAAATTTATTTATGTTAGAAAAACAGGATTGTGGAACAATAAAATAAAACAAATGAGGAAATAAAACACAAAAGGTACACAATACAATAGAGAGACATATATACATGGTTCACCCAGTGTGGGCTACGTCCACCAAAGAAATTTCTAGTTCATTCATTTTTATTATCCAACAAAATGAAGGGATATAACCTACAACAAACCCACTATAAATTTTTCTTCTTTCTCCCACAGTCTCCTCTCTCAGAATACAATAATCACACACATGCATAACCACAATACAATTCCCTCATAAAAGAGGGTTTCCTTCTAGGGAAAAAATCCGTAAAATAACTTCTACCGTCAAATCTGTGACCTTATAATGAACAGTCCAGATTGACTATGAAATTACAATATTTTACAAGGCAATTTTTCCCAATATTTTGCTTCTCCCCCCACCCCGGAGACAGTTTTTTTTTGGGGGGGGGAACCCCACACCCCCGTTAGGGAATGGGTTCCAAGCACGGCTAAAACAAACCTCTGAATCAGGAAGATAATCATGCTCCACAACCAACAATTTCTTTGAAATTCACTCAATTTCTTAGCAAATTTGGTGTGAAACACTTCACTTCTTCTACTTATTATCCGTAAGGAAATGGGAAGGCTGAGTTTACTAATAATAATCTAATCAAAATTTTGAAGAGAATAATAGATGATAAGCCTCGTCAATGGAATATACTACTTATTTACACTCTTTGGGAAGATAGAACCACCACTAACTCTAGCATTGGTCATACCCCTTTCCAACTGTTATATGACCAGGAAGCCATCATGCCCGTAGAATTGGATATTACCTCACTGGGATCGACATTGCATGATGAAGAATTAAATTCATTAGATATTTCCCAAATAATTAATGCTTTTCTTTCCCTAGAGGAACAAATAAAACATGCTTTAGAAAATTTAAGGAAAAGACAACAAACAATTAAAAAGTATTTTGATAAAAAAAAAAAAACTAAATTTTCCATTTTCAAGGTTAATGAAAAAGTATTGCTTTGGGATGTTGTCATGCTGAAAAGGGAAAGCACTCCAAGTTCCATAATTTGTGGCTAGGTCCATATAAAATTGCCTTTGTCATAGGTAACAACTCTTATTTTCTTAAGGACATGGAAGAGCGATTGTTTTCATTTACAACTAATGGCTCACATATGAAGAATTATGCTGAGCCAATATGATTTGATTGATTATTTTTAATGCTTCATGTATATAATTTTCATTGTCTCTTGTATATACTCCTTTTTCCTCGTTTATTGTTTTCTTATTGCTCAGTTGATTTTCCTTATTTACAGTTTTGATTCATTTCTATTTTAACATTTTACTTGCTTTATTTGTAAGTCCATTTTCTTTGTCATGTCAACTGCACATTATATTGATCTTGCGAAATCTATGAAAGTAGAAAGAGACAAATGATCTTCTTGGGTTCATAATACTACTTATGTAGCAATTGCCAAACCTACAAAAATTTTGCTAATACATGAAGTGATAGATATTCTCGCTTCTTCTTTCCTGTTCTTCCTTCCATATTGTTTTCTGCAAGAGTATATTAGATAAAAAATGATAGTTATATAAATTTGATACAAGCAAAACCAAAGATTCTTGGTTCTAGCCAATTCATAAATTGTCTAGCCTGTGGAGTCGCCTGATGTTGACTCATAAAATAGCCAACTAATCCATCAAGCCAACAAATGATTGCAAGACACTGTTTTTAAAATTCTTATTATCCATTATTTATAAATACTTAACTATAGGTGGGATCCCCTAACAAAAGAAAGAAAATGAAAACCCCCCTTGTTACAAGAAGATTGATAGAATTTTATTTTACTATAGTTTATTGGAGGTACCTTGTTGCATACTGATTATCCATTTGGGTTTCTCCAATATATGGTGTTTTAAAACGTATAATTGTTTTCCATGCTATAGATAAAAAAATGTATGGTCATCCTATCCACATATACGCTAATGGTTGATATGTTATTCACATTACCAAAAGGTGGGTACCATATTGAGGTTCTCATGGCATATACAAGTTGAATTGTAAGTGATATGGTGGTTTTTACCTTTCAAAGGTTTGTTGATATATCACAACGATCCAACATGAAGTGCTACTTAAACATCATAGTACAACCTTACATGTTGTGATATAGTATCAAACTCTTATATATGCTATGTCTTTGTTATATATAAGGGTGGCATGATGAAGTTTTAAAAGTTCAAAGTTGTTTCGAACATGATGCATATGATATATTGTTTTCATTTCATTATTGTTATTTGAACTATGCTTTAAGCATTTATTGTGATGAGTATATATCATCTCTTTATTAGATTGGAAATGGATGTGGTTTAATTGAAAAGGATATTGAGTTGGTTGTCGTTCCAAACTGCATTAAGTCCTTGATGACATGTATGAGCAAGCACATGATTTTTTGCATATCTGACATGGTAAAATTTAACACCATTCGTTGAGGTTGAAAAGTGGAACTCTGATCTGGAAAGAGAATTAATGTTTTGGGGACGTGAAGTCTCATGCATTGAATGCATGTAAGCAAATTTTAATTGAGGTTACCACCCTCGAGCTTTCCAACATTTTTAATTTCGTTGGTTTGGAGTTAAGCTCTTGAGAAGTGAATCTGTGTGACCCTGAACTGTGACTGTCCTAGCACTGTGAATCATCTTTCTCGAAGGAAAAACAAGCTATTAGTGAAGGTGTGTTACTATAAGTTTATACCCATCAAATGCATATTGATATTTGTAATGATAATTAAGAAGGAGCTATGTTCTACTGTGAATACACATGCTACTTTGCTTGTGATTGTGTTCTCTCATTCACGTCCTTCCCACTTGAGAATGAAATAATCGATTCATTTTAATGTCTAGCTCTCTAGTTAATGTCCATCCAAAATAAAATAAAATATTGTTGGGTTTTACAATGGGTCTCCATGGTTTTCTCTTATGACACATTTTTATGTGAATATTGGCTCTTGAACCTATGATTAGTATCGATATAGTCTAAGTATCATTCACCATCTTTACCCTTTCATAATGGAGTTTCAATGCTAGAACCATCTCGTCACCTCAATGCAATGACATTCTACATTTGAAGGAAGCATGTGTTGTGTAGTAATACTTTATGCCTGGATTCAAGGTTTATGGGTTTTCAAATCTCTATTTGGGTTGAATTTTCACATTTTTCTACCCTGGAGATATTGCCTCGAGCCAAGGTTTATTTATTTTCAAGAATCTGCTCGGCCTAGTTTCAAACCCACGCATTGTCATTGACTGAAGAAATTGAGTTGGCCTCGATGACAAACCCTAGTTATGTATCGTTGCACGATGAATATTTTGTTTCAGATGTATGAAATGAGTTTTGAACTTATTCAAGCTGACAACCCTAATTGTTTTTACATTATACTGAGTTTTCATGAAAAGGACATTATTCAGTTTGATTCCTAGTCATGGATTTAATGCAAAGTTACCATAATATGTTTTGATTGACTTGGTTTAAGGAATGAAAGGGGTTGATTTTGAAGTAATGTGTACATTGTGTATTTTCATTGGCCATACCTATACGATTGTTTTTGCATAGAAAATTATTTAGAAATCGTTTAGTTTCGAACCCGAATACTTAAAGAAGTGAACTAAAATATAATGAATGTATTTGATGATATCTCAAGCTGTTACCCATGATTTTGGTCGTCATGATGATGTATTGATTATGGTGCACTCAGGCTCTTCATGAGAACTTTCTCCTGAGAAAAGTTACCTTCATCTCTTCCTTAAAAATGGATTGTACTATGGTACCTTGGGAGTCATTGACATCAATGGTGATTTCCCTCGCACTTGTTAACGGTTTCATCAATGACCAGTAATCAAGTGGTTTCTGCCATGTTCGACTTCAACACATGTAATCACATGGTTAGATTCGTACTTTGGGCGACGAGATTGAAGATCCTGGATTTTATCTTTGTGATCTAGGTTGCGATGGAGTATGTATAATTTGCGACACATAGATCCACTGTATATGTTTCATGGCTATGTCATCTTGATTTGAAATTTCTCGCATAGATCCACAATGTATTCTGGTGGCTATGCTATATTTTGACGGCATGGATCCACAGTGTATGATTGGTGGCCATGACCCATGTCTACAATGTCACCAGTCTGTGATCTGAGTATGGGAATGCCTACCTCAGAATTGGTATATTTGATATTCTGCAGATGCCAGATGCAGGTTTCCGATTAGATGTGCTCTTGGTTCTCGACACACACATGCAGCTTACAAAGTCTATCGACTGTCACTGGTTCCAATCTCAGACTTTGGGGGGCATTCTGTTACCCATGATTTTGGTCGTCATGATGATGTGTTGATTATGGTGCACTCAGACTCTTCATGAGAACTTTCTCCTGAGAAAAGTTACCTTCATCTCTTTCCAAAAATATCATTTTTAAGGAAGGTTCGCAGGCTGCCAATACATTTGCCTGCGAGAATGCATGATTCTCGCAGGCTGCCTTAATCCAGACTGCGAGGGGTTCGCACTGTGTATAACTGCTAGGGTGCGAACACTTTCTAAAGAAGGGAAAAAGATGAATTCTCGAAGCTTCTAGAAGGGAATCTTCTAGAAGGATGAGATGGCATTCGAATGGTTATCTAAGTACTG
>ML806040.1:26348-38023 GCA_009831015.1 Picea engelmannii | reverse complement strand
AACAAAGACCAAAGGAAGCGATCATACGGTATGTTCATGATTCTTACCTCTTAGTATATTCAATAATTAAAATCTAGGGAAAGAGTATCATTCTGTCTTGTTTTGTTCTAGATCCAGGTGGATCTAGGGAGATCGGTTTGTGTTCGCACTTATGGATTTATCCAATAAAAAAATTGGTGACTCCACTGTGGACATATCCCATTTTCTTGTTGGATTTTTGTATTTTTTTGTGGCCATTTTTTTTGGTTTCATTTTTCTCCGGTCCTATCAGTCTCTGAGTCTTCAGGATATCCTGATAGACCTTCTGAGTCCAGAAACTTTTTGCAATTTTACTTCATTTTTAAATTTTTTTGATATGTTCAGTAATTCTCGCACTGTGTTCCATTGCAGCCTGCGAGAACTGGTTAGGTTCGCACCCTGCTCATAGGGTTCAGTGCGAGGTCCTCACACCTTGCTCAAAGGTTGCCTGCGAGAATTATAGATTCTCGCAGTGTGTTATATAGCTAGCCTGCGAACAGTCTTTTTCAAATTTTTTTGAATTTTGAGGTTTGGTCTTTCTGACTGCCCAGAATAGTTAGAATACCTCTTATAAGTTTCTTGGACCTTTGATTTATATATTCCTTGCTTTTGTTTGCATGCTCGAACAATTTTAGGGTTTCAATCTTTTTCTTGACATTGGTGACTTGACTCTTCTTGGCAAAACCATTCTCTCTGTCTTCAGATTCTGAGTGTGTTTGAATTGTTGGGATCCAGTGATTGATTGGAAGTTAAGTTTACTTTGGGTTTTTCTCATTTGCTTATTGATTTGAAAGCATATTTTCATTTGCATTGAGAAGACTATTTGGTTTGCTTTGTATTTTTGCTTTCATTGAAAGAATTGATTGGGTTGTTATTACTTATTTCTTTATGATTTGGTTTTCTGATCTCTCATTGATATAGTCCGAGTTCTTTTTGAAAAGTGAACACAAAGTTTTCTTTCATCAAATTGTTCTTTGTCATTTACAAAACATTGAAAATCAAATTTTAGAGATTGTTGAAGCTTTGAAAAAGACACATAGAGAATAGTCATTCAATAACTGATTGTTTGCATTGACATTGGAAAAGAAATTGAGCATTGTAATTCACGGTTGATTTAGCAAACTTTCTCTCTCTCCCATACATAGAATTCATTGAACGAAAAGTGATACATTTCATTCGCATCTTTGCATTGTTTGGGTCAGAGTCATACAACATCAGTTTCACTTCCGTTACCTTTGAGTAAACAACAACTTTTAAAAATATTGCGTAATCATAAAATTTATCTAGTAACTCTTTTCTAGGGATCTTTTACACCAACATTTAGCTAGGCTAGTGCTTTGGAGTAGGAAGAGAGATACACTCTCCAAAATCTCAAAACACACAATAGCATCTTGAGTTAGGGAGTGTTGAATTCCATTTGCAACATCTTGTCCTGGGAAGCCCTTCTCACACAAGGGTCATGCACTAGGTCGCATTGGTATTGACAGAGTTACTCACCCTGCTTTGTTGGTATTAGTGTAGAGATTGCACGTATTATGGGGGTCACTCACGAGGTATACCCACAATGATGAGTGGAAGCCTTTTGAGTTGATTTTGGGCTCGATACCCTGCCCTTGCGTGTGGATCGGACTGTCGACTGTTTCCCCAGGCATTACTATTGTTTGTGGTGACCTTAGTGGCCTATCTCTCTAGGTTCTTACCCAAGGTGACTGTGGAGGGGAAAGTCTTCACGGTACCTGGAATTGACGTTGACCAAACTCACTCGGGCTCCTTGGAGGGTATACCCACGATTATGTGTGGGAGCTTGCACCAGGGTGTAAGTCCGTTAAGCAGGTCGTCAGCGTAACTTTTCCACCCTAGCCCCACCCCTTCTCGTCTAGTTGTTGCGACGTTGGATTTCATCACCAACTAGTGGCTTCGATATTAGAAGATCTTGTTTTCCTGGTGATTGCTTATAGATTTTGTTTACTAGTGCATGTTGTTCATTTCTCGAAGTTGACCTTAAGAATTTCTTCGTGGAGCTTGTCACTTGTTTACAATTTCTCCCCCATGACGTTCACGTAGGATGCAAGGTTTATCTCCAGAACATCTGGACGATTCTCAACCCTTGCCTACTAGTACACCCGAGGGCTCTCCTCACGAGAGTGAAGTCCCAGTTGTTACCCCACCACACGTGGACACCAGTGGAGTCCCTGTTGTCACCACACCACAAGTAGAATCAACTAACTCTCTAGAACCTTTTCGAATTACTAATACTAGAGAGGACTATCGCATTCGTCGTGGTGAACGAGCTTTTGTGCGATTAAATTCTTCTGAAGAAGTAGTTGTTACATCTTCTGAATCAGCTGTTGGGCCTTTTCCCGGAGAAGAAGGACAAGATCCTTTTTGGTCAGGTAATTTCCGAAGGGTCCTTTTTGGTACTGAGTCACCTATAGTCTACACAATCAATCCTCTAGTACTTACTGAGACAGAGACTACACCAGTGACTACCACTTATTAGTTTGTTCTCTCGGACGAGATGGCCCATCTCGCGAATACTACTAGTGTCCAAACCAGAATTACGACAGCTACTCTTACTCCTATCAATACCCAACGAATGCCTGATGTCATTCCGACACTACCACCGGGATACCATAAGTTGAATGCTTTGTTGAAAACTGTTGTTCCAACACCTCCGCAAACCCCATCTGGTACTCCTGGAGGTCCTTCTGGGCATAATATTCCTGGTTTTATTCCGACACTCCCTCCTCAATTTCTTTCTAGCAATCCTAATCCTAGTGGCACTATACCATCCATTACCTCAAACTTGCAGATTCCTGGTGGTGGACAAGGTGGTACAATTCAATTTCCTCTTATTGGTCAAAATCCAATTACTACACAACCTTCGGTTGGCATACAACCTACGATAGGGGGACCAACCTCACCTTTTGGACAAAACATACCTCCTGAATTGGCCCAGTATTGGAATCAAGTTCTACAAAACTTTCCTCAAAATGCTGGGGGGCAACAAACTGTCCCTACTATCGGCCAACCATATCCAGGTATAACTAATCCTATTTGGGGTCAAAGTCACAATACTCAAACTCAGGTCCCTACTCAAACTCAAGGTTATCATCCTTGGAATTACTATCCTCTCCAACCACCACCGAATCAACTAGGGTCTTCCCAATATGGGCAGACTGCATACGGTCCTACTGGTTTGCCGACAGGGCTTCCACCTCAAAGTCACCAGTACCCATAGGTCAATCGACAGTTACCTTTTCTTGCTACTTTGGATTTGCCAGATTTGTCTAGGATTCTGAATGATCCTATTCGTCACTCTCCCCAATGGCCCGTTATTCCAGCCAAGCTTCCCTCGGACATTCCTAAATTCGATGGCAAGGTGGGAGAGGACCCGAACAATCACGTAATGACTTTTCATCTATGGTGTTCATCCAACTCTTTTATGGATGACTCTATTCGCCTACGTCTTTTTCAAAGAACCCTTACAGGGTTTGCTACGAAGTGGTACATTGAATTGCCACGAGGTTTCTTCTCTGATTTCAATACCCTAGCTATGAATTTTCTTACACATTACCAGTTACCGATCCGTTATGATACTGGGACTGAGATTTTAACTTCTTTCAAACAAACTAAAGGCACTCACATCTCAGATCATATACATGAGTGGAGACGGAGATGACGTCTCATTAAACTGGAACTCCCTGATCAGTTACTGGCCGAATGGTTCACGAAATCTTTTGTGAACAAAATTGGTAAAGAAATTTCTATGGGTGGTGTTGTTACAGAGGAGCAGGCTATAAGTCGTGCTCAATATATTGATCTCGTTTATTCGCAAACGGGAACACTTTACGATTTGCTACCTGAACTACCTCGTCCTGGTGCTTCCAGCACTTCAACTGCTCCAGCTGCCTCGCATGAAGCTGATGGTGTGATTGGCACTGCCCATGCCCACTCACATTCTGTTTCAAGTACAACCCCTAAATCTACATCTTCTAATGTTCAAAATGCTCTGTCTCCTACTACTCCCACCGGTAAAACTTCTGAGGTGAACGCCGTTCAATCTACCCCGACCGGTAAAAATAAATCTAAAAAGGGGAGAGGCAAGAATAATGAGGGAAAAAATAATAATCCAATAGAGCAAACTAAAACTCCTCCTGTTGAAGATCAGGATAAGCGCAAACCACGATACCCTTGCCTTATTTGTGGTGACGATCATTACACGAAGGATTGTCCTCGACGTGCTGAAGTTACTAAGTTCCTTCAAGGGACGCCAAAACCATCTATGCCGACAGTCTTGTCCCAACCCTTCCCGTCTCAACAACAGGCTCAGTTGGTCATCCATGACCAACCATCTACTTCTACAACATCATATGTTTTGATGTGCACTGGTGATTCTAAGCAAAATAACGTTGCAATCATGACTAGAGCCAAAGATTATTCTCCATCTAAGGAGAAGGTTGATGATTTACCTCCTGCTTTGGTATAACCCTCTCCACCGACTCCACCTACCAACGGTCCTCTTCATCTCGAACGACCGAGCCTTGATACAGTCCTACAACCCCCTAAGGGTGTTGTTCACAAGTCAGCTTTCAATCCTCATGCTCGTGCGGCCCAGAACTACAGTATTGTGGAAGATCTGGCCCATGCACCTTCAGCGATGTCTTCCCTTGAAGTCCTTCAGTCTTGTCCTGCACAATGGAAGGCTCTGTTGAAAGATATAGGTGGAATTGACCCAACAGATACGAATTTAATAGTCTTTGACTTGGAAGATCATATTCCAAGGTTACCCCCACAACTTGCGTTCCAGATACAAGTTGTTGTTTCTGACAAAAACATTTGCCGAACTGTTATCAACGAGGGTGCCTCTACGTGTGTAATGTCTTTTGCTTGTTGGAAAGCCATTAGTTCTCCTCCCTTAAATGAATCACAAAATACTTTGAAAGCCTTTTATGGCTCTGGTTTTAAGCCTTACGATGTTCTTCCTTCATTGCTTGTCACACTAGAAGGTAAGACGGTCCAAGTTGAAGTGGAAGTCTTTGACGCTCCCCTCGATTATAATCTTCTCCTTGGCCGTAGCTAGATCGATTCCATGCGCGCCGTTGTGTCAACAATTTTCCATGTAGTACGTTTTCCTCATCAAGGAAAGGTAGTTACTATTGACCAACTTGCCTTCTTCAATTCCGATACTCGTACTGGCAATGTGCCGTTTATATCTAAAACCTCACCGAGTTACGAGAATGTTGGTGTCGGCCTTTTAAAAGACTCTTCATTGATGGATACTTTTCCCATTCCGCCACCCGATGTTCCACGCTCGTCCGTAGCCTCTATCAATATGATCTCCGTCGTACCTCATGAACTTTCTGTGTCTTTCGACCCTTGGATAGTCCCTGACCCTAGAGATCACACTCGTTTCGGTGACATCATGCCATTAAGTCCGGTTGAATCGACTTATCACGCCATTCAATCAACAACACCTTCTACCTCTTCTCTTGATGAGTTGTCTCCCGATCCTTTCCGTGTTATCTTTCCCACTGACGAGATGATCATGTCCGTCATGGATGACACCCCTTGGGACGATGGGCATCATCGTTCCATACTTTTTCTGGAGCAACAGACTCTTGAGAACTACCAATGGATTTCGCCTCCGTCGACCGTTGTTGTCATATCGACCGTTCCTGGATCTACACATGATGTGTTTGCCGAAGGGAACCTCAGTAATATCTCTCCCACGATTCCCATTGATATATCCGTTAAACCTGGAGTCGTAAAAAATGTTCATATTGGAGCTTCGTGTTCTCCAGATGAACTTGTCACTTATACATCTCTGTTCAAAGAATTATGTGACATATTCGCCTGGAGTTACGAAGAGATGCCAGGTATCGACCCTGCTATTGTTGTACATGAGATAAAGACATACCCCGGAGCTAAACCTGTCCGACAGCGCCTACGTCCTGTACACCCACGTAAAGCGACGACTATCAAGCTCGATGTTGAAAAACTTCTTAAAGCCGACTTTATTTATCCCGTGGCTCTGAAAGAATGGGTTTCCAACCCTGTTCCAATTGATAAGAAAGGGGGCAGTATTCGTGTATGTGTTGATTATAGGGACATTAACAAAGCCTGTCCAAAAGACAACTTTCCAACCCCTTTCGTCGACCAGATTGTCAATGACTGTGCCGGAAGTGAAATCTTCTCTCTCATGGATGGTTTCTTTGGCTATAATCAAATTAACATCGCTCCCAAGGACCAACACAAAACTGCTTTTATTTGTCCTTGGGGTACTTTTGCCTATAGGAAACTTCCCTTCGGTCTTAAGAACGCTGGCGCGATGTTTCAACGTGCTATGTCTTACGCTTTTCATGATATAAAGCATATCGTTCAACCCTATTTGGACGATTTACCTGCTCATTCTATGCGCCGAGTCGATCACCCCACTCATCTCCGAGCTATTTTTGTTCATTGTCGGTTCTATCGTATTTGTCTCAATCCTCATAAATGTGTTTTTTGCGTAGAATCCGACCGTCTTCTAGGTTTCATCGTTTCACGTCAAGGGATCAGGGTGGATCCCATTAAGGTTGAGGAAATTCTTAATCTCCCTCCTCCTTCTACACTACGCCAGTTGCAAAGTTTGCAGGGGAAAGAAAACTTTCTTCGTCATTTCATTCTTAATTACGCCGAGATTAATCGTGGTTTTACACGGCTACTAAAGAAAGATTCAGAGTTCGTCTGGGATTCCGTTGCCAACAATGATTTTGAGGTTTTGAAATTGTCCCTCACAAGAGCTCTGCTTCTCTTTCCTCCTGATTATAACCGTGATTATTTTCTTTATCTTGCCGCCTCTGAGTATACCATCAACATGGTTCTGGTCCAAGAGGATGATGTGCACGATGAACATGTTATTTATTATTTGTGTCAAAGTCTCACATCCACAGAGATCAAGTATCAACATGTTGAAAAACTGGCCTTGGCTTCCGTTCAAGCTGTTCAACGTTTTCGGCATTATATCCTCTCCAGGAAAACTACAGTGATTTCTCATTGCAACCCCATGCAACATATTTTGACACGTCAATTGCTGGGGGGAAAATACTCCAAGTGTATTGTCATACTCCAGGAGTTTGACTTGGAATTCGATCGCGCCACATCTAAGAAATCGTTAGTTTTCGCTGAGTTGATATGTGATTTTCCGTACTCTGCCATGGAAAATGTAGCAGTAGATTCATTACCCGATGAATCACTTTTCCTTATTCGCACCGACGATATTTGGTATGGAGATATCATTATATATCTCCAAACCCAGACTTCCCGACCTGATTTGTCTAGTGCTGAACGATGTCGCATACGCTATCAAGCGCGTCAATACATTATCCTCGGGGATACTCTTTACCGTCGAGGAATTGACTCTGTTTTTTTACGTTGTCTGAATGACTGCCATTCCAGAGCATGTGGTGGTCATATGTCTGGGTATGCTACTGCCCAGAAGATCTTACGCGTAGGATATTTTTGGCCTTCCTTGTTCAATGACTGCATTACTGCTGTTTAGAAGTGCCATGCCTGCCAGACCTACAATCAGAAAATTCGGTCACATGCTGCTCCTCTTCATCCTGTGGTCTCAGTTGGTCCTTTTGCAAAATGGGGCATTGATTTCATGACATGTCACCCTCACTCGGCCGGGGGGCATGGTTACATCATTGTAGCTGTTGATTACTTTACAAAATGGGCCGAGGCGATGCCAACATTCGATAATACTGGAAAGACTGCAACGCTGTTTATTTTTAACCATGTCATAGCTCGTTTTGGTGTTCCTCAAGCTATTGTCACTGATCACGGTAGTCATTTTAGGAATTTCATGATCTCTGAACTTACGGAAAAGTTGGGTCTTCGTCATGATAACTCAACACCCTATTATCCGCAAGCTAATGGCCAGGTTGAAGCAATCAACAAGGTTCTTATCACTATGCTTCGACGGATGATAGGAATTCATAAAACAAGCTGGCACATGATGTTGTTTTCAGCATTGTGGGCATATCGGACATCTGTCAAATCCGCTATGGGGTTTACGCCTTTTTGATTGGTCTATGGTGTGGAATCCATTCTTCCAATAGAATGCAAGATACCTTCTCTGAAGCTAGTTGTCGAACTCTTACCCAATACTTATGCTGAAGAAGAACGTCTATTTTATCTGATGCGATTAGACGAAACTCGACGTGACGCCACTGTAATAATAGAAGCCCAGAAGAAACGTGTCAAGGCACAGTATGACAAGCATGTCAAGCCTCGCGTTTTCTCTGAAGGTGATCTTGTTCTTCTTTATGAACAGGATCGTGATACTTTAGGAGCTGGGAAATACGAACCAATGTGGCGAGGTCCTTATATTGTTCGTCGAGTTTTGGAAAAAGGAGCATATGAGCTGGTTGATTACGATGGTATCCCTTTGAGTGAACCCAGGAATGGGTTGTACTTGAAGAAGTACTACGCATAAATCATTTGTGCACAAGTACATGTATTTTAATGTATCATACTTTGTGTGTGTTACTTTAGTTTTTCTTTTGTCGTTATTTGGTCTCTGCCTTATGTGACGGTGTGTTTGATTTTCAGATGTTGGAGTCTTCGCTACCCTATATTGGCTTCACTGATGGCGCTAGCCGTAGTACTCAGAATCTTGCGTCCGCTGCATGGGCAATCTATGCCCCAACAAACGAACTTATATCTTTACGAGGTGTATGTCTTGGGCGTGCAACCAACAACATTGCCGAGTATAGCGCCGTGATTGAATTATTGGTTGATGCTATCTCACTCGGAATTCGTCATTTGGTTGTGCGACTCGACTCGCAGCTTGTAGTACTACAACTAAGTAATATCTACTCTATTCGAAGTCCTACTTTGTTAAGGGTGTATTTGCGAATTCACCTCTTGGAAAGGTATTTTGATCACATTGAATATCAACATATTCCTAGATGTCTTAATACATTAACAGATGCATTGGCTAATTATGTATTGGACAGACATTTGAACCATTTATAAATCAAACACATTAAAATTCATGCAATGTAAAGTAAACCGGTAGAAGCCATATGTATATATAACGATCAAAAGAGTTTGTTTTTTACAAAAAAAGTTTGTCCGAAGACCAAAATATCAAAAATTGAAGCTTATAGCTTCTACAAAGTGACGTCACAGATGACGTTCACGGTAACACACTACTGCCCTGGGAACCCTACGGAGTAGTCGACCCATAGCTGCTGATACTCCTACAGTGTGACGCTGATCGCATCGTGGAACCTCTTCCAGAGTCATATTTGGAATGTCTGCTATCAGACCCTCTAAATTATGTTCCACTATCTGATAATCTTCGGCATACTGTGGTGCTGCTGATGCTACCTCTCCTCGCCTCTGGATAGGAGAACTGCCAGCAGGTCTATACATTCCAACATCTGTGTTATCAACAAACATTTTTGTATTATCCTTTGGATAAACAATATAAAATAAAAAAAATTGAATATGATTAAAATTCACAAAAACATTTAAAAAGAGAAAATGTGTGTACTTCTTACTGAGGTCTCCCCACTGAGCGTCCTCAGGCAGTGCTAGATCCGGATCTCCTCGGAAATCCAACCCGGCATAGGCGTAGTCATCGACCATCAGCATCTGGTTATGGAGCCAGTCAAAGAAAATATCATCATACTTGACGATTGGTCCTGCCATGTGCCGGGCTATGAGACGACACCACCTCAACATCCTTGGATCTCTAGAACCCGATAGGTTCCACTCAGCCTGTAGTCGGAGTACAGGGACCCTCTCAAGGAAGAAAGACACTAGTAAAGATCCATACCCAAATTGTTTCAATTCACCTCGCCTGCATTTAGTTAATTTCCTTTTGATACTGCGAAGCACAACATCGGCCCAGTTGAATACACGAGGCTCAGTACACTCGATGGCGTACTGGAAGTAGCTCTGCAATGCCATATGAGGAGAAGAACTCCCCGCCATCCGAGGGATAGTAAAGAGGATAGTGCGGAGGGTCAAGTATTGTACCCCCCAGATAGCAACTTTTCCCTTTTTCCTCTTAGCCTCTGGTACACAGTGTTGATTGCAATATTCACTCATCTTGAGGCCACCACCTCTACTGCCGGTCAGACTGACATAATACCCACGCCTGGATAATCCTGTCAAAAAGTATATGTCCTCGATGTCTATGGACAACGTATGAGCTCCTACATTGAAAACCTGTTGATTTGGGTCCCACATACGGACTAGATACTCCAGTAGTCTGACCTGGGCCCTCATGCCTGGAATGCAAAAGTATTTTAAGAGCCCACAATATTTCAATGCTGCTATGGTGGGAGGATGATTCTCGGCATTTGCATTATCCTCTTCGTGTTCTCATTCTCGCCACTCAAGCATCATGTTGGTGGCTATTTACCTACACAAGAGACATAAAAGGAGGGTTAATGATTTTATTCATGATATAGATCTTTTTCATTGGCTCAATTTTTTAAAAAAAATTTGAGTTTGCGGTTATCGTAGGCGCCTCTTTTACACAGTGCGAACACCTCGCAGGTGGCTTAAGGCTCACCTACGAGAACATATCATTCTCGCAGGTTACGTATAGGCTGCCTGCGAGAACGCCTATGTGCATATAGGGTTCAAAAACCAACTTGAAAATGAGAAACTAACCAATGAAATCAAAAATTTAAACCATGGAAATGTCAAGAATGGAAAGCTTACCTTAATGCTGCAGATGGCTCGTGAAATGATCTCTCGTAGCTCTCGCAAATCAACGTCGAATTCAGAGGGTAAAAAGGGGGTTTTGGAGCTCAATAGTGAAAATGTGAAATGATATGGTAAAAATGGTTATTTACTCATTTAAGTTACTTTTTACTATGTCATTTTTGGGTTTTTATACTTATCTATTGATTAAACCTAATCACTAATACCAAGATGAGTGTAATGACTTGCAGGTGTGATGACAATGACAACTAAACACAAGGGTATGGACATATTTTTCTTCGTTATGGAGTGTTTTTTATTGTTTTTAGGGTTTTTACATAAAACCTCGAGCATCGTTTTTGTTCGTTCTTACGCTCGTAAATCCAAGAGAACGTGATCGAGCATAGTTTTATCACTTTTTCGGGCTCAACAAGGTTATACGAAAAATGAACCCCCCTGGAGTCCTCTTTAAGCTCTTTTCAGACTCTCTAAACATGAAAAGATCGCCGAGCGACCTTGCTATTTTCACGCTCGTTAAAGTATTTGAAATACGCGTCTGGTGAGCGATAATTTATCTCTTTTTCAGTCTTGTCCAGACTACTTTACGAAAAAGGAACTGAGAGAGTTCTCTTTTAAGTGTTTTTTCCAAACTCTATAATCTTGAAAAACCTTCGAGTTTACTATCTCTGGACTCGTTAAACAAACATTGACAGACCTGTGATGGGACCGAACCACTCCTTCTTAGGGTTCGCTAAAAATACTCCGAGGGACTCGTCCGAAGAAGGAGCTTATATCAACAAGCACATGTGATCCTCTTCAAGCTTGCGTAAAAATAAAGAGGTACTTGCCAGAAATGGTGGGGGAAAATTTGGGAAAGGGATATGTTTCATCTTTATATTGATTGGCAGTAAGTGTCGCTCTTGAACATGACACCCCCTATTCATCAT
>ML806040.1:0-11662 GCA_009831015.1 Picea engelmannii | reverse complement strand
TGTTCAAGTACAAGATGATTCAAAATGAAAATGTCTCCTTGGTATATATAGGATACTAGGAGGTATAATTACAACTAATGGCCTAAAGCCGACATAAATAAAATAACATTACTAATATAATATGCCCCAATTAAGGGGTAATGTGCCAATATTAGGGCTTAACAGTGTGTGTGTGTGTGTCTTCCCAATGTTGTTCAAACATCAACAATTTATGTGTGGTTAACTATTGTCAAATGATAATGTGAAAAAATAAGCTTCTTTCACTATTAGATGTCCAACTCAACTATTATGATTGACCCAAAATTTTGAAATTCTATTGGTTATTGAATTTCCAACTCATCAATCATATTTTTTTTTTTCTTATAAGGCCCATTTTAGCCCAAAATTTCCTCTAATGGACGATTACGATAATCATTAGAGATCAAATACCATATATTTTTCAAGTTTTTTTTTTTGGTAAAAATGCTTCTTTACACCATTCATATGGAATAACATGCACATGAAAATTTTACAAAAAGAAGGGTAGCAAGGTCAAACACGACTCCACTAATGACAAGGGCTATAAATGCCCAATAATTACATCCTAAAAATGCTTATCCAAAGTTTGATCCAAAGTTTGATCAAATGCTTATTGATGTGAAAATATTTAAGTTTAAGAGTGCAAACATCAAGAATGCCATAAATACAAGTGTAAATAACAAAATAGAAGCACAAATATCATAAGATTATAAAAATATTATGCTACCACAAGCACCATGCTAGATGTTTAAGGCTCAATATCATTGTTATTGAATGGATCAACCCAATCAACAACCTATTGCTCAGGATCTAAGACATTGACCCCCTATATGGTGTTCTAATGCAATGGCCATATTTTCACCTCTAACACTTCCAACGCAAATGTTGGAAACTTATCATTTCTATAATTGTTCTTTATTTTCAAGTTATGAGGCTAGCTACGGTGGCATTTGTGACACTCCCTAACCATTCAATCAACCTCGTATATACATTAGCTACTAGTTTGGTGTGAATTTTGTGATTGGAGTAAGAAACTAAAGAAAGAATTGGTGGTTATCATCACATAATGCATGGGGTCCTAACCCAATAATCAAGCACTTAATAAAGGTGGGAAACATTTGTAACAATAAATCACACACTTTCCACACAAGCCATTTGAGGCCATGTATTGTCAAATAATATGTATGTGTACTTTCTATACTTTGTTTGTACATGCATAAAGCATTTTGGAGGCATTTCACTTGATTTGGGTTTTGTTCAACCTTAATCATCCAAGTTCACATTATATCCCCTTATGGGACCTTTATGGCCATTATAGAAGCACCTTAACTGTAATGCATTGCATTCATCCTACTAGACCCTTTTCCAATATATGTGTTTTTTTGCATAATCAAAGTCAAGCATTGTTGATCATTGGGCCACCCTTAAATTCCTTTGATGTCTGGTACCTCACAGTGTGTGCATGGCCAAAACCATGCATCTCTATTGTTGTTATGTTGTATATATAGGAGTAGTCGCAGGTTTTCATGCTATTATACATGATTGAGTGTTCATGTCTCCTTAATGAAAAATTGATGATTCAACTTCTCATTTTAACATCTCATTATTGTGACATAGACATCATTTTATTGCTATTTCCCCAGAACATTCGATCTAAATGGGTTTTCAACTTCACTTATTGAATTTTTTCCCTTCGTGCCCACCATACAACAAGAGTGAGCATTGGGTGAAACATTCTCATATCAATATTTAAGGTTGATCTTGTGATCCATACCAACAAACAAAGGTTTTTGTTTACGTATGGTGTTGCATATCTCTTTATTGCACCTTCCAACCATACACGTTGAACTCCTCTACTCTTAAGTTAAAGTGGAGCTCCTCCAAATAGTATTGTTGATCCACCACAACCTATAATCCCTCAAGGATTGTGACATACAACATATAATCATTTTGTTTTCAAATGTATTACAATTTTATCATATTTATAATTATATCATAGACATGCATGTGTCTTCTCATGGTGTAAAGTTGTGAAATTATATGGATTCATTAGATCGGGGTTTTCTTGTTAAAGTTTTACTTATACAAATAGAAATTACGATTCTTATTTATTATTATAATCATTTAGCACATTGGCTGCATAAATAAGATCATTGAAAGAGAGGCAATCATAGAAACAATAGAGACACATAGATTATCCCGAGAAACCCTCATGGGGGAGAAAACCCAACAAAAAAATCCTCAATATAGATAGAACAAAGACAGAACAAAAGATCCTCCTCTACTCCTTCACTAACAAGATTAACGCACCACTTAACCAAGAAATACCAAGAGATAGACCAAAAACCCTCCTTGATGTCACCCCTAGTTGCAACATATTCTCCTCCAAGACTTGCACACTACAGAGTTGAGTGTGTGTGTGTGTGTCCAAATGAGTCACTGGCCTCTCTTATTAATAGTGGTCTAGCCATCCTATAATTAGGTCTAGGCTGACCTGTCACTTTACCCTCTTAATTTGCAATTAACTGTCAAGGAACAATAGGGCCAACTTTTACTAAGGCACAGTAGGGCCTAATTAAATATAATATAATAATATTATTCAACTCTCTCTCAGGTATAATATTCTTCGAAGTTACAATATTTCAACACTCCCCCTTAACAAGAAGGGTATTCTACTAACAACATCAATAACAACTGACTGGACTCAATACAACATCAAGAATAGGGGACATTGCCATCATCATCGGGAACACTATCGGTCATATCTATAGGTCATCAAAAGTTTTTCTCATCATCAACATCAGTAGAAACTGAACATCATCTTCATTTGTAGTGAGGATTTGGAGTAACATCATCATCATCAACAATATGAAGCTAGAACATCAACATCAACAACACGAAGATGGAATAACATCATCATCATCGACAACATGAATATGGAACATCAACATCATTAACAACATGAAGCTGGAACATCAACATCATAAAAAACATGAAGTTGGAACATCAACATCATCAACAACATGAAGCTGGAACAACAACATCATCAACATGATGAAGTTGGAACATCAACATCATCAACAACATGAAGATGGAACAACAACATCAACAAAAAAAAGATGGAACATCAACATCTATATGTGGCAATAGAATGAGGCAGGTGCATCAACAACAACATCTGTGTTACTTTGACAAACCTTCCTTACCGGACCTTTGGGATCTTCCCAGGAATCATAAAATTCCCTAGGATATAAAATCCTAAAAATCTACCATGTGGTACTCGAACAGATCGTCCTTATTAGACCTTTGAGATCTGCCTAGGAATCATAAGATTCCCTAGGATATAAAATCCTAACTGAGATACCACTACTGACCACATATAAATGCATAGGTACTCTGACAGGTCATCCTTACCAGACCTTCAGGATATGTATAGGGATGAGCAGTCCCCTAGGATATAAAATCCTAACTGAACTACCCAATGTTGGTCAGGATACCATAATATCATCGACATCACTCCCCATTTCGATGAAATTCCTTTTAGACTACACCAAGCTTGCCTCGGAAGTACTCCAACTTCACATGAGATAGAGGCTTAGTCAACACATCTACAACCTACTCATCTGTGCCAAAATATTGGAGATTTACAACTCCCTTATGCACCATGTCATGAATGTATTGATATTGGATCTCTATGTGCTTTGTCTTATCATGGAACACTAGGTTCTATGTCATCTTTATGCAACTATGGTTATCACATAAAATCATGATAGCTTCCATCTTCAGATCGAACAGACATGTCAACAACTTTCGAATCCATATAGCTTCATAACTAGCAGAACATGTTGCAATGTACTTCGCTTATGATGTGCTGAGAGAAATATTAGACTACTTCATGCTTTACAACAGATTCATGGTTGACCCCAAATTGAAACAACATCTTGAAGTGATTTTTATGTCTAAAGCACTTCTAGCCCAATCTGAATCAGTATAGCCATACAACATGAAGTCACAGTCTCCAGTATAAAAAAGTCCATAGTCCAATGTACCCTTAAGGCATCCCATCACATGCTTTACAACTACAAGGTGAACACATCTGGGCTCCACCATATACTGACTCAAGGTTTTCACAACAAAGAATACATATGGTCTGGTATTGGTCAGATACATCAATGAACCAATCATTTGTTTGTATAGAGTGTCAGCCAATAACTTCAGATTCCTCTCCATAGGAGTGGACATGGTTCTATAGTCCATTATGTTGAATCTCTTCAAAATTTCCACAACTTACTTTCCTTGACTAAGGAAAATCTCTTCTGGGCTCTGCCATACTTCAATACCTAAGAAATAGTGCATCAGGCCTAGGTCCTCATTTCAAATTCAGTGACAAGATTCTTCTTACAATATGTGATGAGATTTTATTCATCTGTCAATAATAAGTCATCCACATATAGCAACAACTTAACTGGTCCATCATTCTAAATATTGAAGTAAATGTTTGGATCATCTTTACTCTTGGTAAATCCCAAGCTCATCAGAAAAACTATCAATCCTTCCATACCAAGCTCTTGGATCTTGCTTCAACTTGCAGACATGAGTCTTCCTGTCTTGTACTTTGAAACCAAATTTTCACATCACATTATACCAACTTGGTACACTTGCTTAGTTGCAACTCAATCTGCAAAATCATGCACTAGCTCTATGTGCTTTCTACAAAGCACTATCTGTCTCACTTCCTGAGAGTATGTTCTAAACTCTCTCTTCAATTGTTCCTTTGGGACTGGGACTCTGCACCTGTAGCTTCTCTGAAGCTAAGAATGACTAATCCATTCCCACTGTGGTTGTTGAACTATGAGAGTAACTCCTCTACTCTATCACGACAACATCTTCATCTGAAACTGAGAGTGGCTCAGTAACTGACATCAAGGGTAGATTATCCTCTTTCTCTGGAGGTAACTCAATCTTCTATTGCAATCATGTCTCCATGGCCCAACTCATGTACTACACCAACTGACACTAGAGATAACTCAATCTCAAATATAGGGATTTTCATACTTGCTTCCTCTAAACCTCATATTGTGTCGACTTATTTTAATGAATCGTGTTTGTTATATATCTATTTCTTCTGATTACTGGAGAAATTGTCTTGTCCTAGTCTTCTCCCTCTTGCTGGGAGAATCCTCTGGACACAAATCAAGCTTTGTACATATTTATATTTTTATCTGCAGCATGCTTGATCTGTTAGATCAATCTTGGAAGTCACCATTGACTTCCCTTCCGGTCTCAAGGAAAAATCCATATCCCAGTCCTTTTGACTGGCTTCCTCCTCTGTCATTGAAATAAGGGAATCTTCTTAGGATATTTCATGTGTCTTATAGGTCTCTGAATCTACAATCTAGTCTTCTCAACTCATGACATTTGTCTGTCATTCCTAGAAGATTTCTCTTTTTCCCATTTGATCCTTTCTGAGATCAGGCTTACTTTGAGTCTTGATTTCTTCTAAGTCTACAAAAATTCCATAGTATTTGTAGGATATACTTTGTGTTGAATACCAAGTCTTATTATGAAAAGTTGATTCAGACTTCAAAGAAATTATGCTTCCTGTTAAGGTGGTTACATTATCTATTAACCAAGTCTATTGTGAGTTCTATTCTAATGTTCGGTCATATTTGGAGCCTCCTACTCCTTACAATAAATCTCCATATGAGATACTTTGTATCTCAAAAGTAGCTTCTTCTTCATGTTCTTTTGTACATGGACGTATACGGTCATGTATACAACTTGGATAGTCTGCTCCATATATTATCTAATATGTCGTCTCCTTCAACAGTCACTATAACTTCCTTAGGGTTATCATCTGTGACCTTCACGGAACAAGAACAACAAGGGAGAAACATTAGACACGAATAATACTCTTTATAATAATAATAAAACAATATCAAGAACAATCATCACAATAGCTCCTTTAGAGATATCACTTGTGACCTACCTGAAACAAGGGTAAAAAGTAAGAAATGCAATAATAAGGAATGAGAGAAACACTCTTCTAGTGTTGTGATCAATCATTCCTCCATGGTAACCTGGAAACAAAACAAGAAGTTTCTCCTAGAGGAGATGTTAGTTATATCTAGTTAATGATTACAATAAGAATTTGTCTCAAGAGTGCTCACATGCTACCAAGTATTCAATAATAAAACTTTTCAAAGATTTCTATCACAACAATAGTGTTTAGCAGTTATCAAACTTGATATGTGTAAATTTGAATCTGATCAATTTAATCAATCAAACATGGAACCTGGAGTATTGTCCTCAAGGATGAGTGTGTTTATTTTCTTCTGAGTCTCCTTCACTCAAGATGACAAGCACTTTCATCAACCTGTCCTCTGTACTAAGACAATATGCTATCTTGACAGAAATATGAGTTAGGGAATAAACTATATAATCTCAACTTTAATCAATCTAATACTTTGACTTTAATTTTGACCAATGGTTATTTTGATAACTTCAACAGATCAAAATGAAACCGAGATATTCATAAGATTACAATAATTCCATAACAAGTTGATGCATATCAAAGTAATCAAACCTGATGTGCATAGTTCCTTTGAATGTGTTGGATCTGAGATCCCTCTGGATATACGATTGTTGTTTTGACAAAAGATCATTTTCTCCTGCAAATACCCTTTAAAATAATGATACATTTTAAACATATGTAAGTACATAACTATGACAACATCGACAAGTAGTGGCACCATTCGACAATAGTGGGAAGTAATAACAAACCTTTAAAACTTCAAAGGTGCTTCAACTTGTAACTTAAAGTTAGTTGGAGATTTGCTAAGGTAGGACGCACTAGAACAATAAAAAACCAGTCCCAACACTTCACAAAAATTTCACTGCAACTGGTACTGCAACTAGTGTTGGTGTTGCAACTAGTATGAAGGAACTGGCACTGCAACTGCAACTACAACTATAACTGGTACTGCAACTGCAACTTAGAGTTTTATGAGGAAACTCGATATTCTCAAACTTTGATTTTAAAAATTCTGATCTAGGGACTAGACGCGCCCTCCTAGGGCGAGTTCCTAGGTGTGGTTACTTTCTCCAACATCCTCCTCAAACAAGGAAAACATCATGCTTAGGGTTTCTCAAGAAACGTTAATTCTGCAACAGTTGCAATACTGAAAATTGGATATTGGAGGGGGTGCGTTGAGGCTAGTCACTTCTTATAAACTGTGAGTTGGTCTCTTTCAGGCCTGCTTTGATACCATGTTAATTTTACTTATACAACTAACAGTTACAATTCTTCTTTATTATTATAATCATTTAGCACATTAGTTGCATAAATAATATCATTGAAAGAGAGGCAATCACATAAACAGTAAAGACACAAAGGTTATCCTGGGAAACCCTCGTGGGGGAGAAAACCCAATAAAAACTTCCTAAATATAGATAGACCAAAGACAGAACAAAAGATCCTCCTCTACTCCTTCATTAGGAAGAGTAGTGCACCACTTAACCAAGAAATACCAAGAGATAGACCAAAAACCCTCCTTGACGTCACCCCGAGTTGCAACAACTTCTCCTCCAAGACTTGTGCACTACAGAGCTGAGTGTGTGTGTTTTTGTCCAAATGAGGCACTAGCCTTTGTTATAAATAGTGGTTTGGCCAGCCTATAATTAGGCCTGGGATGACCTGTCACTTTACCCTCTTAATTTACAATTAACTGTCAAGGCACAATAGGGACGACTTTTACTAAGGCACAATAGGGCCTAATCAAATATAATATAATAATATTATTCAACTCTCTCTCAGGTAGAATATTCTTTGAAGTTACAATATTTCAACATTTCTCTTTTTCTTTCCATGCACTTTCACTTGAAGCTTTAGACATAGGAAGAAACTATGGCAAGTATAACACTAATCTTTCATACCTTTGAGTTTGCGAGGATAACAAAGAGAATTTTTTGCACCTTTTTTTAGGACTTAAGCATGAATTCCATTTGTGTGTTCAACAAGTTATCCTCTCTTCTCCCCTACAACATCAAGATCTAACTTATGCACTTGAATAGTAATTAACGAGGATAAATTAACACATATAGCCATCCTTTTATCCCATTAAAAATATATGTTTATAAGAGCTTCATTAAAAATGTCATCATTCTTTTTCTTTATATAAAAATAATAAATTTTCTATTCTAACAAGTTTCCCTACAAACTAAAATTTGACAAAATATGGAAGTTTATCATAGGTCAACTTTCCAAGAGATGGGAGCTAGAGAAAGATGGCCACAAAAAGACTCAACCCATATCCAGGTAGACCTAGCATATGAACATAAATGAGAAATATACTTAAAGGACCATGATCTTCCACTTCAAGGATATTTAGGGTTTGATCACCCAATATGAACAAGATAAAAGCCATCAACCAAACCTTCTAATAAGAGGATCTAGATTAAAAAATGTTTTCTTAAGTTTTGTGAGGGAATTTTAGACCCTCCTTAGTCTTTAGATCTAGATAGTATATTTATTCATGTGAGTTCCTGACAATGGCCTCACTAGCAACCAATGATAAACATTCATTGATTTATTCTTGGGGAGACCTTGGAGTAGTTCTACTACATCATGTCTTTGCACCAAGTCTAAGGAATTTGAACTCCTATTTTGGAGAGTAAAGGGTTTTTCATTAGGATTTTAACTATATCTAGTACAACTTTTATAAACAAATAAACTAGTTTGAACATCTTCATCAACTCCCTATGAGGTTTATTCTCTAGAACAAATGTCACAAAAATATCTAATATTGTTCCTCTTTTAATGATCTGGGTTATTTTCATTTGATGACCATTACATGAATTGCATTAAGAGCATAAATAAAAGATTATGTGCAACATGATTAAAGAAGACATAATCCTGGAGAAAAGATGAGAAGAACAACAATAACACAAGACATGATAACAAAGTTCATCCCAAGAATGGACTACGTCTCTGGGCCCACTTCGAAGTGGAGAGGCGTTTATATTATCTCAATAATAAACTGGCATAAATTACATGGCTTTACCTCAAACTGGAAATGACCTAAAACTCCATTGCCCGGATTAAAAATCTCACTGCACCAGTGGATTCGTGGCGAGAAATCGTGTAGAAATGACTATCAAATCATGAAATTTTGACACTGCTCATCCCAGGTCCCTATTGGGTTCTTTGCCTCGTAATGCGTGCCACTCCAGACTGTAATTAATCATGTACTTTCATATAAAATCATGCCTTGTACTTGGCTGGGAACATACCTTATTGGGTTTTAATTAATTTACTGGTGGGTGTACTTTACAAAATGTCCACTAGATGTACCGGTTGGTGGAGTCTTAATTAGGCGTTTGTTATGGGGAGGTCTAGGGGTCAAATCCCCTAGACCCCCATTTTTAACCATTCATTACAATATAGTTTAACAACTATATTGCATTACAACCACCTGCCATAATATATATATATATTATATTTGGTATGTCTGTTGAAACTTCCCGCCCGTTTTTCATTGGGATATGGGGCCACTGGCCGGTGTTAACCGCTAGATTTGTGGTCGATATTTTTGGGCTTTTGGGTCGGGCGTCGGCTGGTCCAACAACCAATTTTATATTTTTTTTGAATTGGTCGATTCTTGGCCCTCATTGGGCGTTTTCGGGGTGCCACATGGTGCCTAGTGATTGGGCCACGTGACACCCTACCATTCACCGAACCTGCCCAGTCAAATGTTGACATAAGAGGCCATGTGTTCTATTGTAAGGAGGCAATGTGGTGGCCTTTGGGTGGTTCCATGTGGTATCACTTGGGGGTGCCACGTACCACTCACCAATTGGCCCAAGTGGGCACCGAAAAAGTCAAATCAGCATGCCACATGTCAATCTGTTGTGCTACCATGTGTCATGTTGACGTCGCCTCTGCATAGTTCATTGTTGATGTCAGTAAGTTGACTTTGACTGGGTTGACCACAACTTTGACCGTCCATAACTTCTTCATTCAGACTCCATTTGAGGTGTCGTTTGCGTCATTAGAAATATCTCGACGAGCTCTTCGACTTGGTGCCATTTTTACTGAGATTTGAGGACTTTCAAATTTTTGCCTTTTAGATCCTCCTAGATCATTTAAAGAGCCTTGAGGTGGGGAACCAAGGGATCTCAACCAAAGTCTTATTATCTTCTAGAAAAATAAGCTACCACAAACTGAATGCTCATTGAAAGGGAGGTCAAATCAAATATTTTTTCTCATGATATTATATCTCAAGAAAGGTTTAATTTCCTCATGGTCCTTATAGATACAAACGCATCTTTAATATTATCTTTTACCAAGATAAGAATAAGATCTTTAAGACTCATGCTCAACCAACATTTTTTCTATCGAGCCTCCCTTTACTAATGAAGTTCTTAGAAATAGTTTTCAAACCTTTTCATTGTAGAGGGCATAATTAATCCTCTTAGAACACACATCAGGCCCCTAATATGGGTATTGTGAATTTCCATAACTCCTTAATCTCTCAAAGTACAACGAAAACTCTATTGGATTATATGGAATCCTTTTTATGAACCCTTTGAAAATTATCGGGAAAAAAGGGGGGGGTTAGAGATTTATATGGCCTCTTATAGACACTCAATGATGGCACACAAGAGGAATAGTAGTATACATGAGTGGGAACTAAAAATTTGATACATTTTTGGAAGCTAGTTTCCGAAGACATGGTTTTCAAAATTTTCTTTTGAATTTTCCTTTCCACTTTTGGATTACCATATCCCATAACTCATCTTACAAATCTTAAACGAAGAAGATAATATTTGAACACTTGAATATATGATCATGTTGAATCTAAGCCTAACCTCTATCCAACAACTATAATGGGTTTCCTTTAACATTTTATTTATAGCATTGAGCCTTTTCCCACTAAATCCCAGAGCCCAAGTTTGTGCAAAAAAAAATCTAGATAATCCATTGTACTTTCCAAGGATTCTCGATCCTCCAAAATGATGAGGAATGAGTAATTTAAAATGGCCATTAGGTAATTGATTTGATTTAAACCTAAGAAGGGGAATTCCTTTAATAATACTTGGTTAATTACTTTTTCAATTAGATACCCTAATGCTTTAATCAACATGATAAAGGGTAGGGGTTAAGGCATGACATTCTTTGACTGATCCAAATAAGCACATGTCTTCATATGTGCATCTATTCATGGAAATGTGGGGTGAGGAATCCATGAACATAGTTTCAAATTTTGACAAATAGAAACCTAATCTTAATGACTTTAGGATTTCCAAGATAAAGAACCACTCCACCCTATTATAAGGTTTTTCCAATGGTCTAGACATTTGGCCCCTTCTATATTTTCCTACATTGCAATAACTTATCTAACATGAGTTTCCATTTTATAAAACTAATCTACTACACCTAATCATTTTACGGAGAATATACTTAACTATATGAGCAAGGTAATTTACTTATATGATTGAATTAGTAAGATGATGGACTCTAGGTAGTGATTAGTTACAGTTAATCAATTTTAGTATAAATCTAATAAAAACTTTGTTTACGATTTTACTCGATGATCATTTTTAGTCTCTTCCCCATTCAATTTCAAAACATATTGGAAACAAA
>ML806039.1:108072-129425 GCA_009831015.1 Picea engelmannii | reverse complement strand
AGACAAGGGCCGCAGAACCAACACAATAGTCCTCTAGGGTAGTTGCAACAAATAGAGAGAAGATCCGCTCACACTAGGAACATAAGAGCATCACAATAATAAAGTGTGTGTTGTGAGGGGTAGGGGGGGGTTTTATTTATAGTTTAGGATAGGGTAATAAAATTATAAATTAAATCAAATTAATTATTAAATATACCATGTTTAAATTAAATAATTTAAACATGGTATAATTTATATTTAATTTAAACTTTATTTAACCCTTAAGACAAAACAACATAAAACCCCAAACCAACACAAGCAGGGGTAAGGGAGGGTTAAGGAGGGTTTACAAGGTGGCAATACTTGTTCATTCATGTTCAAGGTGACCTTATTAACTTTATCATCATTGCATATGGGATACATCCCTCATGTGGTCATGTCCTCCTTCAAGGAGGGTCATACACCAACAAAATACTTGATCGAGGATCAAATTTCCCCAGAACTTTTTCTGAGGTCTTATCCACCAAGTTCCAAGACCAAGGATCAACCCACGCCCTAGGCATGGGTACCCTAGACCATGTCCAGGGTCCCTAGAATTATATAGGGGCTTTAACTACTTGGTCCCAAACCAAGAACCCCAGTCATATACTGGGGGCCCTCTCAGGGGTCTTTATTTCTTGGTACCAAACCAAGAACCCCAGTCATCTACCGGGGGCCCTCTTAGAGGTATTATCCACTAAGGTACAAGACCAAGGATCAACCCATGCCCCAGGCATGGGTACCCTGGACATTTCCATGGGCCCTAGACATATCTAGGGGCTTTAGCTGCTTGGTCCCAGACCAACAAACCCCAGGGGTGCACTTGGGGGCCCTAGATATCAGCTAGGGTCTTTTCCATCCTCCCGAAGACTGGCTCTTCCAGCTGCTATAAATTTAATATGTTGTTATTATTGTTTGTGTAGGTGAATATAGGTTGCATGAAGCTTGAGCATAAATAGCATTGTATTTTGATTTTTCAAAACCAATTCCAGCTCAAAGGATAACATTTAAATTTCTAGGAGACATTACAATTTTCTATGATGATACAATAGAACAAGATGATTATGATATTAGAGACACCCCTTTGGCATCTAGAATATAAAAAAATCAAAGTATACCATTATGCACAACCTTTTTGAGCTTGGAAAGTGGGAAAATATGTATGTTGTCTGACATAACTTTTGTTGATGCCGGAGATCTGAAAATGGACCTGCCACTCTGGAAGTTTTTTTGTAAGGTGTTATTTTGCATAAATACAACTAGAAATCCATTTTTCCGACTGCATTTATATTTTTCAAAGGATCATCCATTCCTCTTCAGAGTTCAACATTAACAACCTTATTTCAACTATCCACAAAAGGTATTCAACACTACTGTATGAGACTGTCACCCTCAAAAATCTGGTATTGACTTGATGATTTGAATGGTTGTGCCTCTTGTGGACTAATTTTGACCCTTGGGTTTTGTTAGGGATAATGTTTTCATGCGTCCATGTTGTTTAAATGGACCCAACAACCATCAACCAAGGTACATATCTCTGGTGAAATCTGCAGTCAATGCCATTTTCTTCATCAATAGGGTAGAAATTGATTTGATCATATATTCCAAACAATGAATAATATGGCCACTAAATTTGGAAGGGGGATATAATAAGGTAATATGAATTAACACATCAAATTTCAAGTAAAACTAATTCAAATTTTTTGGGAAATGAGCCACCATCACCTATAGCCATTTTCTATTTTTCTTGAAATCCATGAACTAGGTTTTGCTCATTTTTTTTGTGTTGAAGCATCATGATAAGAGTAACATCTTCACCAAAAATCAACCCAAACCATTTAGTAAATGTAGAGAACAATGATAAAACGAAACTTCATAATTTTGGTAGCAAAACAATTCCCGTAATGATTCATTACTTTGCATACTTGCACTACTTCAGAGTGAAATCCACCATATGGGTTTAATTGTTCATAGGTGTCCTAATATGGTTTTATGTTGATCAAATTAGTTCTAGGTTAAATAAAGAAGATGATAGTTCATGATCATTTTTCGACAAGCGCTATTGGAATTCATGTAACAAGCTGGAGGAAGTGTTATAAATGGTGAATATTGGACTTGGTCACAAATGGTAAGCAGAGGTTATTCATGATGTTTGGATGCTAAGGTTTGTTTAAATAGATATGCATGGGTACCCTGGAGCAAGTCTAGGGGCCCTAGTCATATCTAGGGACTTTAACTGCTTGTTCCCAGACCAAGAACCCCAGTCATATACTGGGGGCCCTCTTAGGGGTCTTTACTGCTTGGTCCTAGACTAAGAACCCCAATCATATACTAGGGATCCTCTCAAGGGTCTTTATTGCTTGGTCCTAGACCAAGAACCCCAGTCATCTACTGGGGGGATTTACAAGGGTCTTTTGTTGTGGAACTGACTGTTTGGTCCCATACCAAGTACCCCGAGAGTGCACTGGGGGCCCTAGATCTCAGCTAGGGTCTTTGCCATCCTCCCAGAGAATGGCTCTTGCAGCTGCTTTAAATTTAACATTTTTTTGATGAAAAAATAATCAAAGACATATTTTGATAACTAATGAACTTTGATCAATGATCAAATGCCCACAGAACACCCAAGTTGACCAACATCTCTACACCGATCTCTCTAGTGAAATAACCTCTTTTTCTTTCACAGGTACAACACCATGCCAAACCAACTTTAATCGACATACCAATGTGAATTTTGACTATCGAATCTACTCTAAGTCATTTGTGCCAATTATGATACCCATGTATCTGCAAATACCTAACTCTTCTATTTCAAATTTCCTCCAATAAAAACATGAGTATGATAAACTACTTTTATATATTTATCCAAACGTATGACAAATTCATATGAACTTGACTTCAGATTATGAAAAATAGTAAATCAAATAGTTGTATTCATGGCATGAGTTAAAGTTGCATGGAGTTATATATGCATGTTATCACTCAAAGCCTTGAGAAAACACATGAGGGAATTTACAACTTATGATCTATTTGCTTGTTTAATTTCCAGCAATGGTTGTTCTTTCTTATTCCAAACAAAGAGTACAGAATTAGTAGCCACAAGTCTTTTGTCACCTACACAAACACTCTATCCTATTGTGAATAAATGCATCTTAGTCTAAGCCCAAAAATATACCAAAAAATACATTCACTTTACAAAATTCTTTTCCACTTAGGATCTACCAAGTGGACATCACTACATATATTTTCAATAAAAAGCTTAGTACGTCAGTGTGGGTTAATTACACATATAGGAAAGTACTCCATTCATGGGCCTCCTTTGGCTAACTGCAAACAATAGAAAATGATGTAGAAAAGTGTTCAAAGGACCAACCTGTCTTGGATGTAGCTGGCAATGTCCCTACTTTGGTTCATGACCAAATACAAGGGAGGAAATTATGTCTCTGATGTGATCCTCTGGTGGTTGCATTGGAAATATGATTTTACTTAACTGTTTTTGTCTTGCATGGGTTGGAGTAGTTTAGAGGAAATATAAATCTCATAATGGGATGTTGGAGGACATATAAATAGTATATTACTTTTTTCCAACAATACAAGTCAACCAAAACAAAATTGGTTATGTATAGGTGGAACCTAATAGAATTGGAAAACAGGTCCGCTCTGGAATAGTACCTGTTACAACTCATACTGTATAAGGTTCCATCTTGTGATTTTCACCATAATCCTCAATTTATATCTGGTTTATGTGAGGAAGGCAAGTTGGCTGAGGCTATTAAGTTCTTCTATGAAATGTCCCATAGAAACATAGGCCCTGATGTTGTCACATGCAACACGCTTATTGATGTTTTATGTAAGGAAAGCAAGTTGGACGAGGTGAGGAATCTCTTCGATGAAATGTCTGACAGAAACATAGGCCCAGATGTTATCACATACAATGCGCTTATTAATAGTTCATGTAAGGAAGGCAAGTTGGACAAGGAAAGGAAGCTCTTCCATGAAATGTCTGACAGAAACATAATCCCTAGTGTTGTCACATACAATGTGCTTATTGATGGTTTAGGTAAGGAAGACAAATTGGACGAGGCGAGGAAGCTCTTCTATGAAATGTCTGACAAAAACATATTCCCTAATGTTGTCACATACAATGTGCTTATTGATGGTTTAGGTAAGGAGGGCAAGTTGGACGAGGCGAGGAAGCTCTTCTATGAAATGTCTGACAAAAACATATTCCCTAATGTTGTCACATACAACACACTTATCAATGGTTTATGTAAGGAAGGCAAGTTGCAGGAGGCTAGTAAACTCTTCTATGAAATGTCTGACATAAACATATGCCCTAGTGTTGTCACATACAATGTGCTTATTGATGGTTTAGGTAAGGAAGGCAAGTTGGACGAGGCAAGGAAGCTTTTCTATGAAATTTTCAGCATAAACATGTGCCCTGATGTTGTCACATACAATTCCCTTATTGATGGTTTATGTAAGGAACAAAAATGGCAGGAAGCCACCAAAGTGCTACATGAGATGCTATATAAGGGGTGAAATCTGAATGTTATCATATACATTGTTGTTATTGACAGTCTTTGCAAAGAAGTAAGGCTTCAAGAAGCTCTCAGGTTGTTATATGTTATGGTCCAAATAGGAAATCTGCCTAATGAAATCACATACAATACAGTTATAAATGGATTTTGCAGTGTGGGTAATCTGTAGAAGGCAGGGGAACTTCTTCAAGAGATGCCATAGAGAGGTTGCAGACCTGACCTAGTTAGCTATAATACATTAATACATGGGATTTGCAAGCATAATAGGATAGACAAAGCTCAACATATCTTCTATATGATGCAAGGCCAAGGTCAGAGCCATGATGTTGGCACATACAACACATTAATGATTGGACTCTACAAAGTGAGTAATCCAAAGGAGGAAATACAATTATTTGAATAGATGAAAGATAGAGGTCATGTCCCTGATATGATTTCATATGCCAGCATCATGCATGCACTATGCAAGGAAGGCACACCCCAAAAATCCAATAGAATATTGCATGATCTCCTCAGGATGAAGAAGGTTTAAGCACATTTTCGGGCATCAATGGGGCTGCTAAAACAACTTGTTTGAAACATATTGATGAGTTGTAAGTTGAGCCTAGTTATGGTAAGGGAAAAATGAGGAAAATTTGGCAACCTCTTGCTAAATTTACCCACGTCCTCCACATTGGGGAAACCTTTCCTTACATTTCCCCAAAATGGGAATCAGTGTGATGGCGGTAGGTCTCGTTCCTAATGTGGGGTGTCTGATCAAGGGAATTGATCGAGGGCGTTTATAAGGAGTATTTATCCATGGATTGAGAAATTATTGACTAGGTTTCTAAGTTTATGACTAAATTTCTCTAGATCTTCTCTGGTTGGGGCGAAAAAACTAGGGGAAAAACCAATTTTACTGTAAATAACATTACTTCTATAAATTAGATGATAAAAAAATAGATGATTTGCGTACCTCCAAAGAGAGGATGCCTAGATGAAGATGCCACCAAAATGAGGATGTTCATTTCGTTGTTCTATGTGCCTTGCCCCTTGCGTTGTTGCTTGCACTCTACCCAATAGCCAAAATCAGGATGACCAGATCTCTATTCTTCTTCAACACTTAGCTCCAGTGTGGTTCTTCAACTCCTGAATTGCCAACTTCACTCCTTGTAATTAATTTGGTTAATATGATTTTTAATTTAGGTTAAATTGTTGTTGCTTAATTTTTCCCTATTATCTTGGGGTAGTGGAGATAATAGAGAAATATTAATAATATTAATAAAATTTGGAGGGTAAGGGTCAACTTAGAAGTGGATAAAATTTATTATTACAACATGGTTATTTTCATTCAACAAAATTATTACAACATGGGGCACTATTCTCAACCCAATGCCACTTTTAGAGGGTGAACCATTAACATAAGCTCTTTCATTTAACTAAGCTAACATGGCAAGGGGTATTATTTCATGATTCTCCAAGTCTGGTGTTGTGCACTCCTTGTACCACTAAGACCTCTAGTAGTAGTATCTTGTGTAGCCCAAGTGTGGCTTAAAGTCTATTTGGGCTATTGAAAGGGTTGAGGGACATAGGGTGGCAGAGCTTCCAGCTCTCGATTAGCCTTTCCAAACAAGGATCAGACCAGAGAGGATCGATATCCTTTCTCCTTCACATAATTCCTCTAAAAACAAACCAATAGCTTAAAACTTTACAACAAAGTATCCATCTTTCCATTATTTTCTCATAGGACATGATAGAGAGTGTGTTTTTTCAACTTCTGGGTTAGCTTTGTAGCTTTGGCAATGATAGAGGCCAATTGGAGATCCTTTGGTGGCTCCTTGAAGACGAGGGATTTAATGATGATATAGTCAACATCACTTTTCGAGGGGTGAACCATTAATAAAATAACTTTCATTCGATGATGTTGTCCCCATCAAGAGAACTATTCCTTATAAGTCACTTTTTTAAGGGCAAACCATTAACACAAAACACTTACATTCCACTAAGCCATTACCCAAAGGGGTAATATTCCCTCAAAACCACCTTCTGAGGATTGAACCATTAACACATGCACTCTCATTTGGCTAAGTTGTTATGACAAGGGTCATGATTTTGTGAAATTCACATGAGCACTTCCGTTTGGCTAAGTTGGGACGATAGAGGGTATTGTTTCATAAAAGTCACTTTTCAAGGGGAACTTTCATTCAACAAAATTATTACAACATGGGCATTTTCATTCAACAAAACTATCACAACATGGGGCACTATTCTCAACCCAATGTCACTTTTCGAGGGTGAACCATTAACATAAGCTCTTTTATTTAACTAAGATAACATGACAAGGGGTATTATTTCATGATTCTCCAAGTCGAGTGTTGTGCATTCCTTGCACCACTAAGACCTCTAGTAGTAGTATCTTGTGTAGCTCAAGTGTGACCGAAAGTCTATTTGGGATATTGAAAGGGTTGAGGGACATAGGGTGGTAGAGCTTCTAGCTCTCGATTAGCCTTTCCAAACAAGGATCAAACCAGAGATGATCCATATCCTTTCTCCTTCACATAATTCCTCTAAAAACAAACCAATAGCTTAAAAATTTACAACAAAGTTTCCCTCTTTCCATTATTTTCTCATAGGACATGATAGAGAGTGTGTTTGTTCAGCTTCTGGGTTAGCTTTGTATCTTTGGCAATGATTGAGGCCAATTGGAGATCCTTTGGTGGCTCCTTGAAGACAAGGGATTTAATCATGATATAGTCGACATCACTTTTTGAGGGGTGAACCATTAATACAATCACTTTCATTCTACTGACCATGGAGCCCTTGATGCTGCAAATCGTTGGTTTAGATGTGGACAACTCAACAACTTTGTTTGTGTCTTCCATTGCCAATCTAATGAGGTCCTTATGCTTATTTCTATATAGATATTGACTTTCATATCATAACTACTCTGATAATGCTTCAAGGTATTTTCCCCTTGAGTTTCTCAAATAGCAACCTTTGGTGTCTTTGGGGATGAAAAGTAGAGGAATTGTACCAAGCCAATAGAATATGCAATTTGGAATGATATTCCATGTCCTTTTGGTATTTGCAAGAAGCATCCAAGTAACCTCACTTTTTTTTATGAATGATAACTACATTGGTTTTTATTTTAAACTTTAAGGAAAGAGCTTCATGGTAGTCTGTACAGCTACATTTGAATGGGGAACTATTAGTACTGTCAGTCATTCTGTTATAAACATCACATCATTCTTGTTATCTATATTATGTTGAGATTGATAAAGGAAATTCCTATGCTAGAAGCTTACGATATTCATGTCCATTGTTTTCTTGAAGTGAGATATGCTTCGTATGTATATTGGTTAACCTCGTTGCAATGGTTAGAAATTTGAAGTGATGGCTCACATTGCTATATATTCTTTGGCTCATCAACAAATGCAACATTTGAATTTGCAATTTATTGAGTCTAGTTATGATATTATAGAAACTAATACTAGTTGGTAGAAATCCTTTTCTTGCTTACTAATGTTTCATACAAGTGATTTTGCCAACTTGCTTGTTTTTAACTTCAGGTGTAGTTTTGGGTTGTATGGCAGAAGAGTTATCCCTTGAACATGAAACTGAAAAATCAAGCAATGCCTTACTAAGGAGAGGATGGTCTATTGGTTGGAGCAATGCAGATAAAGCACTGTATGAATTTCTGGTAGGACCTCTACTGGATTATGCAAAGAATAGGCAGAAGGTTGATGGTCCCACCACTTCCCTTCTGTCACCTCACTTGCAATTTGGAGAATTGAGTGTAATAAAAGTGTTACATTGCATGTGAAGGAAACATAACCTTTGGGTGAAAGAAGGAAAAACAGATGATGAAGCAAGTGTAGATTTATTCCTTAGAGCAATTGGGCTTAGGGAATATTCACGATATCTTTGTTTTAATTTTCCTTTCAAAGATGAAATATAGAGGTCATGTCCCTGATATGATTTCATATTCCACCATCATGGATGCACTATGAAAGGAAGGCACGCCCCAAAAATCCAATAGAATATTGCATGAGATCCTCAAAGTTTAATACTGGTGCTGTGACATATTTCTCTATAGATAACAACCTTTGTAATGATATTATTGAAATGCACCTGGAAAGATTTAGTAATAGAGAGTAAATTGAAATTGACGGAGTGCAGGGGTGAATTTGGTAATAATTCACTAGGCAAGCTATCTGAAACATGTTCGGTGGCTGATTTGATGAAGTGATACAAGTGGAATTTCGATAAGACTACACCATGTGTTTAATATGAAAACACATTTGGTTTGGTGTTTAGTGAGGTACACATCTTTATTAAATGCACCAGTTGTTTAATCTAAATTAGGTTTGGCCTTGCATTTAGTATGTACTTGCAACTGATGTAGTGCCCTAGGTAAATCATAATGAGGGGAAAGAGTAGAGGGGAGAATGACTTGTATCTCATAAGGCATAATAGGTTGAAAATTATAACATTCTTTGAAAGGAGAATGGTCTATAGAACCGTGGACAACCTTTTTATAGCTATGTTGTACAATGCGCAAATAATTATCCCACCATTTATGCTAACGATGGAACATGGGGATGGCATGAATGAGTGTGCAGTTGACCACTTTTGTTTGTCCATCCATCTAGGTGTGAAAGGTTGTGGAAAATTGCAGTTTACAACCCAACAAAAACCAAAATATTTTTCTATAAATGGAAAAGTAACTAGTAGTTTCAATTAGAGATGATGGTGAGGGGAACACAAAGATGTGATCAGAGATGTCTAGGGTTCTGCTCCACAGAGCCTTATAAAACCCAAAAAAAAAATTATTTTAAGGAATGCTAACCTAATATTTTTAATACTTCATAACCAACACGTAACCAATAACTAGCATATATATAAATTATTGAACTGAACATAATAATTTTATGAACAACCTTATAACACTTCATATTCCTTAAATATATAAAACAAATATGTAAATTAAAACACCTTGGTCTGATGCTAAACTCCCGCTAGTCTTGTTGTCCTTCCTTCTGTTGCCTTGCCCAGATTGATGCCACTAACAAACTATGCCAAACTGACTAACCTCCTAGCCAGCTAGGAGCAGCCTGTCTGGCTCCCTAGCTCCAAGAAACCGAAAGGAATCCTGGCCCCCGTGCCCAAAACCCCTAGCAACTCGGTGCCCCCTACAATGATACTCAAGACTGCAAAACTCCACCACAGAACCAGAAAATCCAAGCCAAGAAACCAGAACTCTCCTCCCCCTCCAAAATGCTTTCTCCCCCCAAAATGATGATCCTCCTTCCTGTAAGACTCCTCCTGTCATATCCCTCCTTCACCCACTCTTCCCCCCTCATTAATTTCCTTATCCCTTTATTCATTATCGTATCCTCTTATTTAATCTCTTATCCTTTTATTTATTGTTTCTTATCCTTTTATTTAATGTATTATCCTCTTATTTAATGTTTCTTATCCCCTCCGTATACGTAAGTCTTTAATAAATTAAATTATTAACCCCTTTAACTTATTACCCATGTCATTGAATGTGATATGTAATCAATTAATTAATTAATTAATCAATCAAAAGTTATAAACAATTAATTAATAAATAAATATTTAATTAATATTATTAATGCTAATCAATATTTAATTAAAACCATATTAGGACAATTAATTATCAAATTAATTATAATTAATAATCCCTATACATATATTTAAGCAAGGTTGTTACATACACCCACCCTTTAGGAAACTTCATCCCGAAGTTAAGGTATCTCATGGTACAAAGGAAAAGAAGCATGGTTCACACATTCATAACAATTAACCGACATTATTAGTAAGTAAGTCAAGAAAATTCATACATACTAGTGTGCATGTACAAGAAATGCATGTGTAGCTAGTACATACAAGTCTCGTGCATGTACTAATAATCAATAACTGTCACCCTATAGTAATTTATGTATGCATCCAATCCAATCAACAAGACTAGTCTTTTATAGAAGACAATAAACCAATCAAATGTTTGAGAAATCCTTTAATTACAATTATCCGGTTCAACAATTTTATTTAGACAACTGTGGTTTAGTTACGTAATTATGAATATTCATATATACACATTTTATTTTTAGAAGGGAAAACATTTAAATTTCACCATCAGACAAATCTCCATACTTTCTCAACTATTTCTACTCATCCTTCCTCCCTAACTTACTTCCATATCCATTCCTATCCTTCCTCTGTTGGACTATATTGGAGCGTCAACTATATTGACCTAACTCCAAATAGAACCCGTAAGCAGAAGTGTCACTATCTCGACCAAGCTTCCCCATCAGGCAACTGACAGTCATCATCACATGTCTTGGGGAGCGTGAACTAAAACCGTCCTCCCATGACTTCAGGTTTCGGAGGATACACGATGGGAAATGCCTCCACCCCTCCTAATCATAACTAGGGTCCACACCCTATAATGGAATATACAGTGGCACCGTGTTGGTGGGGGTTTTGTCATCGTTTATTCAGTTTTGGGCAGTGTCATCACCTGAAATCCTGAACCGGTCCACATATCATAGAAATGCATCCAAACCAATATAATTTCACATACAAAAATTCGTACCATAATGTTTCTCATCTAGTGGTCATGATGTCCACTTTCATCATCATTATCCCTTGGATATTTCATAGCCCATAACCTGTAGATTAGTTTGTAACACAACTCATACATTTCTATGTATTATGATCATGTAATTTCATACAATCATCATTTCAATTTGGTATCCATGTAGCAACAACTTAACATCAACGTTTTCAAGTTAGAAATAGATCCCATAATATCCCATTATTCAATTTCGACACCCATTCATAAGATTATCATTTACCAAAATAGATTGTGTCATATCCAACATCATTCTAATAGAATTTAAACCTTCATAAGATTCACATTCACACATTATGTCACATCATGTCTATCATCATTAATAACACTTAATCATTCATAAATTTACATTCATAGAACATATCGCATCATATACATCATCATTAATATAATTTAAACATTCATAAAATTTCATACATTTTAAAGTTTAAGTGTATCATTTAATAGTTCCACTGTGAATAGAAAATAAAGTATATAGGCCTCAGGTAATCCTGTCTATCTAAGTCAAAAGGTTTTGTTACATACACCCAACCTTCAAGAAACATATTCTCAAGGTGGTCAAAAAAAAAAGTGAGGGATAGTCTCGTCGTAGTGTCTCGGCATCTTCCCAAGTACCAGATCCTGGACTATACTGGTCCCACTGTACCTTAACTTGGTCTACCAGACAGTTCCTGAATTGTTAGAATCTACGGTCCAATATGTGTAATGGTTCTACCCTAAGAGTTCCCATGTCCGATACCTGCAATTCCTTCCAATTTAGTTTATGTGATTCATCAGCAACATAATGACGTAAAACAAATACATGAAAAACATTATGAGTTTTATGCAAGTGGGGTTGCAGTACGAGACGATAGGCAATGGGTCCAAATTTCTCTTGCATTCTGAATGGTCCTATAAACCGAGGTGACAACTTTGTCCCCTTCCCGAACTATATGGTACTCTTATTAGGCCTTATATGAATGAAAACTTGGTCTCCCACTTCATAACTTCGCTCGGTCCGGTGTGCATTCGCATAACTTTTCTGCCTATCCTGTGCTTCCTTTAGTGTCTACCTAATCTGAAACACCCGTTCCTCCATCTCTTGAATCAATTCTAGCCCAATTGTTACTCGGTCTTCTAGTCTATCCCAACTCAATGTTGGTCTGCATGGCCTTCCATACAGAGCTTCGTAGGGTGGCATTCTGATGGAGCTATGAAAAATATTACTGTAGGCAAACTCTACCAACGGTAGGTACTTCTCCCACTGGGTTTGATTATCCATGACATACATCCTGAGCATGTCTTCCATGACTTGATTTACTCTCTTGGTTTTCCCATCTGTTTCAGTATGATAAGTTGTGCTTAAGTTCAACTGAGTCCCCAACGCTGACTGCAAACTTGTCCAAAACCTAGAAGTGAATTTGGAGTCCCTATCTGAAATGATGTTCTTAGGTATCCCATGCAAATGGATAACCTTATTTACAAACACACCTGCCACATCAGTGACATCGTAAGTGTCTCTAAATAGAATAAAATGAGCACTCTTGGTTAACTTATCCACTATCACAAGGATGGCATTGTGTCTATGAGATGTGAGCGGCAACCCCACAACAAAATCCATAGAAATGACTTCCGTTTTGGACATAGGAACATCATGTGGTTGTAGGAGGCCTACCAGGTGATGGTGGTTGGCTTTCACTTTTTGACACTCTAGGCACTTGGCTATGAATGGACTACATCGCGCTTCATGCCTACCCAGAAGAAGAGCTTCCTCATGTTTGCATACATCTTCTTCACACCCGGATGCGCACAATAAAGTGCTCTATGGGCTTCCTTCAGTATGATGCTTTGAATATCCCCATTCTTAGGGATGTACATCCTTCCTCGATATCTCAATAGTCTGTCTGCTTCCATACTATATCCTTCATACTTTGGATCTAACTACCTCCCACTCTGGAGGTTGGAAGTAACCTCCAAATACCAACTATCTCCTTGGAGTTGTGTCAACACATGTTCCCTCATATTGACCTTTAAGGGTACCAAGGAGAAGATACGTGGTCTCCTACTCAAGGTGTCTACGACCACATTTTCCTTTCCCTTGATGTATGAAATACAAAAATCGTACTCACTCGTAAACTCACTCCATTGCCTTTGCCTGGCATTCAGATCTCTTTGAGTGAAGATATGTTTTAAACTTTGATGGTCCGTTTTGAGCTCAAAGTTTCACCCCACAAGATAGTGCCTCCAAAGTTTCATAGCTAGCATTACAACTGCCAACTCTAAATCATGAGTCGCGTATAGCTCTTTGTTTTTCTTCAACTTCCTTGACGCATAAGCTATCACTCCTCCATCCTACATTAGCATGACCCCCAACCCTTGCTTCGAGGCATCTGTGTAGACGGTGAAGTCCTTTTCCATATCCGGCACTCGTAGAATTGGCGCACAAGTTAGTAACCTCTTAAGCTCGATGAATGCACTATCACATTCTTCTGTCCATTCATACCTGACCCCCTTGCATTGCAAAGTGGTGATGGGTTTTTCTATTTTGGAGAATCCCTCCACAAATCTCCAATAATAGCCTGCTAGCCCCATGAATCTTCTCACCTCATGGGAAATTTTCGGCACTGGCCACTCCATAATGGCCTTTACCTTTTCTGGGTCTACAGAGATTCCTTCACTGAAAATGATATGACCTAAATAGTGGATCTCTTTCTGAAAGAAGGAACACTTCGACAACTTCCCATACAATTTGTTCTCTCTAAGGCAGGACAACACTACTCGTAAGTGTTCCTCATGTTCTCTTTCATTTTTGGAATAGATGAGGATGTCATCTAGAAAGACTTGTACAAAATGGTCTAAGTACTTCTGGAATACATTGTTCATGAGGCTTATGAATACTCTTGGCGCATTGGTCAATCCGAAAGGTACTACGACAAACTCGTAATGTCCAAACCGAGTTCGAAAGGTAGTTTTTTGGATATCGCCTTCCTTAATCCTTAATTGATGATACGTTGATCGCAAATCGATCTTTGAGAATACCACTGCTACTTTCTTATGATTGAAGAGGTCATCTATTCACGGCATCGGGTACCTATTTTTCACTATAGCATGGTTCAGGTCCCTGTAGTCTATACACAGTCGTAAGGATCCATCCTTCTTCTTTACAAAAATTACTGGTGCGCCCCAGGGTGAAACACTGGGCCCTATTAGCCCTAAGTCCAATAACTCTTTCAACTACATTTGCAATTCACAAAGTTCTGGCACTGTCATCTGATACGAAGTCTTGGAGATTGGTTTTGCACCAGGTTCTAGCTCAATAGTAAAACCAAGCTCCCTCTCAGGAGGTAACCCTGGTAATTCGTTCGAAAAAACATCTTTAAATTCTGACAGTACCGAGTACTGATCCAATGAGGGTCCCTTCCTTTTGTTCACTTCTTCCACTACATATAATCGACACCCTTGTTTCAAGCATCGCTTAACCTTCATAGTTGATATAAAGCGTAATGACACCTTTCTCTGTACACCCTAGATCTCTACTGGTCTTCCCTCATCATCGACACAAAGTACCCTCTTTGTGAAACAATCTACCAAAGTTTGATGAGCTGCTGACCAATCCATTCCAATGATTAGGTCATATGACTGGAGAGCAGTGGCGTATACCTTCAACCTAGTAGTACACACTCCCAGGTCTACTATGCAATTATCAACACTAGGTCCTACCGCTTGTTTTTCCCCCGAATCCATCTCGACTTATTTAAAGTCATCGTGCTCGTAGGTTGCCAACCCACTCTTTTCTAATGCAGATGGTGAAATGAAACTATCTTTTACACCAGAATCAAATAAAATCTTAACGTTGATATGATTTAGCATACTTTTTGACTCCACCACCGTGGATTGATGTTCGACCTGGCGATTATTAACCGTTGCCTAAATCTGGTGGTTGCTACTTTCTCTACCCATCGGTGCCTTTCCTTCTCTATGCACGAACCCTTATTGTAGCTATAGGCAGTCACACTTGTAATGGGGTCCTCCGCACCCCCAACAGGTAACACGAGATTGAACCTGTGTATTGTTATGTGACTATCTCTAAAATGAGTTCTTTCCCCTGGAACTCCTACCCCTACCAGTTGTTCCTTGAGATGGTCGTGGACCTGTCTGCGTCGTTGGTGATGAACGAGATGCTCCACTCGTTTCCATTGAAATCCCTGTGGCTACAGTCCTTGGCATGACTCTGTTACCATATGTAGGTGGCCTTGAGCCCCCTCCCCTGGAAAATGTCCTAGGGGCCTTTCCGACAAATCCAGGATGATGCAGAAAGGTCAACCTCATACCTCCATTCAAGTTCATGTGTTCCACTGTGTAACATGCATTTTCCACTGCTTCTGCTACTAAAGAGTGGTGGAATGGAATGAAAGGGCTCAACGATTGGATCGATGAATTGTGTGTAAGGTCTCGTGAGCCTGACGCTTGGATAATCGAAGTTTATACTTCGGAATACACTTTCTTACCATTAATCTAATTAAGTATAAGAATTTATTTGTAGAGACTCATGAGGGCGCGTTGGCGTTAGTGTTCTTCTTAAGGCGCTTTGATTAGTTGGGGGTCTTGGGTTCAAAACCCATGGACCTCTAAAATTTATACTTAACCCTATATTATTAAATTATTTAAATTAAATTAAAACTCATAATTATATATATATATATATATATATATATATATATTAAATAATTTAAATTTACACAAGCGTATTAATACTTTTAAATAAATAAATAAAACTAAAAAATTAATATTACAAAAAAAATAATAATATAATTATTCAAAAAATGTCTTATTCGGCGAGAGTTTAATGTGCTCCGTGGCATTCGTTGGCAGCCTTTAAGGTCGGACATCTAGCATGAGGCCCACGTGCCCGGCCTCTGGCTCTCAGTACCAAAAACCTAATTTGTTCCTTAACCCTAACGCTCCTTCACTTCTGCCTCTTTCCTCTGCCGCCTCTCCACTCTACTTTGTCCCTCTGCTCTTGGCACTGGTGTTGGTCTGGTCGTGGCTTGTGAGTTTTTTGTTTTTAAAAGGTTTTAGGGTAATAGGTCCTGTATTAGCCTGCGATTCCTTTTTTTTTGTTTGCTTGGTCCTTGGTCTTGGTGCTTGTTGTTTGTGGTCGAGCTCCTAGGATTTCTGCCCTGTAATTTTAAATTGACAAGGCCATCATTACAAGAAAGGTATAGTGTTGTGGATTGTTCATTCTTCTGGCCATATCAGACGCCCTGTGCCCCTGGTTGTGAGTTTTTATCTATCAGTATAATTACAATGGTTGTTGAGTAGTATCTTCTGGCATTAGATTGATAGATTTGGTTTATGTTTTTTTTTGTTTTTTTTGTTTTTGTTTATTTTTTGTAGTGTAGTGGACGGGATCGATGATGGCTATTTTTCTTAACCCCACTGAAACAGGGGCTGGTCAAAGCTGTTGCTGTTAAACCCTCATCCCTGTGAAGTTGGAGGATCTTTTCGGTAAATCCCGAACGATCGTGTGGTGTTTACCGGAGAGGTGATAGCTTGGCGTAGATGTGGATTTTGATGAAAACGAGTGACGATGTACTTCCTCTATGCGAAAAAAAAACCTGGCCATGTCTGAGATCTGTCTCGGTTGTACAAAAATGCCTCCACCAACCTACCCTCTGTTGGTGTAACCATTGCTCGGATTCTAAATTTGGATCTTCAAAGTCAATGGATGTATCATTCTGTGCAGATGTATCATTCCATAGCACCATGCGTTCAACTAATTTGCGCTCCATAATTGGTACACAAAACCCAATTCGTGCTTGCATGTATCATAGTTTTTAGGGGAAACCCTAATTCATGGAACCCTAATTTTGTCTACTCTCTCACAGGCATCACGCCAGTTGTCTATAGAACCTCCTCGCAATAGTGGTATGCTCACCTTCCATAGCAGCCTTCTTCATAGTGTATACACTCACATTCTTGATAGTCGTATTCAAATTGTTTGCTTGGCATACTCTTGGCTTCCTGAATCAGGCAGAATAAAGAAAATAAGATATTTATCCATTTCCCAAACGAAGTCACCTGAACTTATCGAGTTCAATTCTGAGTGACTTCATTTTATTAGTATCATGTATGTTTGTAAGAGTTCACAGTTTCTTGAGTGTAAGGATTGTCCTCGGACAGTTGTTCCCACTGTTCTGTCCGGTTCCAAGTGTAACTAGAGAAAATTACAGAAGGAATATTCAGTTCGGGCTCATTATCACGTGAATTTTCTAGGTATTTTGTAGAGACCTTGTCATTCATTCCTATCTTTTCAGAACCTCCCTATTTGTCATAAATAATCTAAACAATACTCCCCACTTCTGCATTGTTTGAGTTTTCCGATGATTTTTCTGGCCCGGGCACTGCAGTTTGCAACGTAGGAGAACGTGTAGATGGAGTAATAGAATAAATAAAAGATGGGTGAGATCAAGTGCTGAAGCTTGATTTATCTGATGAAAATAGAGTTGGTCTAGGTCGAAATCTAGAGTTAGAATAAAAATGCACACCGACAAAATCTTGATTCTGTGACTGATTATTGCTGCTACTATCAGAGAATTGGAATTTTCTACCTTCAAAAAAGTCTTTAGCCCCTTTACCAAGTGTTCCATTGCTAAAATCCACGGGTTCATTAGAGAATTGCTTACTACTAAAGGTGGGATCAGTCAGACTCCTCATTTGAGAACCGTTACGTGTGTCCATCTGACTCTTCGTAATAGCTTCATCAACAAAAAGTGATAAACTTGAGCGTGCTGATGGTTGAGATATTTTACTGTACTGAACATTCTCCTATGCATCTCTGGAAAAGAAATTGGAAGAAACCTATGCTTTGTATGGAAGCTTATTCACCAAATCATTCATGCTTCCATTCATTTCAGGTGTGACAATGCCTCTTAAATTTTCCTCTTGTGGTAAGAAATAACCATCCTTAGTAATTGGCCATCCGTACTCTGGTATATGGGGATGGGAATTAGTCGGTTTCAATTTCAAATTTAGTTGACTCACTACCTGCAATTTTAGTTTCATGTTTCTTTGTCAATTATGATATATTTTATGAAGATGATCTTCTCCAACTGTTTATATGGGGTTCTTATTTCTTTGCAACTCCAGAAATATTTTCTGAGGATGATATTCTTGAACTATTTACATAGCGAGAACCTGACTCAATTGAAGAAGAAACCTCCTGCCTTTTGGATTCTCTGGTATTTTTATGTGATGATTGGAGATCGCTATTATAAATTTCACATAACACATTGCTCAAAGTGGCAGTTTCTGTGTTTATTGGCTCTGCCACTAAAACTTTGAATTTAACATTTTCCTTGACAAATATTTCGGGTGACCCTACTTCATTAGAAGGGACCACTGGTATATGCAAGGCAAAAGTTGTATATGGTGAGGGTGGGACAACAGAACTGTTACTATCTCTACCAGGATTCTTCTTAGGAGTACTTCCATTTAATACATGTGCATGTGCACTCGGGCTTCCTGCAGATAGTTGCTCAGTCTGATTATTTTTAAGCCCAGATAAATGTGACTGCTCATTCGAAGAAGAAGAAGAAGCCTTCTTATCTCTTTCTTCATCTTTCTTCTTACAGAATTCCTCTAGCTCTTCCTCAACCAAATTGACCTCAATAAATAGGTTGGCTTACTGGATTAGAAATTCGATTTTGCCAGAAAAAACTGAAAAGACGACTTAAGAGTCTGCTTCAGGGTTGTTTTATGTGAAATTTAGTTGTATTCTATCGGGGGATTATTAATTTAAGCAAGTATGCTTTTTTAAAGAAAGTATTTTTCCATTCAACTTCAGTGCATGTTTAGGTGATTTTAATTTTCAAATTTTGGACATGTAATCTTTAATAAGAACATGCGATCCTACAATGATAGATACATTTTTCTTTCCCGTGTAATGATAGATACGTTAGTTGTTTTCATGTGGCCACTCTAATTAAATTAGAGTGGGTAAATTTTACTGGTTTCATGTTCTCACTGTTCTAATATAATCAGTATGGGAGCTCATGCACGTGGAGGAAGCATTTGGAGGGAGGAAGCATTTGGAAGCTGATCTTGGAATAGTTTAGTTTCTCCCTTCTATTATATCATATTTTGATTATTTACGACTGTTTTTGAATATATTGAATTGTTATTTTGTTAACAATGATTTCTTTCTCTCTATGCGGTGATTATCAATTAGCTATTGATTCTGTTTATGGAGGTGTATATTTACAAAGTCTGAACAACATAATGGTGGCTTCTATTTTCTCTCTCGTGTACTTAAATCTAGTTAGCCGAATTTATTTAGTACCATTTTACATGTTTCTCCTCATTTTACAATTTATGTTCCTCTTAAAGGTTACAACACATTCCGTGTTATATATGCCATTCCAACATACATACTTGGATCAATTTCTTTCTTAGATTTTTCTTTGTTCCAATTGTCTAGTAACCATTGTACCTATTAAACAGTGGAATTTCCATATAATTATTCTCAAGTTTAAATTTTCTATTGTTAGCAGGGTTTTCAAAGGGGAAAAATTAATAGAACAGGTGCCTTTTGATTCGTGTGTCTGATATTTATTTTTGGGTATTGCTTTACAGGTTAGTGGAGGCTAGAGCTAGAGTTTGGAGCTTGGCCCTCAGGCCCAGATTTCAAACAAATAGCTCTGATACCATGTGTAGGGTTCTACTCCACAGAGCCTTATAAAACCAAAAAAAATATATATTTTAAGGAATGCTCACCTAACATTTTTAATACCTCATAACCAGCACGTAACCAATAACCAGCATATATAAAATTTATTTAACTGAACATAATAATCTTACGAACAACCTTATAACACTTCTTATTCCTTAAATATATAAAACAAATACATAAATTAAAATACCTTGGTCTGATGCTAAACTCCCACTAGTCTTGTTGTCCTTCCTGCTGCTACCTTGCCAAGCTTGATGCCACTAACCAACTCTTCCCAAACTGACTAACCTCCCAGCCAACTAGGAGCAGCCTGTATATCTCCCTAGCTCCAGGATACCAAAAGGAATCCTGGCCCCCGTGCCCAAAACCCCTAGCAACCCGGTGCCCCCTGCAATGATACTTAAGACTGCAGAACTCCACCAAAGAACCAGAAAATCCAAGCCAAGAAACCATAACTCTCCTCCCCCTCCAAAATTCTTTCTCCCCCAAAAATGATGATCCTCCTTCCCGTAAGACTCCTCCCGTCATATCCCTCCTTCACCCACTCTTTCCCCCTCATTAATTTTCTTATCCCTTTATTCATTATCTTATCCTCTTATTTAATCTCTTATCCTTTTATTTAATGTTTCTTATCCTTTTATTTAATGTTTTATCCTCTTATTTAATGTTTCTTATCCCCTCCGTATACGTAAGTCTTTAATAAATTAAATTATTAACCCCTTTAACTTATTACCCATGTCATTGAATGGGATATGTAATCAATTAATTAATTAATCAAAAGTTATAAACAATTAATTAATAAATAAATATTTAATTAATATTATTAATGTTAATCAATATTTAATTAAAACCATATTAGTACAATTAATATCAAATTAATTATAATTAATAATCCCTATACATCTATTTAAGCAGGGTTGTTACAAGATGAGTGAAAAACATATATGCAAATCATTGAGAAATGATCTCTTTGGTGCAAGGATATATATTTCCATCATGGAAAAGTACCATACAATAACAAAGATGACATTATATTGACATATGATCATAGAGAGACCATTGATAAAATCCATGAAAATGGATTCCCATGGCCGAGTATGAATGAGAAACGATTGTGAGATACCAATCTTACAATTGGAAGGACCACGATAAGGATCAAAAGTGTATTATTGTTTCCATTGTTCATAAAAGAGAACCTTGATGTTGAGGATGGTGAGTACACAAAGAGGAGGACAATTGAGCATATTTGCAATTTTATTAGTGTTGCCCTTATTGTACTGAATCACCAAATTAAATTGTTCAATATTGGAAGTCCATTTGATGTATCATTGCTCTTGTAGCTTAGTTTGAGGGTTTGGAAAAATCAAAGGATGATGGTCTATATGTAAGGCAAACTCTTTTCCCAACAAATAGTGCCTCGAATGTTTGAGAGCTTGAACAAGGACATATA